>JAVJIF010032885.1:0-83807 GCA_038442645.1 Agave tequilana
AGGGATCGACTACAACGAGTTGTTCTCCCCAGTTGTAAAACACTCGTCTATTCGGATTCCTATTGGCCTTGTGGCACAGAACGAGTTGGACCTTGACCAACTTGATGTGAAGACCGCCTTTCTCCACGGCGATCTTGAGGAGGAGATCTACATGACCCAGCCACAGGTTACAAAACTGCAGGGAAAGAGGAGTTGGTAGCAAGCTGAAGAAATCACTGTACGGTTGAAAGCAGTCTCCAAGACAATGGTACAAGCGATTTGACAGCTTCATCAGGAAGAAGAAGTACACAAGAAGCCATTATGATTCCATGTGTGTACTACAACAATTATCATCTGGTAGTATTCTATCTATACTACTTTACGTAGATGATATGCTAATTGCTTCTAGGTCAAGATCTGCAATTGATTCTCTGAAGAAGACTTTATCGTCTGAGTTCGAGATGAAGGACCTGGGGAAGCAAGGAAAGTATTGGGTATGGAGATCTCAAGGGACAGAGAAGCTGGCAGGATTAGCTTGACTCAGAAGGGCTATCTGGAGAGGTACTGCGAGATTTAATATCGGAAAGATACAAAGACTGTAAGTACACCAATGGCGCCGCACTTCAAGTTGTCAGCGAGATGTCCCAAGGTAGTCAGGAGCGTGAACATATGACTCATGTACCATATGCCAATGCAGTGGGAAGCTTGATGTATGCAATGGTGTGTACAAGCCGGATCTATCACAGGCAGTTTCCATGGTTAGCAGATATATGCATGATCCAGGTCAGGGTCATGGGAAGCAGTGAAGTGGATCCTGAGGTACATCAAGGGTACAGTTGATGTAGGCCTCGTGTTTGAGAAGGAACAACACTGGGAAGCAGAATGCATAGGGTACGTGAGATCGGACTATGCAGGTGATCTTGACAAACGCCGGTCGACGACGGGGTATGTATTCACATTCTCGCAGGCACCGGTGAGTTGGCGCCCCACACTTCAGTCCACAGTCGCATGTCGACTACAGAGGCAGGAGTATATTGCCTTGACCGAGGCCATGAAGGAGGCGATTTGGCTTCAGGGATGCTAGATGACTGGGAGTGGAACAGGAGATTGAAGATACACTGTGACAGTAATGGGTGCCTTATTTGGCAAGGAACCAAGTCTACCACGCAAGGACGAAGCACATCGATGTCAGGTATCACTTTGTTCGGGAGATTCTGGAGGAAGATGACATCAATTTATTGAAGATTCATACTTCGGAGAATCCGCCGATATTGCTTACAAAGGTGGTGTCGGGAGTAAAGTTTGCAACACTGCAAAGACTTGCTCCAGATTCTTCAGGTGAATTGAGCTTGCTGAAGCTCATGTGGATGAACTACGGATGGCTTGATGCCTTGGGCAAGGGGTACGTAGGCAACCAGATTGGTGCAGCGCTTTCGAGTCGGTGTTCGGCTCAGATTTAACATCTTCACCGAGGTGGAGAATTGTTGGAGGAGAGAGTACAGTAGAGGAAGTGAAGTCATGCCAGGTGCTGTTGAAGACTGCCAAGGAGTCTACGACGAAAGGCGACGGAACAGCAGGCAGGAAAAACGAAGCAACAGCAGAAAAGACAGTGGTCGGTCGACCGGTCCGTCGACCGACGTGCACGAAGTGCACAGGTGCTCCCAGGTTTCTTCGGTTGACGGGACGGTCGACC
The DNA here is from genome assembly GCA_038442645.1 of Agave tequilana. NCBI lineage: Eukaryota > Viridiplantae > Streptophyta > Magnoliopsida > Asparagales > Asparagaceae > Agave > Agave tequilana. Next base: position 1,673 of record JAVJIF010032885.1, read on the forward strand.
GAGAGGGTCTTGGTTGCGTCGGCGACCGGACCGGTCGACCGGAAAAGGGTCTCTGTAAGCAAACCCAACTCTCTGTTGTTTCGGTCGACCGGCTCGGTCGACCCGTAAGAGGGAGTCGGTCGAACGGTCACGGTGGATCGACCGACATCGGGTTTTGGGCGAAATCTGTTGTTTCGGGAAGTTATGTATTTAAGCCCTGGTTGTAATTTTCTCTAGGGTTAGTGTGCTGAGAAAAAAAAGTATAGCTGTGGACTCTTGTATTGATAGAGATCCAGAGCTATTGTAATCCATCTTCCATAAAGAAAACTCTCTCCGTGAATTGCCCCGAGGACGTAGGCAAGTTGGCCGAACCTCGTTAGATCTGGTTTTTGCGATGGCTGTTCTTCTAGTTTGTTCATTTGTCTTGGTGATTGAGATCAGGTTGGATCTTCTAAGGGTTGTTGTCTCCGAGCACAACACCACCGAGAGAAATTCATAAAAAATTTATTTCTCAAAATAATCCTATTTATTTTTCTTATTTTTTCTTTCCTTTTTGTCTTGTACTAACATGGCAATTATTGTCGCCTTTGCTGCGAGCATAGATCCTCGGCTGTCGCCATCGCAAACAGCGATCATTGATCGTTGACCACCCACCACTGCCACACCAATTGCTGACCAATGCTACTGACTGCCATCACTGATTGTCAACCCCACCGATCGTCGACCCCCAACCATTGACCACCACCACCAATCGCGACCACGAGAATCGGTAACGTTGATCGCCGACACCACCCCAACCACACCACCAGAATTGGTGATTGTTGATCGCCGACCACACCACCGCTGCCACCCTAATCGCCGACCACCGCACCACCGATCACTTGATCGCCAATCACCACCACCCCCAATCGTCAATCACCACCGCCGACTGCCACCACCAACCGTTGCTTGCCAACTGTCGACCGCCGATCGCCAACTGTCGACCGCTGATCGCCGATCACCACCTTTGTAACACCCAGATTATTTAAACACCCAGATTATTTAACCCTAATTTAAAATTTTAATTTGATTAATATGAATAAAATAATGATTCGAGGTGATACTTAATTACTCTTGTTTCTTAATGAATCTGATCATTTAGTTAATGAATAATTAATTGTATTTAAGCTCTAAACATATATTAATATGTGTGTAGGGTGAAAAATTGATTAATACAAAGTATTATATATAAATGCAAGTATACATGTGTGTGTATGCGCGCGCGCGCACACACATATATTACATACATATAAGTATTATGATTTAATCAGTGGTGGAGAGTTAATGAGTTTAGTGTATTTGGTGGAGTTAGTGGAAAGAGAGGGAGAGCTCTAGAAAAAATCCTATTAAATAGAGAATTATCTCCAAAAGTTCTCATCTATTTAACCCTCTCTTGAGTTACTATTCATCCAAGAAATCAACACTCTTTCTCTTTCTCAATTGTGAAACCCCACAAATCTCTCTTCTCTGAAAATTTTCTCAATTAAATTTCTCTTCTCTCCTTTTTTCCCCCTCTATTTACTCCTCTTTTCTCTTTCTTTTCTTCTCTTTTCTTCTTTTCTCCTCTATTTGGTGCTCGGCCAGCCCAATCTCAGCTGAGATTCAGATTCGAGCCAAGTTGGCTCAACCACAGCGCGTGAGCAAGAGAAAGGAGGAGAAGGTGAAGTGCTTGGTGATTGATTAATAAAGGAGGAGCAGGGAGGCGCGTGAGCAAGAAATAGTAGGAGGTGGTGGTGTGAAATTTTTGGAGGAGGTTGTTGAAATTAATAATCAAGTATGATCAACTAGTAATCTTTTCAGAGGGAAGTAGCACCTTTTTGTCAATTATTTGATTTCTTTGATTTAGTAATTATAGTTAAAACCAAATCTGAAATATATAATATTAAATAGAAATTGCCATGGCAATTTCATGAACTTCGTCGATATCAGAAACCGCCAAGTTGAGAGTGAGTAAAGTTTTCATCTTATTGTTGCTTAATTTTCATGATTAGATTTTAATAATTTTGTTCCCCGTATCCTATCGAAAACTTGATAGTCGTGATATTAATGGTGAAAGCTATCTAATTTTGGTATTAATGGTGTAAGCTAGCTATGTATGGTATTAATTATGTAAGCAAGATAATTATGGTATTAATTATGTAAGCTAGCTAATTATGATATAATTGTGGTAAGCTAGTTAATCGTGATGTTAATTGAGTAAGCTTGTTAATCATAGAATTATTGAGTAATCTTGTTAATCATAGCATTAATTGAGTAAGCTTGCTAACGCGATATAAGTTGAGTAAGTTTGCAAATCACGGTATAGTTCAAAAGCTTGCAAATCATGATATAAGTAGAGTAAGCTTGATAATCACAGTATATAAATTATATAAACTCATTAATCATGATATCAAAAACCCTCGACTCGTTTCACAATCTAAATTCCCAAAAAATAATGCGAATTATATAGCTTGATATACATGTTTTTTATCATAGGCAAAGAACAAAATCATGGTGTTCAGATGTATTTATGATGACATCAGAGAGCTCATGAAGTCTTGTTGTTGGGAAGCTAACAAGGCTGGAGACTCAATGGTTGTACTCTCCAATTGGGGTGTATGAGTATCAGTCATAATGCATATCAGGTGTATTTCTGTACATCAATGGCTCAGTTGTCTCTGCTAGCATCGACATATTATATCAGTATGGCCTTGGTATGACACTGGGCTAGCAACCTTATAGAAGCTATGGTAACCAACAAAAGTAGAATGAGTTTAGTTCCTTGGATTGTCTGAATCATACAATATTGTAATTTTATCTTTTGGTTTTGGATCAATTTGAATTCTTACTTGATGTACTATAGTAGAGGGTGACGACTGGGATCCTCTCCCCTCTCTATGATTATCCAAGATTTGAAATCATAGAGTAGTCTAGCCATAATGTATTTTTTGTACTATTATTCAGTTATCAATAAAACTTATCTTACCTTTCATACACACACACACACACCACACACACACATATGTGACACACACACACACACACTGTGTGTGTGTGATATCAAAAAGAGAGAGAGAGAGAGAGAGGTCGAGATTACAAAAAAGTGTGTCACTTGCGAGGGGATTGAAATAATATATCGATGCCGATAAAAGAAGAATCCTGAATCTTTTTACTAACCGAAAGCTTGAGAAATAAAATTGAATACATCAATAATCCAAATGGGAATGTGTAGTGTAAAATATGGTATCATGGACACACAACACACACACACACATATAAATAATGTATATCAGCCGACAGCTTAGAGAGTATCTCAGCCGGCGGTGACGTGGTGGCGTAATATGAACCACAGAACTGGGTTATCTTTATATTGTCTCCGCTTTTAGAAATAAATAAAATTACTAAAAGACCCTGCTGGGTAATCTTTTTATATTCATGTATCAGATCTCTCTCGCCTTGTCATTTTTGATATCGAGCCCTAATCAAAATTCATACTCGGAAACCCCATCTCGATGTCGGCCCCACCCACTTTTCTCTCCAACTGAATATGAATCAGGTCTTTTCAAGTGCAACTTCATCAAATAATGAAACAAATTTAAATACTTCTTTATTAATTTTTTTATACGCAGATATTATGATTTTTAGGAATGCGACTAAGCTTGTAGTAGTCAATAAAATATTTTCTTAATTTTTTTAAAAGCGACCTTAGTCGCAATCTACAATTATATATATTCATGTATCATGTGAAACTCATAAACACGCCATTTTTGTGATTAATTGATATACAATATATTTTTTCAGAAATTTATGCTATGATCTGTAAGAATTTTATTGACTGCGATCATAGTCGCATTTTACTTATTCGCATGCCACATATAAACGATCAAAATTATTTTACGTGTGGAATGCGAATAAGGACTGCGACTATGATCGTAGTGTTTAACAATAGCATGTTATGGATGAGTTTTTTGCTAGGTTAAATATAAAAATAGTGAATAAGAACTGCGATATAGTTTCAGTTTACTTATGATTTTATATATTTGTTCTTCATTATGTGCTGTTTTCCTCTTTTTCACACATGAGAAGAACTTGTTTTCGTGTCATAACTGCGACATTAGTCACAATTTTAAATTGTGATATACAGTAAAATATTCTGATTTGAGAGGATTGCGATCATGATCGCAGTATCATCTGTTTATATAGTTAATTATAGACTGTGATCATGATCGCAGTTTTTAAGTTAATTGAATATATATCGATCAAACTGTTTTGTCAGGACTGCGACCATGGACGCAGTTTCAGTGTATAAATATAGTTAATTATGAACTGTGACCATAATCACAGTTTTTTTTACTTAAAAGTAATTATTATCTGAGTACTGCGATGTATTTTAAAAATATGAAAGATTATTTTTCAGATAGAAGTAAATTTTATCTATAACATAATTATAGTCAGAAAGAAATCTTACAAAAAAGAGCATTAAAAGCTCTTAAAAGAAGAGGATAAAATCCTAGTCCTCGTCGTCATCACCATCATAAGCAAAATTCATCATCTCATTCTCCTCGTCTTTCTCTTTATTATTTCTTCCTTATCTCTCTCTCTCGTCGACCGACTCGCTGTCCTCTTCGCTTTCCATTTTTGAGGGTATTTATATTCGTTGATAAACTCGCAGAATGAATCACCTGTATCAAGCTCTTCTATGATCCGTGTGAGAAGAACTTTCAGAGGATATGCTCAAAGAAAACGCGCCTTCAGTATCAGAGAACATGCTTTAATCAAACACGTCTTTATAAAGTGGCAGAGGAATAAGTTCCTCCTCATTAGGCCCCAAGAAAACTTCATCATCCTCGTGAAGAGGATGATCATATAAAACATTATTTGATGTAGTGAGATAGTCAAAATGAGTGAATTCCTATCAGATTCACTAGAATCCTCTGAAGAAAGAGAACCAGTGGGAGAATGATTGAAATTGAAATCTGAATGTTCAGAGGAAGAAGATGGGAAAGAAATGACTCAAGAATGAATTGTTTCAGTAAGATTGGAAATCAAATTAAAAAAGAAGAGCACAAATATTTTTTTTAGATATGAGATCTCTAAAATATATTAGTTACAAACACTTTAAAAAGCTGTGAAATGACATGACTAGTAATAAAAGTTTATAGATGACATTGAGTATTCGAAGAAGTGATAAAAAGAAACTAAATATTTAAATGAAGCAGTTTGACGGGAGAATCTAAAGACGTTTCCTTTTTCAGAAGTTTATGATGTGAACTACAGATGCTTCTTATAGAATATTTTTTTCTATATATTTAGATTTCGTATGATGCACATCTTTCTTTATCGAGATTAATTTTAGTGCACCTTTTTTTGAGCTTGTTGCTGTATCACAGTAGATACGATATTAATTATTTTAATTAGGTCAGAGTAATTAATATAGTATTTTATAAGATGTGATATACGGACTGCTCTCATGGTCGCAGGGCTAATCTACTTTGTTAAGTTTGATTGTTGCTAGGACTGTGACTTTTGTGCATTTTATAAACGATCAAAATTTATTACATATGGCATGCGAATAAGGACTGCGAGTCTGCGACTATGGTCGCAGTGCTTAACGATAGTATATTTCGTCTATTATTATATGCAAATAAGGAATATGACTAAGGTCACAGTCGTGATATAAATTGAAATTGTGTTATGTTAGGACAACGACATAGTCGCACTGCTAAAAGGTCTACGGTTAGGGTCACACTCGTGATATATAGATTGGAAGTTTTGTTATATTATGACTGCGACTATATGGTCGCATTGCTAATATATTTTATTATATTTTTTGAATGATGTGTACTGCGATCTGATCGCATTTATAATATACATTGAGAATAAAATATTTCTTAGTACCAAGACCGACCATAGTCGCAGTTCATTAGAAATTGCATGAAATATTATCCAACTAATCTGCAATATTATTTGGCAGTTACTAGAATATTGGATTTATAATAATATCTGCAAAAAAAATCATTAACTATTGTATTTCATTATTTTTTACACTGTTCACTTGTAATACAAAAAAAATTATACGGCTGCCCCACATCAAATTTCATTTTTCTATTCATTTCAGTTTCTTTATTAAACCTATATGAATTGAAAGTAACGCGAAATAAATAATAAAAAACTATATATTACAACCAACTTTTTAGGTTTCATGCCTGATTTTTACCTTTTCGGCTGGCTGCTGTTTTTTTTTGCTCATCATCTTGATCCGATTTTTTTTCCCTTTATATTTTAATGTAGATGAATTAGAAAATTATAAACTGCAGATAAAATTCAACGAAAATTTCTCTGTAATTATAAATATTATTTATTGTTAAAAAATTTGTTGTGGATGGGTTTTTGCTAGGTTAAAAGTAAAATGGGGGTTATTTTGCTCAATTGATTGACGTTTCTTTGGCTGGATTTTTGGGATTTTTAGTGCCTACACTTTGCCACCGATATGTGGATAGACTGGGCCACGTCACTACTGGCTGAGGTACAGAAACCCCCCCCACACACAACACACACACACACATATAAGAGAGACGAGAGAGATGAGAGAGAAGAGAGAGAGAGAGATAAACTTGTGTCACTCCTGAAGGATTCCGAAAAGATTCGAGGCCGTTTTTTTTTGCACCTACTTGATGGATGAGCAAATATATTCAAAATACATGATTTTTTTATTTTTATTACTTGAAACGATGTGGGACCGTTACAACCATCTAATCGCCGACCACCGTCGCCAGTTGCCACCACCACCGTCGTCATTCCAAATAGCCAGCCACACACCATCGATTGCCACCATCAACTGCTGACAGTCGACCACCACCTCTGCCACCCAATTGTCAACCACTGTCAGTGATCGCCACCACTGACCGCCCTCGTCCTCGCCATCGCCTTCACCTTCGCTAATCACCACCACCGTCACCACATCGCGACCACTGTGTCACTTTCACCACTTCACTTACTGTCACTAACTTCATTATAAACTTAGTTTGGGAAAAAAAATATATTCAGTAATGATATATTCTTGAAAATATTTTAAATGTACAAAACACAAGAATAATTTATTTACGAAATATCTTAATTATATTAAACATGATAGTACAATATTCTTAAAAATTTAATGCTTAGGAAATTCAATTCCGAGAGGTAGGAATATTACACTGCGCCATGCCAACGCACCCTTCAGGTATGATTTATTAAGATTTAAATTTAGATTTGATTTTGATCCGGTCATTGTGCTCCGTTGCTATGCCTAAATTTCAAAGCATACAAATTAGAAGTAAGCTTTTGTTGCGAGTGAGTCAGTGTTTCACCAAAACTTCTAAATTATTTTGATTAATCATAATACTAATAAGATTTTTAATACACAAAATGATAATGATGGTTAATCATAATAATTATATTAAAATTTAACTAACAATAATTGTTGTTATTATTATTATTATTATTTTTCTACTAGCCTCATAATAAACAAGGTATTTTTCCTTATGAGGAGACTGTCTCTTTGGTGCCACACACCAGTCAAATATCCACAAAATTCAAGCAAGACAAAGTACGGTGAGCAAATAATTTCGTTTTCGCGTCCCCACAGTTAATTAACTAACTAATTAATTAATCTCTCCATCAGCCACTAGATTCACGCACGCTCGGTCCACACTCATTACCAGCCGTCTCAACAATCTGCTGGCAAACCCGTGTCCGCGTTCAGACAGCTGCGCTTCACTTTCAACCCCAAAACCTACATAAAACCCCAGCAGTCCCCCTGCAAAACTCAAACCAAACACTTTCAATTCACAGTTTCAATTCAAATGGAGTCACAACTTGTTCACCGTCCAACGAGGAGATGAGCTACAACTACACCACCATCTCGTCGTCCCCGCCGAAGAAGCGGGCGGGCCGGACCAAGTTCCGGGAGACCCGCCACCCGCTCTTCAAGGGGGTCCGGAGACGGGGCAACGGGGGCCGGTGGGTCTGCGAGCTGCGGGAGCCCAACAAGAAGTCTAGGATCTGGCTCGGGACCTTCCCCACCGCCGAGATGGCGGCCCGGGCCCACGACGTCGCCGCCATGGCCCTGCGCGGCCGCAGGGCCTGCCTCAATTTCGCCGATTCCGCGTGGAGGCTTCTTGTTCCCCACTCTGCCAGTCATGATGACATACGAAAGGCGGCTGTTGCGGCCGCGGAGATGTTCAGGCCGCAATCGTCATCGTCATCGTCAGAGTCCGACACTGCTGTTGCTGATGAAGAGCACAGCCGTCGTCACCACCGGAATCGTCAGAGACCCCGATGGCAGCAGCGGATGCAGTGGAGATGTGCTCCAGCTTGCTTGATTTGATCGAGCTGGACAGAGATTTTCATCAAGAATATTGCTACTTATTTGGCCTGCCGCTTGAAGCAGCACTCACTGGAAGTTGGGGGTATCAATATCATCATCATCAATGGGATGAAACTGACAACTATGAGAGCGTAGCTGATGTTTCTCTGTGGAGCTACTCTACCTGAGTGACTCACTTTGGTCTGAATTTTTGCACAAAGTCAAGAGGATAATTTTTTTTTTACTTCCCCAATTTTAATTTCTTTTTATCGAGATTGTTTAATAAGCATGGTATTCTGTGCCAATTTCAATTCTTTTTAATTAATATTGTTTGGACACACAATGAGTATTTCAGCCCAACTTCCAAGGGATAAAAAGGTTAAATAGTTGGAGTTTTAGTAACTTGCGTAAGTGTAGTTTGAACCTTTGACATCATTCTTCCATCACAAAATTCTTGAATCCAGTAGATTTTGCAATTAGCTACACACTTTTGTTTAGAATGCGAACAACTCAGATCCTCTCATTTGCATCAGGGTTAGTAGATAAGTCTTTAATTAAAGAATTGTGATTCTTTCAAGGGCGTGTTTGTTTCGCCGCAAACGCCGCCAAACGCAAGTCGTAAAACTTCTTTTCCATTTTCTGTTGTTTGTTTCGCTGAAAAACAAGTTGCAAAATGCAACTCTTCTTTTCCCACTTGCAGTTGCTACAGTTAAATTTGTGGTCATGTAAATCTCACTTTTACACTCATATTTTCTCACTTCCAGTTGCTACAGTTAATTTTGTGGTCATGTAACTCTCACTTGTAGTACACTTACAGTTCAAAACAGTTACTTGATAATCAATATATAATTTAATATTATTAAATATTTAATATTTTAAATAGTGTTTAATTTCTAATTTAATTATTTAATATTTTTAATCTTTATTTTTTATTGTTTTAATATTGTTTTAATATTTAATATTTTACTATTTTAATTTAATATTTTTATTTAATATTTTATTTAATACTTTATTATTTTATTAATACTTATTCAATTTTTTATTATTTATTTAGAGTTAATATTTTATTAATATAACAATATTATACTTTAATATAAAATTACTATATGTTTAATTATTTATTTTTTAATATAAAAAATTACTTTATTAATATCATAATATATTTTATTATTATATTAATATTTTATTATGCTAATATTGTAATAATAATTCAGTATAATAATACTATAATGATAATTTATTATTAAATTATAATTATATTTTACTTTGATAATTTTATATTTCTATAATATTACAACAATATTATAATAAAATTTATATTATAATAATTTTCAAGTATTTTTAATATTATAATATTATAACTATATTTTTATTTTTGTAAGATTTTTTAATATTTATATTTTATTAGTATTCTTAAAATTTTATTAACGTTCTTTAGATTTTCTTAAAATTTTATATTATTTATTTAGTTAATATTTTAGTAATATTTTACTATTTATATTAATATTTTATTAATATTATTGTTATAAATAAAATATTAAGATTATTAATTTTTTATCTCAAATTTATTAATACAATTTAATTTGCAATAGTAGATTTAATTTAATAGTATTTATAATATTTAAATCACTGCTACAGTTAATTTTGTGGTCAACTTTTCCACTTACACTTTTATATTACCAACCAAACACCGTAAAACACAATATAATTTACCATTTACACTTTCACTTTATCAACTAAACACCGTAAAACACAATATACTTTTCCATTTACGCTTCACTTTATCAACCAAACACCGTAAAACACAATATATTTTCTCTGCTACAGTTCACTTTTTCCATTCTCATTTTACGACTTACGACTTGCGACGTTTTGCAACGAAACAAACAGGCCCCAAGTATAAATCTGTTGGATGTGTTTTGAATTTGGAGGGAAATTTGAGATTCCCTCTTATTTGACTTTGAGTTTAGTCTCACATTGGATAGGAGATGAGAGGCTGTGTAGCTTATATACTAACTCTTCTCATGCTAATTGTTATGAGTGTTGGGTCATAGGACACATCCCTGCGCGCTCACAACCTGGCGACACGAATTGCCCTTTGATTCAAGGGTCCTTGGACTTGCTATATATTTTTATTTTTATTTAAAATTTTCTGATAAAGTTGGACCCGTTCAAAGAGAGTCGGATCTGCATGTAGTAAATTCTGTTGAGATTTTCGGATAGAATTGGACCCGTTCAAAGAGAGTCGGATCTGCATGTTGTAACCATTCGCACGATCACATGATTCTCTCGGGCTGTTACTAACAGAAAGATTCACAGATGGCTATAAATACCCTTATCTCTGCACGCATAGGCGTGTTTGGTTGCAAGGAAGTGGGCGGAAGTAAGGAAATGAGGAAGTATAATTGCTCACTTTCCTATCTATCCAAACACCGGAAAAGGAAAATAAGAAAACCCCTTTTCCTTTTTTCTTCTCTCTTTTACACAACCATTTCCTCACTTCCAGAGTGTTACAGTTAATTTTGTGGTCATGTAAATCTCATTTGTAATAAGTTGTAGCATCAAACAGTTAATTTTTTGGTCATGTAAATTTCACTTGCATTCTAATTACAGTCCAATTTTTATTTTTCTTAATTAATTTTTATTTTAATAATATTTTGCGGTCAACTTTGTGGTCAACTTTTCCACTTCTACTTTCCATTACCATCTAAACACTGGAAAAGACATAACATTTTCCAAACCACACTTCCCAACAACATCCAAACACCAGAAAACTTACTAACCAATTCCCAAGTTCCAAAAGGAACTATTACCACTTTCTCACTTCCTTACTTCCTCACTTCCACCCTAAACCAAACAGGCATGAAACAGAAAATCTGTCTGCCCTCTTTCTTCCACAAATTTCTTACAAATATTCTGCTGGAAAACTGTGTTCTTGTGTTCAGATTTTGGTGCTTTCTCAACACTGTTATTTTCATTTACGGGCAACGAATCTCCGTCTGTGCAGAGGCCTGGCTCATCGTCCTCAGTTGGGTGCTGGTGTACTATCAGGAAAGTTTTTACTGTAAGAGAGGAGGTTATTTCAAGGTCCGGACGAGAGACCAACCATCTTTCTTTTAGTACAGTGCGTCTGCACGACTACGTCAGCCCATACCGGCCTTTTATTTTCTTTTAATTCTGTATTTCGGTTGCATGCTTAGGACAAGTAGTTTATTAGATTTAAAAGATTTATATTTGTTGAATGTTTTAAATCCAGTTAAATTTCCTACAGTCTAGAAGAAAGATTTTGATAATTTCTTGCAATTCAATTTAGGAAATTATTTCATACAATATAATTATTTGACCTGCTACATTTTTTTATTTTTATTTAAATTTTATTTTAAAAATTCTGTTGAGATTTTCGGATAGAGTTGGACCCGTTCAAAGTGAGTCGGATCTGCATGTTGTAACCATTCGCACGATCACACGATTCTCTCGGGCTGTTACAAACCGAAAGATCGGCAGAGGGCTATAAATTTCCTTATTTATGCACGCATCTTTTACATGAAACAGAACTCTGTCGGCCCTCTTTCTCTCACAAATTTCTTAAAAATATTCTGTTAGAAAACTATGTTCTTGCGTTCAGATTTTGGTGCTTTTTCAACACTGTTATTTTCATTTACGGGCAACGAATCTCCGTTTGAGCAGAGACCTGACTCCGTCCTAAGTTGGGTGGTGGTATACTATCAGGAGAGTTCTTACCGCTAGGAGAGGAGGTCATTTCAAGATCCGGACGAGAGACCTGCCGTCTTTCTTTTAGGGCAGTGCGTCTGCACAACTACATCACCTCATACCAACTTTTTATTTTCTTTTAATTCTGTATTTCAGTTGCATGCTTAGGACAAGTAGTTTATTAGATTTAAAAGATTTATATTTTTTGCATGTTTTAAATCCAGTTAAAATTTCTATTCTAGAAGAAAGATTTTGATAATTCTTTGCAATTGAATTTAGGAAATTATTTCATGCAATATAATTACCTGTCTGTTTCATGCATTAGAATTATATGCAAGTAGAAAATTGTCCGTGCAAGTAAAGATAATTATTTAAAAATCTCACAAGAGAAAATTTTGTATCCTTACAATTTATCTTTTACAACTTCTTACCAAATTAGTTAAAGGATCGTGTTTCAAATTTTCATTTATCCTTAAAAATTTCATTAAACTATTTCATTATAAAAATTATTTATAAGATATTTCTAAACGATTTAGATTTTATCATATCATATTGTTGCAAATCTTTGTTGGCCCAAAGGCCTATCACTCTAGTTTTGATGATGATCAACTCATGTAGTTATAGTACTAATGATCTTGTGTTTATTTAGTTTTAGATTTGTGATCAAGATCTTAGCAGGTGTGTAGCTTCAACAAAGGATTTAAAGTCAAGTTTTGAAGCTAGCACGGTTTGATTCAAGAGCTTGTGCATCAAGAACACATCAAGTACTCAAGAGGAGTCTAGCTCTATGGATCGTGTTTGGACCAAGTCAAGAAGATGTGAAGACTTCAAGTGAAGACATTCAAGATCATGACTTGTATCTAGGTTTGTTTTTATAAGATTTTGTTTTAGATAAAATGTAAAGGATAGAATAGTTGGTGGATTGCTCAAGTATACCATATACACACACACTTTTGATTTAGATGAGTTTTCATAAAAGAATTTTTATTTTGAAAAAATACAAAAGAGTTCTTCTTTTTGAAAAATACCGTTTTGGTTTTTGGTATTCAAAGTTACATATCTTTAACCAAAACCAAATTTAGAGCTTAAAGTAAAAAATATAGATATTTCACCATGTTTGTGTAGTGGATCATATCCATACACTGTATGCTTCCAAAGTGTTTAAAATATCTTATTTTTATTTGGAGAAGTTTTGGAAAAACTAAATTTGGAAAAATACAGTTTTTGTTTTGAACCAAATTTTCTAAGTTACAAAAATAGTTCAAATTATTTGTAACATGTCTTGATTTTGCTCAAGCATATTTGATTATCAAAGTATAATGTTAAAACTATTTTTGTAGATTTTTTTTATGATTTTATGGGATTTTATTGAGTCAAAAATAACCAAGTTTTTAATCCCAGAATTCCTGTCCTGGCTTCAGACGGTCGACCGAAGCTTGAAGTCGGTTAACCGGGCCGGTCGACCGACGTGCACAGACGTGCACGCCAGCTTTTGCTGGAGGGCCGGTCGACCGGGACGGTCGACCGCCAGAGAGCTCTGCTCTCTGGAAAGCCCCGGTCGACCGGGCCGGTCGACCGGCAGAGAGATCTGCTCTCTGTTCCAGGGTCTCGGTCGACCGGCCGGTCGACCGCTGCCCTAACGGTCAGAAATCTGACCATTGGCGGTCGACCGGGCGGTCGACCGTCAGGCCATCCTGGCTCCAACGGCTAGTTTTTTCTAGCTCTGTAAATTGGGGCTTTTGGGGGCTGTTTTCTACAAGATTTTTGGAGAGTTTTTAAGTCAATTTTTCCTACTCTATTAAGAGGTTTTCTCCACTAAATTGAGAGCAAATATTTCCAATCAAAAGGGGAGTTTATCAAGAGTTGTTAAAAGTGATTTTCTTGAGTTTTCCTCCACCATCTCAATCCTTATTTTCTCACACAACACTTGAGCCATCCATTGCTATATCTACCTATAGGGATATTTGTTGTGAGAGGATTTTAGGTGATCAAAGTGTTGTGATCACTAAAGTTCAACTTTGTACTTTGAGGAGGCGGACGGTTGTGTTCGCGGTGTTTCGGGTTCTAGTGAGAACTCAGTGTTTGAGGTGCGGCCTCGACGAGCTTGTGGGCTTGCGGTGTGTACGAGACTAGAGAGTCCAAGGAGTTCAAGTGTGAACTCGCCTTGTAGGTGTTGCGACACCGAGTGATCCGGTGGGATCGATTATAGTGAAAATCCTTCAAGTGTGAAGGCGGGGACGTAGAGCAAGTGTGCTCGAACCTCAAAACAAATCTCCCGTGTTTGCGATTGCTCACTCTCAATCTCTTACTCTTGTCTTTATATCTTGCATGCTAATATTGCCTTTATCTTTATATGCTTGATATATTGTGTGCTTAATTGTTATATGCTTGGGGATTGTTTGCTAACACTAGTTTTCAACCAAGAGAGCCAACGCGGCACCTTAACTCTTATTTAGAGGAATCTTGAGGAGTTAGCCCAGAGCCCTTCACGGGAAATTCGGCTACACTCTTGTGTTAAACTTGGTGTTTAGTTTAATAAGTTTTTAATTCCGCATTTAGTGACCATTAGATTAGCCATCACCTATTCACCCCCCTCTAGGTGATTTTACAATTGGTATCAGAGCCAAGTGCTCTTGATTTGGGTCTTACAATCTAGAGTTAAAGATCCTCATTTTTAGGCTAATCACAATATTTGTACACACACCATGGACTTCATGACACCTCCCACCTTTGACATCCTTAACATCCAAACTTGGAAGGTTAAGATATTTTTGTACCTCAAAGGCCTAGGTATTCATGTTTATTTTGCCACTACTAGAGATTCATATTGTTTAAATGACAAAAATATTGAGGTTAATGCAAAAGCCCTACATGCTTTGAAATCAACCCTAAATGATGAATATTTATCTAGGGTATCTAACATTGATTCGGCTTTTGTAGTGTGGAACACTATTCTCTCCCTTGGCGAAAAAGAACAATACTATGCGAGGAGTGACTCGGATGTTAGAAGCGACACTTCCAACGTGTGCTACATGGTCCAAGGGGATAACCCCCTTGAGGTAACTACCGAATCCGAGGTAGAAGAGGATGTTGATATGTCATATAATGAACTTGCTTCTTTTTGTCAACAACTCTTAGAAAAATATGACATGCTTAAAAAGGATAACAAGAAAATGAAAAATAAATTTGATTGCATGTTAAAAGAAAATGATTCTTTTAAACAACATGTTGCATGCATTGAAAAAGAAAATGAAAAATTGAAAAATGAAAATGTTTCCTTGATGTCTAAATTAAATGATCTTTGTGAAGGAAACACTAATTTGAAAAATAAAATTATTTTGGTGGAAAAACAAATAGAAGTTGCTTTAAATGAAAATACTTCTTTAAAAAGAAAAATTGTTGAAAAAGAAAAAGAAAAAGAAAATGTTTTTAAAAAAAATAAGAAAAATGATTCTATTTCTCATCATGCTTTACATGCCACCACTAATGAGATGAAATTTTTGAAAAATAAAATTGATTGTTTGAGCTCAACTTTGAGCACTTGTGCATTTAACCACTCTAGATTGGAGTCTTTGTTTTCAAAGAAACAAACTCCACATATTCATGCACATCACCCTCATGCATATTCACTATTTGCACGCCACGATCACACTCATACACATATGCATCCTAAGGTGTACAAATGTACACATTGTGGCCGCAAAGGCCATTTAGCAAAGTTTTGTTTTGATAAGATACATCATGTAAATTTTGCTAATAAAAATATTTGGGTTCCTTACAAAGCTAACCCTCAAGGACCCAAAAGAAAATGGGTACCAAAATCCCCACCTTGTATTTTTGATGTAAGTGAGGGCTCTCACAAAACGTGAGAGGGATGGTGCCTTGATGGTGGATGCATGGACTTGATAGACACATATTTGATGCACCGCTATCAAGGAGGTTTGGTGGAACAACCACCATGTTTTGGAGATTTGGAGTATAGTTCTTTGGTTTGGTAACTATCTCTAAAAACTTCTACTTTATTTACATGCTTGTTCATATATGATATTTTTAGCATGTTCATATGTTTTGTGCTTCATGTGGTAAATACTAGTTTAAATGTAGTTTTTATCAAAACTTGGATGTATACTTGTACAAGTAGTGAGCAACAAATTGATTCATATATGTTTGCACTTCATTGTTCATTTGTACTCACTATATGCACATGTATAGCCTAGTTTTGATGATTCTCTCATTTACACTTGTTTTGCCTATTTTCATGTTTTACTTCATGTATATGTATCTTGTATTCAAATCTAATAAATATACATGTATACTCCATTAGTCCTTTGCCTTCATACAATTTACATTATGGACTCTTTTCATGTTTGGGATATGTATGCATATTGTTAGGATTGAATAAAAACATACATATACCTAGAAGTTTGTTTTTAAGATCAAAAATGAATTTTTATGATAAAAATGAATTTTCATGATTTGTTTAATAAAATGATATTCATGTTTTGAGCTTCATTAATTATCTTCATGAAAAATGCTAATTACATGATTTTTGTACACTCACACTTTATTTTGTTTATTCATGACTATATTTCATGATCACTTTGAGCTTTATGGATCTTGAGTGTCGAATTTTGTGTATTTAGTATGGTTCATGATACATATGATTTAGTTTCATATTTTGAAGGATCTTTAACTAGTTTTCAAAAATTATCTTTAACTAGTTATCTATTCTTCAATTTGGTAGTGGTTTTCACTATTAAAATATTTTCAAAACATTATTTTTGAAAACCCTTCCAACTCCGTCATGGGAGGAAGGATGGGCGATTATGCCTTGTATGCTAAAACTATATATCTTTTATCTTATGCATAAAAGGGTGGTAGTTTTTGAGTTATATACTTGATCTCAATTGATATTTTTTTGTATATACTCATATTTTGTTTTCTATATATATGTATGCTTCATAATTTCCATAATATCAATTCCTATTAGTATTTCATTCTCATACATATATATGTTTTGTTTGTGCTTGATTAAAAAAAATTGGTCTACATATTTAAAACACACAATTTGTTTATGCTAAGCTTGATTCAAATCTTTATTTCAAGTGGTTTCTCAATTGATATTTTAATAAGCTTATGCATTATTTTTAAAATTGATATTTTTTTATTGATATAAAAAATGTGCAATAATCTTCAATTGGTATCTATTGATTGCAATTGGTATCAAAATAATTTACAATAATTTTCAATTGGTATCAATATGATTCTATTTTGATTTAAAAAAAATACAAAATTTGTAATGTTTATTTACAATGGTATCTTAAAATTTGATTGATTTACAAGTAGTACCTTTAAAAATGTTTGTTTATATGATATCTTAAAATTTGATTGCAAGATATCTCAAAATTTGTTATATTGAGAAAAATTCAAAATTTTGTTTTAATATGAAATTCTGAAAATTAAAAATGTTTTGTTTTGTATTGCCTATATGCAAGGGGAGCTTAACATCTCTTCTACATATATATTCATGTTAAGTGTATCTTATATTGAGAAGCTTGACAACTCTTCTTTATGTGGTACACGTGTGTAGGGGGAGCTTCACATCTCCTCTTATGCATTGCATATTATGCGTTATGTGAATTAGGGCTTGTCATCCCTCTTTCATGTAATGTATATGTGTAGGGAAGCTAACTTAGCGTCTTCCTCTTCATGAATGTATATCGCATATATCTTTTATTGATTTGTTTAATGTCACCCCTTTTATTGATTTTTGCTTTTGACAAAAAAAAAGGGGGAGAACATTTTGTTTTTACTTTAACCCCTTTGTTGATGATTGACAAAAAGGGGGAGAAGTATTTGAGAAGTATTTAGTATATATGCATGTTTTCCTTACTTTATTCATAAAGGGGGAGAAGGATTTATGTTTATGCGTATATGTTTTGTATTGCAAATAGGAGAAAAAGAATTTAATGAGTTTCATGCTTGATTGACATGTTTATCTTCTTATATTCGCATACATATTTGTTTGTATTCATGTGCTTCATTGTCATATATTTATTATTTATTGTTATGCATGAGTTAAGGGGGAGCTTCCTTGAAGCTTTACTTTAATTCATGTATATATAACTCCATGAGTTTTGTCATCATCAAAAAGGGGGAGATTGTTGGCCCAAAGGCCTATCACTCTAGTTTTGATGATGATCAACTCATGTAGTTATAGTACTAATGATCTTGTGTTTATTTAGTTTCAGATTTGTAATCAAGATCTTAGTAGGTGTGTAGCTTCAATAAAGGATTTAAAGTCAAGTTTTGAAGCTAGCACGGTTTGATTCAAGAGCTTGTGCAGTAAGAACACATCAAGTACTCAAGAGGAGTCTAGCTCTATGGATCGTGTTTGGACCAAGTCAAGAATATGTGAAGACTTCAAGTGAAGACCTTCAAGATCAAGACTTGTGTTTAGGTTTGTTTTTATAAGATTTTGTTTTAGATAAAATGTAAAGGATAGAATAGTTGGTGGATTGCTCAAGTATACCATATACACACACACTCTTGATTTAGATGAGTTTTCATAAAAGAATTTTTATTTTGAAAAAATACAAAAGAGTTCTTCTTTTTGAAAAATACCGTTTTGGTTTTTGGTATTCAAAGTTACATATCTTTAACCAAAACCAAATTTAGAGCTTAATGTCAAAAACATAGATATTTCACCATGTTTGTGTAGTGGATCATATCCATACACTCTATGCTTCTAAAGTGTTTAAAATATCTTGTTTTTATTTGGAGAAGTTTTGAAAAAACTAAATTTGGAAAAATACAGTTTTTGTTTTGAACCAAATTTTCTAAGTTACAAAAATAGTTCAAATTATTTGTAACATGTCTTGATTTTGCTCAAGCATGTTTGATTATCAAAGTATAATGTTAAAACTATTTTTTTAGATTTTTTATGATTTTATGGGATTTTATTGAGTCAAAAATAACCAAGTTTTTAATCCCAGAATTCCTATCCTGGCTTTAGCCGGTCGACCGGGCCGGTCGACCGAAGCTTGAAGTCGGTCTACCGGGCCGGTCGACCGACGTGCACAGACGTGCACGCCAGCCTTTGCTGGAGGGCCGGTTGACCGGGACGATCGACCGCCAGAGAGCTCTGCTCTCTAGAAAGCCCCGGTCGACCGGGCCGGTCGACCGGCAGAGAGATCTGCTCTCTGTTCCAGGGTCTCGGTCGACCGGCCGGTCGACCGCTTCCCTAACGGTCAGAAATCTGACCGTTGGCGGTCGACCGGGCGGTCGACCGTCAGGCCATCCTGGCTCCAACGACTAGTTTTTTTCTAACTCTATAAATTGGGGCTTTTGGAGGCTGTTTTCTACAAGATTTTTTTGAGAGTTTTTAAGCTAGTTTTTCCTACTCTATTAAGAGATTTTCTCCACTAAATTGAGAGCAAATATTTCCAATCAAAAGGGGAGTTTATCAAGAGTGTTTAAAAGTGATTTTCTTGAGTTTTCCTCCACCATCTCAATCCTTATTTTCTCACACAACACTTGAGCCATCCATTGCTATATCTACCTATAGGGATATTTGTTGTGAGAGAATTTTAGGTGATCAAAGTGTTGTGATCACCAAAGTTCAACTTTGTACTTTGAGGAGGCGGACGGTTGTGTTCGCGGTGTTTCGGGTTCTAGTAAGAACTCAGTGTTTGAGGTGTGGCCTCGGCGAGCTTGTGGGCTTGCGGTGTGTACGGGACTAGAGAGTCCAAGGAGTTCAAGTGTGAACTCGCCTTGTAGGTGTTGCGGCACCGAGTGATTCGGTGGGATCGATTATAGTGGAAATCCTTCAAGTATGAAGGCGGGGACGTAGAGCAAGTGTGCTCGAACCTCGAAACAAATCTCCCGTATTTGCGATTGCTTACTCTCTATCTCTTACTCTTGTCTTTATATCTTGCATGCTAATATTGCCTTTATCTTTATATGCTTGATATATTGTGTGCTTAATTGTTATATGCTTGGGAATTGTTTGGTAATACTAGTTTTCAACTAAGAGAGCCAACGTGGCACCTTAACTCTTATTTAGAGGAATCTTGAGGAGTTAGTCCAGAGTCCTTCACGAGGAATTCGGCTACACTCTTGTGTTAAACTTGGTGTTTAGTTTAATAAGTTTTTAATTCCGCATTTAGTGACCATTAGATTAGCCATCACCTATTCACCCCCCCTCTAGGTGATTTTATAATCTTATCTTGTTGAAGGATCTCTTAAAATCTAATTTAATTCTAATCTCTTTCAATTCCTTGCAAAACAAAATCTATTTGTACTAATTATTACAAGGCGAAATCTTTCAATATAAGATCTTAGAAAAATCTTAATAACCTTATCCTTTTCATTATAAAACTTTATTCATTTGTTTTCATTTCAACATCTTTTTAATTTTCGTTTCAAAAGAAAAATATTTTACAAGATAATTTAAATTATTTAAATCTTGTCTTACTTATATATATATATATATATATATATATATATATATATATATATATATATATATATATATATATATACACTTATTGCAAGATTTTACATGTATGCAATAGTTAATTAACTGCTTCTTGCAATAAAATTTGGCTAATTAAAATTGTCTAATTTTGTGCTATTTGTTTTAAAGATTATTTATTCTTGCAAGTCAATTGTTAATTAATTTCTGCTAGTCTATTTTTAAAATTTAATTGGACTTATTGATTAGAAATTTAAAAGTAAATTTGTTTAAAAAATTGGAATAACCTTTTAGAAATTATTATTGTTATAATTTTAAATTAGAAAAATTAAAAGAAAAAGTCTACATCTTATTATATCTTAATTGAATTATTTAGCACATAATTAAAGAAAAACTATACACTATTTATTCTACAAACTATTCTAAAAGCTACCAATATAAACTAAATTCTCACATTGTCAAATAATTTTGAAATACAAAATTCAGGTTGCACCATCCTGTCTATGACCAACATTGAACATTCCAAGGGTGTTAAACTGGAGAAATTCTCTGACATATATTTTAAGAGGTGGGCAAACCAAATGAAGTACTTGTTGACCTTTAGATCTCATAATCAAAATTCGATTCTAAAATTAAAGAGTATAAGAGGCCTATTTATAGGCTTACAATAATTCCTATTCTATCTATGAAAACTAAATTTAAAATAAAGAAAAAAAGTTCAAAATAAAGAAAGTGAAATCTATCAGAATCCAATTTTGGAACTCAAAACAGAATTCTAAGTAAACTCGGATACTCTATTACATAATAGGACTCTCGACAGTAAAAGGGTGTTGTCGACCAAGGAGAAAGTGATAGACCTTTACTTGACAGTCCAAAAAAAGGCCGTCGACAGATCAAGTTATTTTGGCATGCTGTTTGTCTTTTCTTGTTCTTTGGTCTCCTACATTTGTCCTTCTCTCTTCAAAAGAACTCGTCCTTGTGTTCCTATTACTTTGATTGCGCCGGGATACAGGTGAAGACACCCTTTTCTTTGTAGATCTTGTAGCCGGAGGAATTGGTCTCAAAGTAATTCTTTTTTTTTCCAAGTGAACACATATTTATTCTCTCTTCCCTTGTGGGTAGCATCAACGTCATGTTGTCACGGTCTTCCCTAAAGAATATGTCACTTATCTATGTCGATAACATCACATACAATGGAATCTTGATAGAACTTTTAGATAAAATAGGTACATAACATAGATCCATTACCTTGATGCACGGGTCTTCCTTCATCCGCCCAATATCATAGGAAAGATGATGCGGCTTTGTCTCTAGATTCAAGTGATTCACAAGTGCTCTGGATGTAACGCCCCGATCCCGCGGGTACGGGGACGCTATGGCGACGTACACACGCAGGGTGAAAATACCCTCACGTACGTACGCTAAGCCTCAGGACAAAAAATAGCCTCTATATATACAAGAGTTCCAGCATTAAATAAGTAGAAGAATACTTACAGAAAGAGGTTAGTGATCATGATAAATATGAAAAATATGGATAGATAAGAAAATGAAACCAAATAATAAAGATACCGATGAATAGGAAAGAGTGGCAGTCTCGAGATCATATCACAGGAAATCTCAGGTACTACGAAATCTCGGATCGCCAATCTGGGCACGCAAACTCAAGGTCATCAGAAAGCGACCTAGTGAGTGATAAAATGAAGGAAGCAGTAATATGTATTATAGTAATACATGCACGATAATAATATATAAATACATGTTTATGTATCAGTGATACCATATAATAAGAATTTAAGAATCAGTAGATATATAAAAATATCATATTTTAATACCATCACTATCTTGCATGTTATCATCGAGTCAAGTCTACAGTAGTATCCAGTTTTATATAATAAATAATGTTATATAGTGGTGACGTGATAGAAAGGAACATGCATTGTGCAGTATGTAACATAACCATACTACTGTGTTGTGCATATACAGTAATAATGTCTGCAAGGTATACATAAAGCAGAATATATGCAATGTACAGTATATATATATCCAGGAATAGTGTGCTACCACATGGAGTGTAACAAATATAAGAAAGTGTAACAAGGTATACAAGTGACATGATTGTGGATAACATATCAGGAATAGTAACAAATATTAAGGGACAATAAAATACATGTGTCGACCATGTCATGTGATTTATACAATAATAATAATCAGTACTGCCTGGTATTTTAATCAATCTCCTCTAGTATCCCATACCACTGACAGTTCATACTGGAGCCCGCACTCCAGTCGAACCCATCCGGACATGGCATACGAGTACCATTATCCAGACGAGAGAGTGACCAAATAACAAACATTCCCGACGTCACTATTGTTTATACCGTTTTATTATGTTACTTGAAAACCCAATGGTCAAGGAGCTTTTATCGGGTAGGTGTATCCCGTGCATACCCAGGATCATGGCCTTAAACGGACCCCTGGCTGCTGAACCAGGGCCCTCCGCTAAGAGGGGAGCAGAAAACGGGAAACTGGAGCTCATGGAGCTATATACAATCAGTAGGCAGAACTATCATCCCCTGCAGTGGGATAAATATGGATCCAGTACATCCACCCGATAAGATCTAATCAACCGTCAAGTCTTCCCCATCCCCAAGTTATCTTTATTATATTTAAAGTATACAGCGTCGTAAGAACAAGTACAGTGCATAGTATATACAACATGATAATAGGACCTGAGCTCTGTTGATAGCATAAAACAAGATAACGGGAAATGGGAAACAATATATGTGCGATTCTAGAGGTGGGTCCCGTGGCTTGGATCCCCGTGGCACTTAGTTCCATACATCTCATATCAACATCTCACGTATCTAGTAACGGGAATATCAATATCAGTAATGGGAACAATCATGGAACATGAATACAGGAATATACATGTAACAATAATACATGTAATATGAACGGTGATCCATATGACAAGAATATAGAAACAATACATGCATGTATACTAATGAATACATGTAACAATGATATACGAACATGATATAACTGTGTACAGAACATCTAGGTAACTATGATGACGGTATCCAGTGAATTGGTGTATCCGTGTATCAGTAGAACATGAAGAAAACATAAATGGTGTCACGTGTAATAATATCTGTGTAACAGTGAGATAAGGTTAAAATAATAATATCGATGCGATACAGGATATGTATGATATGTCCACAAGGATATACAATAACAGTGTTCAGTAAAACAGATATCCACGTGCAATATCAGTGTCCCAGAAATACAAGAGTAGGTCTCAGTGTTGTCAGTGGGCTGGTAACGGTGGCGATATCACATAATCGAGTGTTAGATATCTTATTTATCATAATGATTACAATAGTCATTACAATAGGATATCACAAAATTATTATTATATATAATTATCTATTTTTAATTATCATTTTATTGGCTAATTTATTTATTAAAATTATTAACTTATTAATCTTATTATTTAGACATTTCATCTATTTATAATAAATCAAGAACTAAAGTAAATTATGATTATATTATCACTTATGTTTAATGAATAATCATAGTGATTTATCGATAACTACATTTTCTTAAACAATATTTATAATACTTTACCTATAATGAAGATTTATTAAATAAAGTAATCAACCAATTTCATTAAACATAATAAAATAGAATTTATAAAATAAAATACTCACAAACAAGCCCTGAGAAGGTAGCTATCTTTCTCACGATCGCAACGCTTCCAGAATCGTCTAATTCGGAGTCCGGATGCTCCAGATATCGCCCGAACGCTCGAAACCATATAAAGGGGGTTAATTATGTAATTAACAAGAAGAAGAATGCAACAAATATAATTTAACAGGGGCTATTATGAAATTTTACCTTAATAGGTTTAAGAATGGGTTTGGACTCTTAACGGGTCGGTTTTGGATCAAATACCGAAACCCATAACTTAAGTATATTGGGTAAATGGGTTTATTAGGTTTTAGGGCTAACGGGTTTGGATTTAGTGAGTTAAAGGGTAGGGTTATTGGGTTAATGGGTGTGAGTTTATGAGATCCAATAAGAGAGAGAGAGAGGGAGAAGGGGGAGTTTATTAGAGAGAGGGGATAGAGAGAAATAAGGCGGCGGGGGGGGGGGGGGGTTTGGATGGGTTTTGTAACATCCGGATTATCAAATTCGGATTTAATATCCTAATTTTGATATTTGAGGTGTTAACCAAAATAAGTAGAGATGATTATTTATTAATTATTAGGAAGTGAAATAAAATTTGATACGTACTAATTTTGTATATAAAATAATTGTTATACATATATATGCTTGTAAATGAATGTATACCTATATATATATACACATCATCATGTAGTTGTATTTCTACCATGTACATTAACCCCCCCACAAATTACTCAAATAATTAATATCCTAAACTAGCTAGTGGGTAAGAGGTGGCAAGAGTTTGGGCAACTTTGGAATGAGAGAGGTGATGTGACAAAATGGGAATGTGCATGGGAAATAGGTGAATGAGGTGGCAAATTGCTAGGCTAGAGAGAAAAGTTATGCAAGAATAAATATGTATATATATAAGGGTTTATATGTAATAGGGAGAACTAATTCCCTAATAACTCTCTCTCTCCCCCCCTCTCAAAGGGAGCCATACGTTCATCATCTTTCCCAAAAATTCTCAAACCCTAATCTCTCAATCTCAATTCCCTTCCTCTCCAACTCTCAACCTCACATAATCCCTCTCAAAAGGTTCAGGATAACTAAGGATTATGGCAGATGGCAAGTGCTATAATTTTCAATAATAAGAAATAAGTTTTAATAACACATATTGATACTAATTAATAACACTATCCAGTGTTGCAGGTTTACAACTCACAGTCCCGAGCTAATAGGACTGTGGTTTTCAACTCTATGATTGCGGGATAGGATTAGGCTGGAAATTTTATTGACAATATTCACAAGTTGGGAGTACTGTGATAGAAGGGTATAAAGGAGGAGATTGTAACCAATTTTCATATTACTTGTCTATAAGAAATAACATGGTACTCACGTCACAACAGGCATTGATGTTTTAGACTTTGAGCTGCTTGGAGGCAAATTCTGATTACGGTTAGAACAATGTATTATTTATATAAAGTGTCTCAGTATCTTTATTTCAATAGCCCAGTGCACGTAGATCATCAAAGTAAATCATAGTGATGAGATATTCTTCAAAAATCAACCTCTAGGCAATAAATTCTCAAGTTTAGGAGATTTAGTTATCTAAATAGTATATGCGAAGCTCTTGATTCATAAACTCATCATATATAGGTAATAAGGCTGCAGGAGTCCTTTCAAGCTTTATTTTAACAACACTTCATTGATTAACCTGGCTATGAACAATAGCTAATTACTTTCTCAATAGGAAGCAATATCTAATATTGATGGTTAATTATAAACTGATGCAACGGAAGACTACGAAGAAATATAGAGCGGATACCACATGGCTGTGAGCTAAGAAAACTGTATCTTTTCATATTGTCTCATAAAGATGTAAATTTAGGCTTGAGCAAATTAAATAATTGATGTTGGTGTCCATAGAGGATACTTCGCTTTAAATTATGAGATTGAAAATCAATAGTTACGGAGGTGGCAATTATGAAAATCATCAGAGCTGAAACTGTTAATTACGAAGTCGGGAATCAAGGTTGGTAATGATTTGTCTAATAATATTGGTAGTCATTAATTGATTAACTAGCCGAATAATTATGGTATTAGGAGTTCTGACGGAACCATACTGAACATTGAGCGTTAAGAAACTAGTGATGTTAGACGTATGAATGAAAGCTCGGGTGCGTTGATGTGAATAGAAATCCAACATTATTACGGATACACGGGTGCAAATTATTATAAGAGTTTCTCATAATAGATAACTTGTTGATATTGCTTATTCTTCATATGGTTATTGATACACTGTGCATCCACATCTAAGTGATGATTGTTTACAACCATGATGTACGTTGAATATATATGAAATTGATAGGGATGTCATATAAACATAACTAAAAAGTTGTATACCTATGTGACAATTATCTTTGCCCTCAAGCAACAATTTAGTATTTGTCTTGTCGATGAATTGATCTCCATGACGTGTATGCATTGTAAAATTTACGATCATGATTGTATGTTACATAATTGAATGTTGATGTGCTAGTAACATAACTCAAGAGGCTAATACTTAACAAAGTAAATGAGAAGCTGACTCATTAAATTGAGATGAATAGATCACTACAGTATTAACTTGTAACTCATATATATGAATATACACATATGGTGTGTCATATATGGATGTTAATGGATATAAGTGTCAAGCTAAAAGGTAAACTACACTAAAGGGGTTGGTGTTCGTATTGTGACGAAATCATTATTTGTGCTTATGAATGTGTGTGTGTATAAGTTTGTTACATCTTTTGCATTGGAGGAAGGGGCCGGGTAGGAGCTGGTAGGAGGGGGAAGACGGTGGGATTGTTATATATATATATTGGAGGAAGGGGCCGAGCAGGAACCGGTAGGAGGGGGAAGACGGTGTTATTGTTGTATATACATACAAATATATATATAGGAGGAAGGGCCGGGCGGGAGCCGGTAGGAGGGAGAAGACGGGGATTCTCACACTTCATTGTGGTTGTATATGCATGTGTATCATGTGTGTTGTGCATATCTCTAAGTATGATATGCGAATATCGTGAAGTGTAGTATGATTATGTGTGATCGCATTATCCATATGGATAAATTATACTTAGATGATATGGGATGATATTGTGATATTGTATTACCAAGACATATACTTACCCCCATGAAACTTCGATTTTGATTGGCTGTACCTAATGTATGAGATATGACTTATGTGATGATATGTGTTAAAAGTACTTAAAACAGAACCATTCATAAGTTATAATAACTGAGAGAGTATCTTACTGAATTCCTAGACCAAGTAATCTACAGCAGAAAATTAAAAAAGTTAAAGAGAATCGATTCTAGAGAAGTTAGACCGTCACATAGAGTATATGGATCGTTGTGTTAATCATTCATTATAAGATATTGCTCTCTCCTCGCTTCATTTGTCCATCTGTACTTGCAAAAATTGTTGAAGAAAGAAACACGCCCTTTAATTGTATTTTCCTTCCTCGATTCACTTTGATTCTCTCTCACTGAGCTGTCGAGCTCACTCACTCCCAGTTTTATGTTTCTGGTCGCTGTATGGCAGAAGACCAGCTTCAGATTTAGGCATTTGTTGAGAAGTTTATTATTAATGATTGTATTGAATTGTAATTTAGTTCCTGTTGAAAATCCTACTTGATGTATACTGATACCTTATGTACGTTATGAGAGATGGATATGTATGAAGTAAGTTAGATTGTAATTATGGTGATGTGTTAGAGTTATAGTTAGATCTGTTTATATTGTGGATGACGAGAGGAGTACTCTCGGGCATATGTTTCTTTTGTTTCATATAAGTAGGCGATGTCAAGCCGAAATTATTATTTGGAGAATTAACAGGCCGTGGTGAGCCGAGGTATTATTATTATGATTGCTTGGGCGATTGTTAACTTTGACTTACATGTTTGAACTGAGAATAAGTGGTCTGTTGTTGGTCAAAATTACTGTAAATTGAAATGTATATTTGGGCATGTTAGCATTTACAAAGGAAGTGCTGCCGTAAATTTTAAGAGCTTGGAAATGATTACGATAATCTATCAGTTTAAAAGAATATTTGTTATTTGGAATTTAGGAAATTTGGGACCGTTACAGTTAGGGGTGCCATCGGATCGG
This sequence comes from Agave tequilana, assembly GCA_038442645.1. Lineage (NCBI taxonomy): Eukaryota > Viridiplantae > Streptophyta > Magnoliopsida > Asparagales > Asparagaceae > Agave > Agave tequilana. The sequence goes on from JAVJIF010032885.1 coordinate 30,034, forward strand.
ATACGGATCGGATATTACCTCTACCATATCCATATCCGCACCCAACCTTCGGATACGGATACGGATACAGATATTAACGGATGTGAAAAAATGATATCCGTATTCGCCAAAATCGGATATCAGATATAAATCGGATATTAGCGGATCGGATGCGGATACTAATCGGATATGTTAAAAATGGAGATGGTTAAAGATAAATTAAACAGAAATACTTATATTACTTTTTATCTCATCTACTACGATATTAAATGTGATACATACTATGATATTATTGTGTACATATCAATACATTCATCGTATTCATTGTCATTTGACTTCTATAACAATAGATTACACGTCCTCCGGTGCTAAATGTAGATTCGGATGCCATGGTTGATGTCGAAATACTCAAAATATCTGTGGTGCTCTTGCAAGAATCGAATACTTTCCACTATTACTTTTTCACCAACTCAAAATATCAAAATTTAATGCCTTATTCCATTGAAGAATAGTCTTCTGCATACCGATATCATTATGAAGTACGCAACATTCAGATATCGGATCGGATACGAATAAAATATTACTTTTAGCATATCCGTATCCGCACCTACCATTCAGATACGGATACGGATACGAATAATGACGGATGTGAAAAAATGATATCCGTATCCGGATTGGAGGCGGATTCGGATGCGGATATCCGCGGATAATCCGTATCCGGTGGCACCCTTAGTTACAGTTGGTATCAGAGCACAGGATATAGAAAGAGGATAAACTTAGAATGAATAGTAGAAGAGGATTGAATTGATAAGGCGGATTGTTATGATTGATATGCATGGTTATGCTTTGTATGTATGTGAAAATATTGTTTGATATGGTAGGTTAAGGGGGGTAGGAGTTCTGACGTGTATGACTAATCCTGAAGCGCGGGATATTTGGTCACTACCTTATGTTCGGATTATGGTACCCACTGTAGGCTGTCCAAAAGTTACTGGAGGACAAGCCATTGAAAAGTAAAGTTTCAAGCTCTAGACGCGAGGGACTATCACCCGCGTCTCAGCATCAAGGCGCGTTGGCTCGACACCCGCGTCTCAGCATCAAGGCGCGTTGGCTCGACACCCGCGTCTCAGCATCAAGGCGCGTCGGCCTGACACCCGCGTCTCAGCCTCAAGACGCAAAGGTCTAAAACCCGCGTCTCAGTTATAACCGCCTTGGTTAAGGGACCAATCCCTGCCTACGCGTAAGGGAAATCAGCCCCCATCGTGGCGTGTCTTTAGCAGGCACGTGGGTTAGTTACCGCCCATGTAGCGGGGAAGTTGGCCCTCATTGTGGAGCGTTTGTAGGGGGCACGTTCACCCCTAGGACCTCTATAAATAGCCTCATTTACTATGAGGTCGAGGCAATCAGCAATCAGAGAGAAGAGAGAGAATCAATCGGGCGAAGAGAGACAGAGGGCGACACAGAGAGAGAAGAAGCAGATCAACTCTTCAGCAAGTTCGCTGCGTACGAGCTAGCTTTCGCCTACCTTCTCTTTTAGAGTTTTGGTAGACAGAGCTGTGTCACTCTTTCTACCGGCCGAAGAGGAGATCCCTGAAGGACGGTCATCTGGTCAACGGAGAACAAGATTCACTCTCCACCGCCACACGAAGAACCTAGCCTTAAACAAAGGGGGAATTCAAGATTCAATATTCTCCCTCCCTTGTAACCGGAAGGAACAGTCTTTGTTGTAATCCTTTTCATTTGATTCAAGGAAAACTTTTACAGCAATTCTTGTCCTCTCCTTTCCCGGGTCATATAAGAGATGGCGACTCCACTGGGGACTACGTTTGTCACTGAGGAGCAAATAGTGGCGCAAGATGACGTCCACTATAAGGGAAAGATGGTCGAATCGCTCATTGTCGAGTTCGACCAGGCGAAGTAGAAGAGTTTCTCTCTTCCGGCTCCAAGAGCCCAAAGACCCGCGTCTGCCGCCGGGTCTCGACGGGGAATGGCCTCGAGGCCCGATCTGTGTCTTTCTTGAGCTCCCCTGCTGCCGACTGTGCCAAGCAAGGTACACGCGCCAACGCCTCTCAGAAGGCCCGCGTGGTCCCAGGCACATCTGCCTTTGCGACCAACCGCGTCGCACAGAACACCCGCGTCAGCGTCTCTCAGGAGACCCGCGTGGTCAAAGTCCCTGGCGTCCAGCATCAGGATGTCATTGGTCTCTTTCCACCTCCTCGACGCAATCGAAACGCTGAGCGTCAACAGAGGAGACGTGCGCGTCAGCTGCAAGTTGGAACCGTTGGTTGTCCAACTGAGGCTGGACGCGACGTACAATCTCGCGCCTTGCCCGCGCCACGTCCAGTACGTGAAGTCCGCGTTTGGTGCCCCAAACGCGAGATTCCTTCAGTTAGGTCCTCTGAGGACCAACTCACCAAACGCCAAGATGAGATCTCTGCGCCTCGTCAAGCGCAAGAGGCACGAGCTCATAGGCGTGGGGCTCAACAGCCCATCCTCTCTCAAGTGTCTCTACTCCGACGCACCAAACAGCAACGCGACAGGCGCGTTTTGTCTCAACAGAGACGCCAGACGCGCGCTGAACAGCTGCGGCGCAAGAACCGCGTCTCTGATGCTTGCGTTCAGGCTGTGCAGCACATGGATGCCTCCCGTCTTCGACGTTGCGAGGCTAATCTTTTCAATCCCCCTCCCATGGATTTGAGGGATTATCTGACGAAGAAAAGAAGTGCCAATCAGGCCACTTCGTCGTGTTGCTGCCAACGGCTCATCCATATGCTCTCTGAGTGCCGCTGCGGATCAGGCGTACACCAGCAGTCTTTAGTCAGACAGCTGACCCTGATTCCTCCGTCAGCTAAAAGAAGACGCTCCCACAGAAGGAGAACCTTCTCTGACGTTGAGTACCCGGAGCTCACTGCGAATATGACAAGCAAGAGCAAGGGAAAATAACTTGCAGTCAGCTCAGACGAGTCCGAGTCTGACTCTGAACCGGAAGGGGTGTATCGACACACTCGCACCCGGACTGGGGCCATTCCCCCAATTGACTATAATGCCTTAGCCTATGGCATTAATGATTCTCACTCCGCCGTAGCGGAATCAAGGTCTTCAAACTCTTCCGTCGAGAAGGAGACCTCCGCCTACATGACAGGCACTCCTGAGGAGACGACTAAACGTTTAGAGCAGATCCAGAAGGCACAGATGGATATGATTCTTGCTCAGCAGGAATCTATCAACTCCCTCAAGCAGGCGATTGCACAGCTGCTCGAAGACAGGAGGAGGTCCCCTCCTAAAAAGTCAAAGGGCAAAGGGAAAAAGGGAGAAAGCTCATCTTCTGAACCTTCTGAGGAGACGCGACGATCTACTTCCGGCTCGTCCAAGTCCTCGTCGCAAGTAAAAGGCGACCAAGACCAGGGAAAGGCTCATGTTAAAAGAATGAGTCAACTGGAGCGACGCCTCGAGGCCCTTGCCAATCGCAAAGACCTCCAAGAAGTAGGAGTGGTCCGGCCCTACCCGGCTGAATGGGACTTGGTTCCGTACCCGCCCAAGTTTAAAGCTCCAACTCTTCAAGCCTTTGATGGGAAGGGGTCACCCAACCAGCACATCTACTACTTCAAATCTCAAACCGGGAATGTAGTAGATAATGACGCCATCCTGGCGCGCCTGTTCATCGGCACCCTGAAAGGGTTGGCCTTTGAATGGTTTATGAAGCTCCCAGAAGGTTCTATCAAGAACTGGGGCGATTTGGAGAAGCTCTTTTTAACACGCTTCTTCGAGGATGACTCCGAAGTCACAATGCCAACCCTTTTGGCTACCAAACAGCGAAAAGGGGAGTCCGTCAAATCTTTCGTGGAAAGATTTCGGAACATAGCACTCCGGTGTCCAAGCGGTATGACCCAGGCCACCCTGGTGGAAACATGCCGCCACAATCTCCAAACCTCACTCCTGGCTCAAATAGGAGTTGCTGAAAGCCGCACCTGGAAGCAATTAGTCCAACAAGGTGAACAGGCTGAGGAGATTGTCGCCCGCGTCAGAGCGGAGGAAGGTAAGCCTAGGCCGGAAAGGTCGACAAGGCGTGCGCCAGATACATCCCTCCAAACAAAGCGGAAGGATAATTTGGCAACGGAGACCAAATCTCCCGCCAAACCTCAATCAGGCAAGGCGAGTGGCTCTTCAAGCCAGCCACGCGCCAACAAGCAATATTCCTTCAAGGAGGAACATGTCGATTCGCTCTTTAAACTACTCAACAAGAGCAACCGACTGAAGCTCCCTGAAGCTAGGCGCCCAGAGGAAGTCGGCAAGACCGACAATCCCAACTACTGCATGTATCACAGGATGTTGGGACACCCCACCAAAAGCTGCTACGTCTTCAAGGACATCCTTCAGGCTCTGATTGACGCGGAGGTGTTAAAGCTCCGACCAGAGCAGAAGAAGGTGATGGCTAATGTGACGTCGGTTCTCCAGTTCGGGAGACAACCTCCAACGCCTGCGGGGGTAACTCCTATTCCAAGAGGAGAGCTGAGAGTGGTCAATACAGACCCTCACCAGCAGCATGAGAAAGGCCTGGTACCCGTCCCTACACCTCAAGGGGAAATCATGTGGGTCCACCCTGACCTTGTCAATGAGCAGCAATGGACTACTGTGACCAATAGGAAATCCAAAGGCAAGGCAAAAGCCTCATCCTGCAATGTAGTGGGTGCCTCCTCCCGAGAAGCGGAGACTGATATCCCTTCACTGACCGACTCAGAGGAGGAAACGATAGTCTTGGCCGCAGAGCCCAACCAACCGATGGCGGGAACCCGTTCAGGACAGGCGTACTTGAAACAGTACGATGAGACGGCGGTAGCCCTTCCACAACCAACTGCGGAGCCAGTCAGGCCCTCCGCAAAGCCACCTGCGGAGAAGCAGAAGGGGACTCGATTTTCTCGAGCCCTTCAAAAGGGCATCGCGGAAGGATCTACGGCACCTTACCGCTTTGATGTCCTGGCTCAGTTGGCCAACATTCCGGCACGCATTACCTTGTATGAACTTCTTAGACTATCAAAGTCGACCATGAAGCTCTGCAAGAAGCTCTGGCAAATGCTGAGGTCTTCATGACCCAGGTACCGAAGGAGGAAGATGTAGAGGATTGCCTCCACACCTCCCAGAATGCCCCCTGCATCACCTTCACGGCAGATGATATGCAGGTGAAAGGGAAGCATGATCGACCCCTGTACTTCACAGGGTATATTGGATCGTCCGAGGTGAACCGCATCCAGGTAGACCCAGGGTCCGCATTGAGCATCATGCCTCGCCGGGTCATGCAACATCTCGGCATTCCTACCCATCGTTTGAGCCCCACCCAGACAACTATCTATGGGTTCAATGCCAACCAGACCCGTCCGATGGGGAAGATCAAGCTCAGGTGTCAGATTGGAAGTCTCAAGTCGGAAGTGACATGCTACATCATCGACGCCGACACTTCCTACAATCTATTGCTGGGACGACCGTGGATTCACCGTAACTGCATCGTTCCCTCCACTCTCCACCAAGTCATGAAGTACATTGACGGGAGTGGAAATGTGCAGACGTTGATCGCCGAAAGGCATCCGTTCAAAGGGGTCGAGAATTATTTCACCGACTCTTTGCTGTACCAAGATCCGGTGGAGACGGATGAAGCCCCACAACCAGAGGAGCCAGACTCTGGTAATGAGGCTGACACTGAGCCTGAGAAAGAAGAGTGCCTGTGGGAATTAGAACCACTTGTAACAGGCACTAATAAGCTCGATGTTGATAATACCACCGATGATGTAGGCGGTTGGTATATTAATGAAGATTTAGATTTTGCGTATTTTTCTGTGTGTGCTTCTGATTCAATACCGTCAGACACTAACACTGATATAGATGACGATCTCTGGTCGGCAATGGGTGCCTTAACATCATTGCATGTACCAGTGAAATCGTCCTTCGAGACATACCAAGACAATGGTAATGCGCATGAATCTATATTTATGGTTCCAGCAAGACGGAAAGGCCAAAAACTAATTCTTTTTGGGCGAATCTCGTCTGAACCAACGCCCCGCGACGAATCGGAAGGCGAGGAAGAATCCCCTCAGTTCGATCATTACGAACCAAAAGCGCTCAAAATAATGAGATCCATGGGGTACGACCTGACCAACAAACCCGGGTTGAACTTCGGCAAAGGAAGGAGGACGTTGCTTCAATCCTTTGTGCCGAAAGGGAAAGCCCCCGATTATTATCATCGGACACGCCGGGGGTTGGGCTATGTATCAACTCCGGTCCCATCAGCCTCCGATTCTCAAGAATCGTCGAGCAACGATTACTCTTCGGACACATCATCTTGGGAGTCAGATGTCAGTGTCGGCAACATCTTCAAGGAACTTTCAGTGAACATGGTTTCGACAAGCCACCTGGAAGATGGAAATGAAGAAATGATCCAATCCGATACAGATCCTTGGATCAAATATTTAAATGCTCTTTGGGATACCCGCTTTGAACAACGCGAGCCACCCACAGAAGACAAGGTTGTTCAGATCAACCTAGGAGATGAGGCTAACCCTAAGCCCATCTTCATAAGTGACGGCCTGTCACCTTCAGAGAAGAAAGATCTAATATCTCTTGTACAAGAGTATATAGACGTCTTCGCCTGGAATTATGAGGACATGCCAGGACTTGATCCTCAAGTGGCCATGCACCGCCTCAACATCAATCCGGGCGTAAAGCCTGTCAAACAACAGCAGCGACGGTTCCGTCCAGAGATAATGGAGGCAATTCAATCAGAAGTCAGAAAACTTATTGATTCTGGCTTCATCAGGGAAGAACAACATCCCGACTGGGTGGCCAACATCGTCCCCGTCGCCAAGAAGAACGGGAAGATCCGGATCTGCATCGACTTCCGTGATCTAAACGAGGCTTGTCCCAAAGACGAATTCCCATTGCCAATCACAGATGTCATGATTGACAATACTTATGGATTCGAACGAATGTCCTTCATGGATGGATTCTCAGGATACAATCAAATCAAAATGTATCCTGACGATGAAAAGCATACCTCCTTCAGAACACCTCTAGGGGTATATTGCTACACCATCATGCTCTTCGGACTAAAAAATGCAGGGGCAACATACCAAAGGGCCATGAACGCCATTTTCCATCAGCAAATACGCAAAACGGTAGAATGTTATGTTGATGACATCGCGGTAAAAAGCCGCACTAAAGGTGATCACATAGCAGACCTGAAGGTGGTCTTCGACATCATGCGGGCTCATCAATTGAAGATGAATCCCACAAAGTCCTTCCTGGGGGTGGCCAGTGGCAAATTCTTAGGATTTGTTGTAACATCTACCGGAATTCACTTGGACCCGGAAAAGGTTCGCGCTATCCAGGAGATGCAACCCCCGAGAAATCTCAAAGAACTCAGAGGATTGCAAGGACGATTGGCGTACATCCGCAGGTTCATCTCAAACCTTTCCGGAAGATGCCAACCTTTCGCTAAGCTGATGAAGAAGGGTGTTTCATTCATTTGGGATAACGCTTGCCAACAAGCGTTCGAGAAAATCAAGCAATACCTCACCCAACCACCAGTCCTTGCAGCTCCGGTATCCAGAAAGCCTTCCTGGTGTACGTCCGAGCAATGGATCATTCTTTGGGAGCTCTACTAGCTCAGAATGACGATCAGGGACGTGAACAAGCAATCTACTATCTAAGTAGAACAATGATCGGAGCCGAACATCGGTATAACCCGATCGAGAAGGAATGTTTGGCACTAGTGTTCGCTATCCAGAAAATGCGACACTATCTGGTAGGCCAAACTATAAACGTCATATCAAAAGTCAACCCCTTGAGGTTACTTATGACTAAACCTTCATCGCTAAATGGCCGACTGGCAAAATGGGCCATATTGCTCTCCCAATATGAGATGCGCTTTTTACCACAAAAGGCCATTAAGGGACAAGCAGTCGCGGATTTCCTAGCTGAGCACCCAGATCCGAGGACAGCCAAAGTCTACGAGGATCTCCCAGATGAAGTTGCTGAAGTCTGCCTGACTCAGACATCGTTCGAAAGTCAAGTATGGCAACTTTTCTTCGACGGTGCATCAAGAACAAGCCCGAAGGGACACGTAGTAGCGGAGGTAGGAGTAGTACTCGTATCCCCACAAAATTATGTGATTCCCCGAGCTGTCTCATTAACTGAGCCCTATTCCAACAATGTGGCGGAGTACAACGCTCTTTTGATTGGGATGCAATTCGCCGATGAGATTGGCGTTAAAAATCTCGAGGCATATGGCGACTCCAAGCTCATCGTCAGCCAAGTTCGCGGGGAGTACGAAGTCAGACATGAAGACTTAGTACCCTATTACAACGCGACTATCCGCATGGCCGAGGGGTTTACAAGATTCTACATCGACCATGTACCGCGCAGGCAAAATGCGCACGCAGATGCACTCGCATCCCTGGCTGCCTCCTTAGCTCTTCCAGCTGGAGCAATGGAGAAGATATTCGTCTACAGCCACGACCTGTACTGCCCGAGAAATGCTCTCGAGGACTATCAGGAGTCAACGGGAGGTCGTCACCGCGAAGAAGCACTTGAAGCATCAACCGGTCCAGAGCTTAAAGACTGGAGATTTCCCTATATCGACTACGTCTTATACGACATCCTGCCTGAAGACACCAAAGAGGCGGCTGCCATTCGAAGGAAAGCCCCCAAATTCTATTATAATGCGATTACGCGAACATTGTATCGTCGATCGCATGACGGGATCTTACTCCGGTGCCTCTCACCAAAGAAGCTCAAGAGGTACTGAAAGAAGCCCACGACGGCATGTGTGGAGCCCATCAACCTGGCCCAAAACTGGCACATCGACTTCAAAGATTGGGTTATTATTGGCCCAAGATGATTGCTGATGCCGTCACCTATGCTAAAAGGTGTCACGCTTGCCAAGTGCATGGGGATTTCATCCATCAAGCACCAGGGTACCTCCACTCTACGACCTCTACTTGGCCATTTGAAATGTGGGGGATGGACGTGGTTGGTCCTATCAGCCCACCATCATCAAAAGGACATCGGTTCATTTTGGCAATAACCGATTATTTCTCCAAGTGGGCTGAGGCCATTCCCTTGAAGGAAGTCAAGTCGTCGAACGTGATCAAGTTCGTGAAACACCACGTTATTTACCGTTTCGGTGTACCTCGGCGAATTGTCCATGACAATGGACCCCAGTTCATTAGCCAGGCTTTCCAGAGATTCTGTGCCAAGTTCAGAATCCAGTGTGTGTCCTCAACGGCATACTATCCTGCCGCTAATGGCCTCGCAGAAGCTTTCAATAAGACTATTGGCAAGCTTCTCAAGAAGTTCGTCTCGAAAAGTCAACGAGACTGGGACGACAAGTTGGGTGAATGCTTATGGGCTTACCGCACAACTGTGCGAACCCCAACTAAAGCTACGCCATTTTCTTTGGTCTATGGGTGCGAAGCCGTGCTCCCACTAGAGATCCAGATTCCATCTCTACGCGTCGCCTTAACAGCGGAGATGACAACCGAGGAGAAGCATCGACAGCGACTCCAAGAACTGGAGGCCTTAGATGATAGGCGTCTGCAGGCCCAACAGCAAATCGAGCTCTACCAAGCTCGAATTACCAGAGCCTTCAACAAGAAAGTTAAAGTGCGAACTTTTAAGAAAGGCGATCTTGTCTTAGCCGTCAGAAGATCCATGGTAATGACGCACAAGACAAAAGGAAAATTCCAACCCAAATGGGAAGGACCATTTGTAGTAGAGTCAGTCTACTCAAATGGGTCATATCGCCTCATAACCCCGAATGGCGATACACTTATGATGCCGATCAATGGCAGGTTCCTGAAGAAGTACTATCCTTAGATGGTATTCTTCCGCTAATCAAGTTAAAAATACACCTCTGATCAAAACAAGAAGAGCTTCTTCATTAATATCCGACGCCCCCGACGGCTAAGGATAGAAGAAAATGTTGGCTTCTAAGTCCAACATAAGTCTTCGACAACTCATCATGCTGAGGGGAATAGCATGGCTAGCCCAACTCAAACGGTAGTTGGTAAAGGCACCTCAAACCCGTTGACGGCTGAGGATTTGCTAAAAATCCTAAGGGACACATTCCCATTTGATCCGACGCCTCCGACGGCTAAGGATAGAGGAAAATATTGGCTTTTAAGTCCAACATAAGTCTTCGACAACTCATCATGCTGAGGGGAATAGCATGGCTAGCCCAACTCAAACGGTAGTTGGTAAAGGCACCTCAAATCCGTTGATAGCTGAGGGTTTGCTAAAAATCCTAAAGTGGACTTGGCTCCACTCTTTCCTCCAAAATCCCCTACCAATTCTCATCCACAGAATGGTAGGTCTACAAAATACGACCATTACTAAGTTAACACTATACCTCTGGTAATGGAAACTTTTCAATATTCCTTGTCGAGTACAAATTTTATTTGTCAACTCTACACGGAGTATCAAACTTTCAAATTTGCCAAGTTAACACTATACCTCTGGCACTTCAAAATTTTCACTTGTCAATTCTCACCAATAGAATGACAGGTCCTCAAATTACTCTTATCATGAGTCAATCTTTGTCAAGTTAATATCACACCTCTGACAAATTACTGTTAAAGTTTAACACCACACCTCTAAACAGTAATCAAGTTTCTGCCAGGTTTAATATTACACCTCTGACAGTCACTTTTCTTCAGACTTCCACACCGAAGCTGAAATGGATGATGCTAAGTTAACACCACACCTCTAGCATCCAAGTCATTACTAAGTTCAACAATACACCTATGGCCATGACTTTCCCTCGGACCTCCTCATGCAAGCCGAGATGACCAATGCTAAGTTCAACATTACACCTCTAGCATTACCCTCACTGTCAAGTTAAACATTACACCTATGACAGTGACACTTCTGAGTTAAGTTAATATCACACCTCTGACTCACATCCTTGTCAAGTTAACATTACACTTCTGACAAGACCACTTTCAACCCGTTAAGTTAATATCACACCTCTGACGGTAACAAACTTTCCTAGATTCCCCACGAGTCTAGTCCCACTTGTTATTCTCTTCAACAGAATAACAAGTCTACCTAAAAACATTGTTAGGTTAATACTACACCATCAACAGTGTTTTCATCAAATCCCCAGTTGAGCTCAATCAAGTTAATCCCAAACACTTGATAAAAGTTCACCCTCCCTGGGGGTACCAATTCTACTTGTCACTTTCTCTTATAAAGTGGCAGGTCCATCAAAAAATTTCACCTCTGTCAAGTTGATATTACACCTCTGACAGTATCATGAGAGTTCCTGAAATAGGATCTTTCTCCACAAAGTTTGACTTATTAAAATTACCATCATAATTTTAACAAAGTCAAAGACTCTTTGCTTCTATGCGTCTAACTGAAGACAAAAAGTTCAAGACAATGAAAGAGGCAAAAAGAGAAGTGTCACTTTTATTTATTTTCAGGTACATGAAAGTGATACAAAAACGCTCTCTTATATAATAAGATTGAGTGTTACAGTCAAAACGCTCTCTTACAATAAGATGGAGTGTTACAATTAAGGAGTACAAAGAAGTCCCTCTCCCTCTCAGAGGATGCACTTACTCCTTAAAGCCGCGTCTGATTCCAAGTGCGCGATGTTTTGCGGCTACAATAGAAGCTGGTTACACCACGATGCATGATGTAAACATCGAAAGAGCCCTAGCTGACTAAGCTAAGAGCAATGGTGTTCTTGAGGTCCGGTGGAAGCAGAAAGTCCGGCAACCCTTCGTTCATGAACATCTCTTTCCCCAGCAGACCATCCAGCAGACATGAGGAGTCCTTGATGTTACTTCTGGGGTGGGAGAGGAAGAGGATCCTACCTGCCGTCGTGTCCACCGTAACCTCCTCGCCGCCATACTTACCCTGATCATCTCTTGCCAGTAGGCATGATTGGTGTAGTGGATCTGAAGAGACCTTGGCGAGAGTCGATGCCTCGTCAGAGACATAATATATTCCCTTGTGGACGACGAGGACCATAATATATTCCCTTGTGGACGAACATCGAACAAGTTCGCCGTCCGATATATTCTCCCACGGACTTAGCGAACATGAAGAAGGATGACCAAGCCTACCTGCAAAAAAGCAAACAGGGAATCAGACAATTCAGAGCTTAGTACACTTCAACAGAAAAAAACTAAGTCACAGACGCGGCTATTTTCAAAGGCCGCAGACGCGGGAATGATCCGCGCAGCGAGCCAGAAGACGCGAGCGAGACTGTGATACACACAGAATGCAAACGCGACTTAACTCCACATCCGCGTCTAAGATACAAGGTGCGCAGAGAATCAGACGCCGAAAACTGCCATCTCTCTGTTGGAGGAATAAGAGTTGCAAGATTCGGGTCTGAAGCCTTCAACCCGAGTTGGAATTCATCCAAGTCAGTGGCCTTAAAACGCGAGCTTCATGAGTAAAGCCGCGGCCAAGTACCAAAGACTTCTGTACTCGCGTCCAAGGAAGTTTAAGTCGGCGGCGCAAATTCCAGAAGGAATGCACCAACCACGACTTCACAAGAAGGTCCAGATGATATCTCTTTAAGGGGTATACTGAAATTCAAACTTGGTTGGGTCTAAAATGTCATGGTAAGTGGGCATGGCATACCCGCAGAAGTCTCTGTTAAGAGTTGAACTATCTGCGTTGAGACGCGGACGTAAAAAGTGCTCAAAGAGACGCTTCCTGCCATTGAAATCACTTGACAGTGATAATCCATTGAAGAGACCAAACAGAAGCATGAAAGCTCTGGGTCATCTTCATCCACAGAGGCACCTTCATCCATGGAGGCAAACCCCTGATAGGGTCCTTGAAGGGAGAAGGCAGAGTCCCTCAGAGTACTCGTTCTCAAACAGAGCACGGTCTAAGCAGCCGCTGTTAAAGAGAGGGGGTGAGTCCTATTTATAGGCAACTCCTGATAACGGTCATTAATGGTTCATTAATTAAAACCGCCGGCCTTAATGACCGCACGACCGTCAAAGCTCAATGGGAGGCTGACGCGTGGGACGTCGCTTCGGGAAGCATCGCAGGCGCTGATCTTAAACCGTCAGCGCCGGTTTTGCATTAAAAGGCATTAACGCTCAAGTCCAATGAAAAACTGACGCGTGGACAACTGCTTCGGGAAACAACGGATGACCCGGTTTCCCAATCGTCAGCGAAGACTTGACGAAGACTTGACGTTCAAAGATCTCTAAAAATCTTTAAGTCAGGCTGCATTAAACGCAGATAGAAATGCCGCGTCCGGCTGCATTGAACGCAGATGGGAAAGCCGCGTCCAAGAATCTGCGTCACCTTTCTCAAATTGGAAGGCGTTCACCTGCGTTTTAAAGGAGCGTCCACGTGACTCAAAGTCGCGTCCCTTCAGCAAACGGGGCCCTTTCTAAGGGAAAGCACTTAGTCCATTCTGAGATTAGTGGAAAATACACAAGGCTGCGTCCCTCACGTCCGCTCAAGTCGCGTCTTCATTGATAGGACAAATTCGCGTTACTCAAAGCCGCGTTTGTCCCCACGGATCAATGCCGCGTCTCATCAAAAAGGACTTAGTTCTATCTGAGTTCTTATGAACTGATGACCGCGTCTCCCTATGGATTGACGCTGCGTCTCATCAAAAGGACTTAGTGAAATCTAAGTTCCTATGGAATGATGACCGCGTCTCACCCTGTGATTGACGCCGCGTCTCATCAAAAGGACTTAATTCTATCTAAGCTCCTATGGACGGATGACCGCGTCTCACTCTATGGATCAATGCCGCGTCTCATCAAGCAGACTTAGAGTCGACGCCGCGTCTCATTGAAAGAACTTAGTCTTACCTAAGTTCAGTATTCACAGCCAGTGATCAGGGAGTTGAATTCATCCACAGCTAAACAAAGAAGATGGAACAAAAACTTCAAAAAAACTTTTATTATATCGAAAATAGTAAAAGTGGATACAAACACTCTAATAGAGTGTCCTCTTCTTTACAAAAAAAAAAGAGAAGGGGGAAAGGCTAAAAGTCTTGATCCGGCAAAGAACGGATACGCTCCCTGAGACGATGCATCTCGTGCTGACGTGCCTTCTCAGCCTCCATCATGGCTTGGACCCGCAGCTCCTCTTCAGATAAAAAGGGTTTTGCAGCCTGCTGTGCTCGCAAAGATTCCAACCTGGAGGAATGAATGGTCTGGCTTTCTTCAGCTCGTGCCTTCGCAGCTTGTTGCTCCTCCAGCCTCTTCCGGACGGTGACAAGTGTCCTCTCATTATCCGCGATCATGGCTTCCGCCTTAGCGATGGCAGACCGAGCATTGGTAATGGCGAGCTCTGCGTTTTGCCGGATGAACTCGGATTCCATTGAATCGTCAGCCAGTTTCTGACATTCAGCTTGGGAACGCTCGAGATTGCGGACCTCTTCTGCAACTTGTGCTTCCACCTCCTGTCGCTCTTGTTCCTGGGTGGCTAGGAGCCTAGTCAAGATGACCTGGGCTTCTTGAGAAGAACTAGCATTGTCCAAAGACTTCAGCTCTTTCAGGTCACTTCCCAATCGCTCCACCAACAACATACACGACTTGGCAAGCGAGGAGCCTCCGGTTAATTCGATGTTACCGGCCATGTTTCCAAGAAACGTCCGGGCAAAGTCAAAAGAACTACGCCCAGACAGGATAAAATCGATGCACGATCGCATCGCGTCAAGGAACTGCTGCACCATTTTGCGTGTCAGGAAATCTATGGTGTCATCACCCGAGGTACTCCCCGACCCCCTTTCTATCATGAAGAAAGGGGTGCAAGCCGGCTCTTTTTGCGCGAGAGTCATGCTGACCGGCGATACGGCAAGAGCGAGACTGGCCACTGGCGCTTCCGGAAGTGTTATCGCTGCAGGAGCCTCCACAGCTAATGATGGAGTAGTAAGCGCAACCTCTGGGAGGTCCAGAGATGTCGAATCCTTGGGCGAACCCTGCGGAGTGGAAGTCTCCCTGGCTTCAATAGTAACCTCTTCACCCTGCAGAGTGGGTTCTTCCCCAGCCTTAGGGGTTGCCTCCTCTTCCGGCAAAATGGAAGGCTCCCCAATTTCAGTAGTTGCCCTCTCTGGAGTTATCTCGGCAACTGAAGCCTCGACTCCTTCGAACTGGGTCAGCTCTTTTACCGTCTCCTCGATATGCGAGGAGATTACAGCTTCAATATCCCCGGCCAACCCTGCAGCATAAAAGAAGAATGTTAAAACATCCTCTTCAAAATGAAAAGGGAAATTAGGTCAAAAGGTGAAAAGAGTACCTTCAGCGGGAATAATCGCCAGCTGTGATACCGTTGATGGCTCACCCCGTATATTTCTTCCTCTGAGATGTGGGAGAACTTACTCGAATCAGGAAGAGCGGGTTCATCGCCGTAGTCGACCTCGTCTTCAAAATCGCTTTCCCCTGAGAGTGAGGAAGACGATAGCGCCCCGCGCGAGACTTCTGCAGCCGGAGCCTTGCCACCAATTACCCCAGTGGTAGGACTGGGGTCAACTGTCCGAGGACTGGAGATGAAGACACAAGGCGACCCAGGTTGCTGTGCCTCATCTCTCCCTTCATGAGCAAGTAAAAACCCGGGTTGAACTGAAATCCCCGGAATATCGACATCTCCTCCACTCATGATGTCGACCTCTAGCTGCTCATCCTCGTCAGCGGTGGTGGCTCTGTCAACAAGCTCCCCTTCCTCCGCAGACCTACGGTCTCTGCTGCTCGACCTAGGGGCACGGACTAAAGGAACATCCTCTTCAGCTATATCTTCTTCCCTCGGTACCTCAACGATAGCGGGGATGTCTTCGGATCGGGAGACTTCGGTTGTCAAGTCTCTCCGAACCTTCTTGGGAGCAGGTTCAGCAGTTGAAGCAGAGCGTTGACGACGCTTGCTTACCACCTGTCGAGTCTTTGTTGCTCGTGGCTCTGCCCTTGCTGCTTGCGGCTCCTCCCTTGTTGGTCGCGGCTCCACCCTTATTGCTCGTGGCTCCCTTCCCGATCTTCTCCCGACCTCCTTCTGGGCCTTCAGGTACTGGTCGGTGAGTTTCGAGTGTTTACCAGACTCTGACCTTGCCTCGAGATTTGCATTGATGCTCTCAATACATGAAGACGCCGGAACAAAGTCTGATGTCTGGATGGCTTGGAAATATCAAGTGCAGAAGCTGAAGCTCATACGGCACTTGGACCCCTCGATAGGTAGACGGAAAGTTGCTCCCGTCCCTCCGGCCACACTGTAATACCAAGCCCGAGCACCTTCGAACAAGTTCCCTTCGAAGGCGAGTCGAGCATTGGGATTCCCGACGTAGAGTTGATCGTAGCCGAACTGTCGAGCGAAACGATTCGGCATGTACGGCTCGATAGTGCATGAAGTCCCTTGCCGGAAAAGCACATATCCGGGCCGAATATTGATCAACCACCAGAAGACTCCCGCGGACAACCTCGTGAAGCCATCTGGGCCCGCGGAATCAGTAAATAGATCCCCGAAAGATGCACCAGAGATCTCGGGGAAGCAGCGATTGAGCTGGTAATTCGCAGGATCTGAAAGTCGCTTTCGGACGTAATATATATAAAGATCACGCCAGCTCGAATCCTCCAACCGCTGTACAAAAGGGACGGAACTCTCCCTCCAACGCACCGCCGTCATCAGAGAAGGGCAGTGCATCACGTACCAAGCCATGAGGTACGTATAAGGCAGCTCGATCCGAGGGTTGGGGCGCTTCACCGTCGGATTCCCCTCTGAGTCAACATACGGCTTGCCGTGGGAGTCGACAGTTTTAGGCGCCTCGCAAAAACTCTTGGTTAGCGCCCACAACCCGCTCTGAATGCCAGCCACCACGGCCGGGAGAAGGGCTATAGGGTTGCCATGAGCCAGGAGCACCGCCGGGTTCACCACGTCAGCAACAATAGCTTCATGTGGCAGCGTGGGCACCACACAACGCTTCAGCCACAACATCAAGAAGCCTGCCAACAGTGCCCTATCGGAGATAGGGGTCCGGGCTTGATGGTGGAAGCTTTCAAAAACCAGGTCAGGATCGAAACCGTCCTCGTTCGAAACCGTGGTGTAGAAGCCCTCAGAAGCCTTGTCGATCCTGTCTTCAATCTCCCTGTCGGAACTGGGAGCCAGTCGGGTTATCGGATTGTCTTTATTATTGACATCGTTGAATAAGTAACTGGCCCAAGACAGTTGCTTGACTCCCTGCGCCCTCCAGGAGGTTATCTGACCGCAAATGTGGAAGTGACACATCACTTCCCAGTAAGTCTCGTACACCCGAGGAAACTCTTTCTTCAAGAGGTGGAGCTCCTCAGTGGTCGGGACATATTCCTCATAGGGAATGTCCCTGTTGCCAGCCCTGAGACCTCATGTAGCTCGTGCAGTGCAAGGCCCATCTCTCCGACCGGGGTAAAGAATGTCCCCGTCAGAGGATTGTAGCGCTCCAGGATCTCGAAAAAGTTATGAGAGCCTGGTGGGATACCCCACTGTACGGCCCTGACCGCCGGGTACAGTCCCACACGCTTTAGCAGATCCCCAAGATCGGTGAGGACGAAACCCACCATCCTGCCCCACCAGTAGTTCTCCGTGGAATGGACCCACCCGGGCGAACGGAAACCGACCGGATAATCACCCTCCGCTTCCATGAACGAGTTGAGGAAGGTAGTGCCAAGTTGTGGTATCTCTCCAACCGGAACCTCAGACTTGCGCGACCCAGGGAATAGGCCGAGAACCGACCTGTCATGGCTATCATGACGGTGTACTTTATGGGAACCCAAATCACCGAGAGTAATCTCAGGGACATATTGAGAAATGTCCCATTCCATCTTCCGAGGGGACGGACATGTGCTGGAAGTAGGACAGCGGGAACATCCTCTCCATGTCCGGAAGAAAGAATCTTCCACCCTTTATCTGACGGAGCCATTTATAAGTTCCGTCATACACACGATAGCCGCCATCGTTGATACGATCTCCGAAGAAGAAGGCAGGCTTCTCCAGCTTGACGTGAGCATCCGTTGTGAATGCTGCATCGGTCATAAGTACCCGAAGAGTTCTCATGTCAACATTAGAGAGCCTCTCCCTGCGATCCTGCGACTGGTCAGCAGTCACAGGGACAGTCCTTCGTAGCACAAAGGTCAAGTCCCGGTCAGCACCACCTACATATCCAAAGTGGCGCGTCTTGGCGAGTGAGGCAGAAGGATGGGGCACTGTAAAAGAAAAGGACACTTAGTTAGATACTTAAATGCTAAGTGTTCATAACCCAGACGCAGAAGAGATACTGGACGCAGGAAATATCAAATCCGCGTCCAGACCTGCGAAACCGCGTCCAAACGCAGAAGAGATACTGGACACAGGAATTATCAAACCCGCATCCAGACCTGCAGGATCCGCGTCTCCACCACCAGAAGGTCATGGAATGTCCTTGATGTCGCTTCTGGGGTGCGAAAAGAAGGGAGTTATCCACCTTAACCCTTCCATCACCACAACCGCCAGAAGTTAAGGAGGGTAACTCTCTTCCTTTCTGTAACGCCCCGATCCGGTGGGTACGGAGACGTTACTGCGACGTATATACGAAGGTCAGAAATACCCTAACGTACATACGCTAAGCATCAATACAGGCAGGAATTAGAGTGCGGAAGCACAGTGATAATATACAATCCAGCAATAATAACAACAGTACAGTTATCACAAGGCATGATATAATAATCTGAAGAATATATGATCACTGAGAAGCACAAAAGCAGGATGCACAATATGAAATACTGGAAAGTACTCACGAGTGGCAAGATGAAAATCTCGCGAGCCGATCAAGAAAAGGCGGGAAGGAAGAGGGTCCAGATAGGTAACTGCTAACCCACGTTTCCGCTGCGCACTCTGATCAGGTACAGCAAGGCTATGGTCTAAATTCCATGATCTGGACATGAGAATCCAGGGTTGTTAGCAACCCCAGCGAGTACAAAGAATAAAGCCAGATGGCGTGCATAACAGGCACACGTGTACATGATCAAGTGTTGTGGTCCAGGCACGCCGGTACAGGAAATGACAAGTAATATAAGGAAAATGACAGTAAATCCGAGATCAAGTAAATGCATGTATATCAATAAGTCTGTATCGGAAAACATGCATGAAAAACGGTATAGAGAGTATAGGTACACATAATCATGCGACAAAATATGGCAACATGTGATAAATACACTAAACACGCGATAAATAAGTATGGACAATTCTAGTTGTATAAGCTCGGATTATGGATTCATGGGGTGATACGTCAAGGGGATAATCCAAACAAGGAAACCCTCATCTATATACCACATATCCGATGTCACCATCATCTGAATTTATACAACTTGAGTTGCCCTCAGGGTAACAGAACTAGAGTGTGTCAGGAGTAACCATAGTATCACAGAGGTCATGTGTTATAAAATAGGGTGCAACTCAGAGCATAATACTGTAACTGGAGAATATAAAGGTGTTACATTTTAATTGATCCAATAATAATAATTAGTACCGTTTTGATATTTTAATCGCCTCCCTACCAGCGCCTCACATCACCGATAGTCCATACTAGAGTTCGCACTCTGTAGAACTTACCCGGGTCTGATATGTGAGTATCAGGACCCGAACAAAGGAGAGACCAAATATCACACGTTCCTAATATTATTACTGTTTCTTATGTTCTTATGTTATTCTCGTCCCTTTCCCATCGGCGTCCCACAACACCGACAGTTCACACTGGAGCCCGCACTTCCAGTAGAACTCATCCGAACTCCGATACGCGGGTACCATTATTCGAACAGGGGAGACACCAAATAACACATGGTCCAGGAGTTATCATTGTACAGGTAAGTGTGTGTGTGTGTGTTAATGGCACTGAGGATGCTTATCACACTAACACCAGGCGGTACAGGCAGGAGGGAGAAAGTAGCCCTTCAGATTCAAGAGGTGGCCCCCACAGATTCAAGAGGTGGCCCCCACCACGTATGTGGTGTGGCACTTTGCTCCATGTGGCACTTTGCTCTGAGGGTGGATACAGGAGGTAGCCCCACAGATTCAAGAGGTGGCCCCCACAGATTCAAGAGGTGGCCCCCACCACGTGTGTGGTGTGGCACTTTGCTCTGTGTGGCACTTTGCTCTGTGTGGGGAATGGATTCTAGTGGTGGCCCCTACGGATTCAAGAGGTGGCCCCCACCACGTGTGTGGTGTGGCACTTTGCTCCGTGTGGCACTTAGTTCCATTCAGGAACCGCCGGACGCTAGCACGATTGTGGGATACATCCTCGTCATCCCGACACCAGGCATGCTCTGCCGGACGCCGGTCTGACTGTGCTATTAACAGGAGCATGAGTACATGAGTACAGGAGATACAGGATTACCAGATATCTGGTAATAATATAATAATCATGCATATGCCAGGTAATACAGGAGTCAGGTGTCAGGTGCCAGGTATCAGGTGTTATATATCATGTGGCAAATATAGCATGTCAAATACCGGTGTCATATATCAAGTGTTAAATATAGCATGGTAAGTACCGATATCCGGTATCATGTGTCAAATATAGCATGGCAAGTACTGGTGTCAAGTATCAGGGTCAGGTATAGCATGGCAAGTATCGGGGTCAGATATCAAGTGTCAAGTATAGCATGGCAAGTACAGGTGTTATATATCATGTATCAACTATAGCATGGCAAGTACCAGTGTTATATATCATGTGTCAAATATAGCAAGGCAAATACCGGTGTCAGGTATCATATGTCAAATATAGCATGGTAAGTACTAGTGTCATATATCAGGGTCAAATATAGCATGGCAAGTACTGGTGTCAAGTATCATATGTCAAATATAGCATACCGGTGTAAAAAGTTGCAGTGGCAATGACTAGGCACATAAAGGTAATAGCAAAGCATATAGCAATACAGGAAATGTATTAGCATAATGATAAAATAGATGCATGTTAAAAGAAATTGTACTCGCCTCAATACCGGAAAACGCGAGAAATCCCGAAACACCGGAGATCCGTGCACAACACCAATCCACATATTAAAATATATTTATTATTATTTTAGAGAGAGAAAGAGGAGAGAGAAAAAGTTAGAGAGAGAAAGAGAGGTTTCTAGAGAGAGAAAATCTAGAGAGAGGGGAATCTAGAGAGAGAAAACCTAGAGAGAGAGTGATTTCTAGAGAGAGAAAGTTGGGATTTTAGAGAGAGAAGGTGGAGAGAGAAAAAGGGGAGAGAGAGGGAAAGGAATTGTGGAGAGAGGGGAGAGAGAAAAGAGAGATGAGAGAAGGGTTGGAGAAGATAGAAAAATAGCATATCCATATGATGCTAAACTCAGAAGAATAGATTAACTGAATAATAACTGAGTATAAAGTTACTTCATTTTCCTTGAGGTACCGAAAATCACACAACTAGTGAGTGGAAATAACAAATAGAGAAATGTATGAAGAAACCTAACTGCTCACCACAAGTTAACCATTAAGACCAGCAGTGAAACCAAAATTGAAGGCCTAAACACAGAATCATTTCCCAAATGGAGAAGACGAACAGGAAGAGGAACCAGGAAGAAAGAAGCAAAGATGAAGAGAAAGAAAAACAGAGAAGGGAAGGAAGAAGAAGGGAGGGAAGAAGAAAGAAGAAAAGAAAGGAGAGGGGTGAACATGGCCTGTCTCCCCGGCCAACGGCTGCCGCCGGCGGCCCTGGCCGCCGGCGTAGCCGACAGACTGACAGAGAGAGGGAGAAGGGAGAATGGGGGGCTGCCACCCCCTTTGCTCACACCAGCCCAGGCCAGCGGCCTGGGCTGGTCGCTGGCGCCCCCTGGCTGCGGCCAGGGGGGGCGCAGTGCCCTGCGCCGGCCGCCGTGGCCGGCGCAGGCCGGGGTGGCCTCCGGCCACCCCCAAAAGAGAGGGGGAAAGGAGGGGCTCCGTCCCCCCTCCGCCTACGCACAGGGGGCCAGCAGGCCCCCTGGCCGCGCCCCGCCGCCGGCGACGCGCCGGCGGCGCTCGGCCTCCGCCAGGGCGCCGAAGGAGGGAGGGGACGCCGGGTCGTCGGGCGCCAGGGGAGGAAGGAGAAGGGGAAAAGAAAAGGAAAAGGAAAAGAAAAAAAAAGAAAAAGAAGAAGAGAGAAAAAAGGGATTTTGTTAAAAAAAAGAAAGGGGAGAGATTGGTTTATTTAAAATGGGGATTGATGTGATGGGGTATGGGTGCTGATGTGATTGGGGGATGGGGATGTCAGGTTGACTTTGGAAAGGGGAAAGTGAAAAGAAATGGAGAAGAGAAAAAGGAAAAATAATATTATTAAAATAGGGTAAAAATTCGACTGTTTCAGAATCGTTCCGAAAAATTCTCAAAAATAGAAAATAATATTTTAAGATGCTCGGTGAAATCGGATTCGAGAAATTCAATGTAAATTTCAAATTAAAAATCCTGCAATCTTCCGGCGGTACCGGTCGACACCAAAACCGGTGGATTTTCGATAAATTCGGAAAAATCTCAAAAAATGAATTTAGATAGAAAATGATATTCTAAGATGTACTGTGAAAGCCGTTTCTGAAAATTCAATCCCATTTGAAAACTAAAAATCCGAGAATCAGTCAGCGACGCCGACCGACACTGGTTTGGAGATTTTGCAAATAATTCTGAAAAATTCCAGAAAATCATGAAAAATCTAAAATATTGGAAAACGATATTTGAAACTGAAATCGGTCAAATCGGATTAGTAGAAAGGCCAAATCGAGCGAAGCACTAGGTTCGGGCCCCCGGTTCAGACTAGGGCTGACTCCGAGTCCACGAATCCAAATCCAACACAAAACAATCACATCAATAATTACAAAATAAAAACAAATACAAGATAAATCAAGGAAATATGCTAGAAAAATTCAGAATACGTATCTACGTACGTATTCCGGGAACGGGGTGTTACACTTTCACACCCCCAGATTTCTAATTGCTTGGATTCAGGTGCCAGATTCATCAAAATCGGCAGCTGATGAAACAGAACGCAAGGATCAAATCCGCGTTCTGCAAACCAAGTCCGCGTCTGAACCCTTCACAATTAGAAATATTCTAAGTGAAGAATCCGAAACGCAGGACCCAATGGCGCGGGGGTCCAAACCCGCGCCTCGGTTATCAACTCAAAGTCTGCGTCTGAGACCGCGTCTGAGAATCAAACACGAGTTATATTTTGTGTTAAAGATTCTTAGGGTTCTATGAGCTTCCGTTAATGGCGAAATCCACGCCTAAAAGGCATTATACCTGGGAAAGCGACATCCTGCGCAGAGGAAGCGCCCCTCTGGACCTCGGCGGCAGTCACCCGTGAAGAAGAGGCGGTTGGCTTGGTCTTGGGTGCCATCTTTAATTCCAGTAAAAGGAGATGAATAGTTCAAAAGTCCAGTAATGGAGATGAACAGTTCAACAGAGGAAGAAGAGAACTCTCTTGAGCAAGTGCGTTCAGAGAAGAAAAGAGGCCTCTCTGACTGTTGCCTTTTATAGGCACAAGGATTCGCGAAGATACGCGGCGTGTGATCCGATAAAAGCTGCAGCGAATCATCGCATGACGCGTGGAACAAATCATCGCGAAGATCATGCGTCACGACTCCGCAGCGAGTCATCATTTGACACGTGGCGCGGTTCAGTTAATGAACCGAGAAGTCCGCGCGCCAAAAGGTGAAATCCTGCCGGTTCCCCAGGCCAGCTGGCGGCGTAATCATCACACGACACAGATTCGCACCCAAGGGACGCACCTCTTCGATGGACATGCCCCGTCAGCATCTCCATAAATGCATTCGAAAGGTCGCGTCTCTCTACGAAGTCCGCGTCCGACCCAGCGGGCCCAACATCACGTCTGCCTCATGGAAGATCAGGCGCGTTTCCATTGCCAAAGGACGCACCTTACAGAAATCGCGTCTTTAAAGCAGTACCATCTCGGCTTTTTGAAAAGAACCTGCGTTCGGCCTCCTGCTTCTGCAAAATCAGTTCAACAGTACACTGACGCAAGCAGACGACCAACCACTCCTGGCTTAAATCACACCCGTGACAGACTAAAAGCAATCGGGGAGGTTTAGACTGTGCATCTAGACACTGAACATGATCAACTCTGGTGGCTTCAAAGAGTTCAAACAGTACACTCACGAAGACCAACTCCAGATAAAATCAAACCCGGAGCACTAACAGTCCAGTCATGAAAGCAAATATGGCTAAAATCTAAAGTATTTCGAAATCTGTCCCAGTTAACTGCGGAATATCGAAAACTTTGGAGGGGGTTCTGTAGGTTGTCCAAAAGTTACTGGAGGACAAGCCATTGAAAAGCAAAGTTTCAAGCTCTAGACGCGAGGGACTATCACCCGCGTCTCAGTATCAAGGCGCGTTGGCTCGACACCCGCGTCTCAGCATCAAGGCGCGTTGGCTCGACACCCGCGTCTCAGCATCAAGGCGCGTTGGCTCGACACCCGCGTCTCAGCATCAAGGCGCATCGGCCTGACACCCGCGTCTCAGCCTCAAGACGCAAAGGTCTAAAACCCGCGTTTTAGTTATAACCGCCTTGGTTAAGGGACCAATCCCTGCCTACGCGTAAGGGAAATCAGCCCCCATCGTGGCGTGTCTATAGCAGGCACGTGGGTTAGTTACCGCCCATGTAGCGGGGAAGTTGGCCCTCATTGTGGAGCGTTTGTAGGGGGCACGTTTACCCCTAGGACCTCTATAAATAGCCTCGTTTACTATGAGGTCGAGGCAATCAGCAATCAGAGAGAAGAGAGAGAATCAATCGGGCGAAGAGAGACAGAGGGCGACACAGAGAGAGAAGAAGCAGATCAACTCTTCAGCAAGTTCGCTGCGTACGAGCTAGCTTTCGCCTACCTTCTCTTTTAGAGTTTTGGTAGACAGAGTTGTGTCACTCTTTCTACCGGCCGAAGAGGAGATCCCTGAAGGACGGTCATCTGGTCAACGGAGAACAAGATTCACTCTCCACCGCCACACGAAGAACCCAGCCTTAAACAAAGGGAGAATTCAAGATTCAATATTCTCCCTCCCTTGTAACCGGAAGGAACAGTCTTTGTTGTAATCCTTTTCATTTGATTCAAGGAAAACTTTTACAGCAATTCTTGTCCTCTCCTTTCCCGGGTCATACACCCACATGCCATAATTCGGATGTGTTCGGCTGAGAGTGTGGGCCCTCAGTACGAGCTGCTAGTGGTATGGGACACTGGAGTAAGGAAATGATTAAAAGATCAAGCGAGTTAAGATTAAGTCGAATCGTAAGAATATAGTGTAGAAAGTTGTTCAAGAGATAATAAGTTCTCGAGAAAAAGGATCGAGAGGGATATTATATGGAAGTAAGATTTTGAAGTATACAGGAGGAATGTGAAGGTTTTGTACTTATCTGTTTCAGGCATGCCAAGTTTCGAGGACGAAACTTTTGTAAGGGGAGTAGAAATGTAACATCCGGATTATCAAATTCGGATTTAATATCCTAATTTTGATATTTGAGGTATTAACCAAAATAATTAGAGATGATTATTTATTAATTATTGGGAAGTGAAATAAAATTTGATACGTATTAATTTTGTATATAAAATAATTGGTATACATATATATGCTTGTAAATGAATGTATACCTATATATATATATACACATCATCATGTAGTTGTATTTCTACCATGTACATTAACCCCCCACAAATTACTTAAATAATTAATATCCTAAACTAGCTAGTGGGTAAGAGGTGACAAGAGTTTGGGCAACTTTGGAATGAGAGAGGTGATGTGGCAAAATGAGAAAGTGTATGGGAAATAGGTGAATGAGGTGGCAAATTGCTAGGCTAGAGAGAAAAGTTATGCAAGAATAAATATGTATATATATAAGGGCTTATATGTAATAGGGAGAACTAATTCCCTAATAACTCTCTCTCTCTCCCCTCTCAAAGGGAGCCATACGTTCATCATCTTTCCCAAAAATTCTCAAACCCTAATATCTCAATCTCAATTCCCTTCTTCTCCAACTCTCAACCTCACATAATCCCTCTTGAAATCCTCTCCCTCTTCTCCTTGGAGGCGCGCGCGGCGAGCGCGCGGCGGTGGCACGGTGGGCGGCGGCCGGCCATGGGCGCGGCGATCGGCCATGGGCCGCGGCCGGCCGGCGGAGCAAGGTGAGGGAGTTCCAAAGGTTTTTTTCCTTTATTTTCTTGCAAATTTTGATGATATATTCTTAGATCTCTCGGTATATTGATTGATCTCAAATGAAAATTTATAAATTTATTGTGGTTATGATATTAGATTATGAGAAAGGGGATGGGAAACCCTTCGTCTATTTTGATATAATTTTTATATTTTCTTGACAAAAAAAAATAACTTCATGACCTAACTCATTTTATTCTGAATAGAGTAATCAAATAATAGAACTATTAGTTGTGATTTAATTTGGTGAAGGGATTTAAAGACATTTGAAACTAACCCAAAATTTGGGGACACTAGAAATGTGTGCAAATCTGTCCAGTTTTTATAATCTGTAAATTTAGAGGGAGTTCATCTAGGTATTATGATTAATAGGTATCATATTATATATCGTTAGAAAGATAACCAAGTCAGCTTTCTAACGGTTCTTACCGTATCCCTATTGAAGGTCTGTGTTGAAAGTTATCATCAAAATACGGCAAGTTGGTCAACACTACTGTGTTGCAGAATTTTTACCCGATCAAGGAGTTTCTGATTATTTAGAATTTTTTCTAAATTAAACGTGTCATGTAATATATAGTTGGAAAGATAATCGAATCTACTTTCCAACGGTTTTTGCGGTGTCCCAATTAAGGGTCTGTGCTGAAAGTTATCGTCAAAATAAGACTGGCTAGCCAAAATTCTTGAGTTGCAGAATTTTCTTTTATGATTGAGGAGTTTCTGAATTTTCTTTTACTAGTTAACTCAATTATAAATGTCATTTAATAAACTATTAGAAAGGTGATAGTATCTCTAAGCACATGAATTTTAAACCTGCGTTGGTTGGACGTTAGGAATCCTTTGAGAAACAAAAGAAAACATAAATCATGTCGGAAATTAGTTTCCCCTTATGAATTACCATTTAAGGGGGGGGCCCATGAGAATTTTAGAATAAGTAGAGAGGCATGTTGCGCCAAGCTCAGAACTGAATACGCTCCTAATAATGAATGTTGATGTTTCATAAATTTTATATGTTTGTTTCTATTTAAGAGGTAACCCCAGGATCTGTCCTCGTAAATAATTGGAAAGAAGTTAAAAAGCCTAAAAGATTTTGCTACTTGTGCCTAGTGGCAGCAAAGTGTATTGGGTTTTGGACGACGATACTTATTCTAGAATTTGGTAGGTTATGACTCGATACATTCTTGACGTAATAATTTTGTTAAATTTCTAGTGTAGCCAGTGAAACGACATAGAACCATCCTATCAGATTTTATATAAATTTCAGAGTCGTGGTGCTAGATCAAGTGGTGCTCTGGATCCAATAGCACCAGATTAGAATTCTCTGAGCTCAGCATAAAACAATATTCTCATGAAAGAGCTCTTATCCTTGTATTATATTATTTCAAGTTCAGGTAGGTATATTGTTGGGCATATCTGCATCATTAAATAATTACTGTTGCATTCGCTCAGACACTTGGAAAATCTGACATATTTAGAAGTATTGATACATTTGGGTATGTCGAGCACATTCTGATGAGATGAATTATAGATCCAATCATTTGGTAGGACTAACACAAATCCTAATGGCAAAGGGAAAGGAAGGCAACTGGAAGAATTACTCGACCCATCTCTCCTTCCGCATATGAGTTAGAAGCGAGGTTCAAGAGGTTCAGGATAACTAAGGATTATGGCAGATGGCAAGTGCTATAATTTTCAATAATAAGAAATAAGTTTTAATAACACATATCGTTACTAATTAATAACACTATCCAGTGTTGCAGGTTTACAACTCACAGTCCCGAGCTAATAGGACTGTGGTTTTCAACTCTATGATTGCGGGATAGGATTTGGCTGAAAATTTTATTGACAATATTCACAAGTTGGGAGTACTGTGATAGAAGGGTATAAAGGAGGAGATTGTAACCAATTTTCATATTACTTGTCTATAAGAAATAACATGGTACTCACGTCACACCAGGCATTGATGTTTTAGACTTTGAGCTGCTTGGAGGCAAATTCCGATTACGGTTAGAACAATGTATTATTTATATAAAGTGTCTCAGTATCTTTATTTCAATAGCCCAGTGCACGTAGATCATCAAAGTAAATCATAGTGGTGAGATATTCTTCAAAAATCAACCTCTAGGTAATAAGTTCTCAAGTTTAGGAGATTTAGTTATCTAAATAGTATATGCGAAGATCTTGATTCATAAACTCATCATATATAGGTAATAAGGCTGCAGGAGTCCTTTCAAGTTTATTTTAACAGCACTTTATTGATTACCCTGGCTATGAACAATAGCTAATTACTTTCTCAATAGGAAGAAAGATCTAATATTGATGGTTAATTATAAACTGATGCAACGGAAGACTACGAAGAAATATAGAGCGGATACCACATGGCTGTGAGCTAAGAAAATTGTATCTTTTCATATTGTCTCATAAAGATGTAAATTTAGGCTTGAGCAAATTAAATAATTGATGTTGGTGTCCATAGAGGATACTTCGCTTTAAATTGTGAGATTGAAAATCAATAGTTACGAAGGTGGCAATTATGAAAATCATCAGAGCTGAAACTGTTAATTACGGAGTCGGGAATCAAGGTTGGTAATGATTTGTCTAATAATATTGGTAGTCATTAATTGATTAACTAGCCGAATAATTATGGTATTAGGAGTTCTGACGGAACCATACTGAACATTGAGCGTTAAGAAACTAGTGATGTTAGACGTATGAATGAAAGCTCGGGTTTATTGATGTGAATAGAAATCCAACATTATTACGGATACACGGGTGTAAATTATTATAAGAGTTTCTCATAATAGATAACTTGTTAATATTGCTTATTCTTCATATGGTTATTGATACACTGTGCATCCACATCTAAGTGATGATTGTTTACAACCATGATGTACGTTGAATATATATGAAATTGATGGGGATGTCACATGAACATAACTAGAAAGTTGT
This sequence comes from Agave tequilana, assembly GCA_038442645.1. Taxonomy (NCBI): domain Eukaryota; kingdom Viridiplantae; phylum Streptophyta; class Magnoliopsida; order Asparagales; family Asparagaceae; genus Agave; species Agave tequilana. The sequence continues at coordinate 59,116 of JAVJIF010032885.1, forward strand.
ATGCCTATGTGACAATTATCTTTACCCTCAAGCAACAATTTAGTATTTATCTTGTCGATGAATTGATCTCCATGACGTGTATGCATTGTAAAATTTACGATCATGATTGTATGCTACATAATTGAATGTTGATGTGCTAGTAGCACAACTCAAGAGGCTAATACTTAACAAAGTAAATGAGAAGCTGACTCATTAAATTGAGATGAATAGATCACTACAGTATTAACTTGTAACTCATATATATGTATATACACATATGCTGTGTCATATATGGATGTTAATGGACATAAGTGTTAAGCTAAAAGGTAAACTACACTAAAGGGGTTGGTGTTCGTATTGTGACGAAATCATTATTTGTGCTTATGAATGTGTGTGTGTATATGTTTGTTACATCTTTTGCATTGGAGGAAGGGGCCGGGCAGGAGCGGTAGGAGGGGGGAAGACAGTGGGATTGTTATATATATATATTGGAGGAAGGGGCCGGGCGGGAACCGGTAGGAGGGGGAAGACGGTGTTATTGTTGTATATACATACAAAATATATATATATATATATATATATATATATATATATATATATATAATATATTATATATAATTATATATATATATATATATATATATAGGAGGAAGGGACCGGGCGGGAGCAGGTAGGAGGGAGAAGACGGGGATTCTCACACTTCATTGTGGTTGTATATGCATGTGTATCATGTGTGTTGTGCATATCTCTAAGTATGATATGCGAATATTTTGAAGTGTAGTATGATTATGTGTGATCGCATTATCCATATGGATAAATTATACTTAGATGATATGGGGTGATATTGTGATATTATATTACCAAGACATATACTTACCCCCCATGAAACTTCGATTTTGATTGAATGTAACTAATGTATGAGATATGACTTATGTGATGATATGTGTTAAAAGTACTTAAAACAGAACCATGCATAAGTTATAATAACTGAGAGAGTATCTTACTGAATTCCTAGACCAAGTAATCTGCAGCAGAAAATTAAAGAAAGTTAAGGAGAATCGATTCTAGAGAAGTCAGACCGTCACATAGAGTATATGGATCGTTGTGTTAATCATTCAGTATAAGATATTGCTCTCTCCTCGTTTCATTGTCCATCTGTACTTGCAAAAATTGTTGAAGAAAGAAACACGCCCCTTAATTGTATTTTCCTTCCTTGATTCACTTTGATTCTCTCTCACTGAGCTGTCGAGCTCACTCCCTCCCAGTTTTATGTTTCAGGTCGCTGTATGGCAGAAGACCAGCTTCAGATTTAGGCGTTTGTTGAGAAGTTTATTATTAATGATTGTATTGGATTGTAATTTAGTTCCTGTTGGAAATCCTACTTGATGTATACTGATACCTTATGTACGTTATGAGAGATGGATATGTATGAAGTAAGTTAGATTGTAATTATGGTGATGTGTTAGAGTTATAGTTAGATCTGTTTATATTGTGGATGACGAGAGGAGTACTCTCGGGCATATGTTTCTTTTGTTTCATATAAGTAGGCGATGTCAAGCCGAAATTATTATTTGGAGAATTAACAGGCCGTGGTGAGCCGAGGTATTATTATTATGATTGCTTGGGCGATTGTTAACTTTGACTTACATGTTTGAACTGAGAATAAGTGGTCTGTTGTTGGTCAAAATTACTATAAATTGAAATGTATATTTGGGCATGTTAGCATTTACAAAGGAAATGCTGCCGAAAATTTTAAGAGCTTGGAAATGATTACGATAATCTATCAGTTTAAAAGAATATTTTGTTATTTGGAATTTAGGAAATCTGGGACCGTTACAGGTTTGGCTGACTTAAGAGGAAAAGAAAGAGAGAGAAAGGGCGGTGGAAGAAAGGCGGTGGAGAAGAAACATGGAGAAGAAGAAAAGAGGAGAAAAAGAAATAGAAAATGAATATTTATATTATTTTAATAGGGTCAAATTTTGACTAGTTCAGAACAGTTCTAAAAATTACATAAAATAGAAAATATTATCCTGAGATATAATAAAAAACAGTTTGAAGAAATTCAGTCTGCTTTGCAAGTTAAAATTCTTGGAACGTATCTCCGATATTGTTCGACACCAGTTTGGCCATATTTTTGATAAATTCAAAAAATTCTCAAAAATACCCTAACATAGAAAATATGATTTTAAGTCACAATGTGAAAGCAGATTCTCAAAATGCAACTCCATTTGTGAATTAAAAACCGTAGAGCCGATTATCAGTATCGGTCGACACCAACTACGAAGAGTTTCTAAAATAATTCAGAAAAATTTCAGAAAATTTTAAAAAATTAAATTATTAGAAAATAGTATCTAAAACTGAAATCAGCTCAATCTGAGTATCAAGAAGGTCAAATCAACTTTATACATCGTATCGAGCATTGATACTATGATACGTACATCAAGGACAGAGGGGTTACATTTCTCCTCACCTTGCAAAAAATTTTGTCCTCAAAATTTTAATTCAGGAGTGAGAACAATATTTACAACCCCAAATCCTAAATGTTACGGGCCAACGACGCTTCAGCTGCGCCACTCTGATATCGATTGTGAAAGCAGGGTGGAGAATTGATGTCGTGAGTCAAAGATAGAGAATTGAAATCCATAGGATGAAGAGAAAGAAAGAAGAAAATCAGAATATTCTGATTGATAACTGCAATGAGGGAATAGAAAAGCATTGAGGAATGAATTTTCAATGAAATGACATTCTTATACTCTAGCTGGAATCCCTAAATTCAGATGCAGGTAAGTTCTAATCTGAATCTGATTGTACTGTTAGTAAGAGCCCGAGCATTGACCCAGGTGGTTACCCATACCAGGTGTGAACCTAGGCTCTGATACTACTATGTAACGCCCCAATCCCGCGGGTACGGGGACGTACATACGCAGGATAAAAATACCCTCACGTACGTATGCTAAGCCTCAGTACAGGAAATAGCCTCCATATACACAAGAGTTCCAGCATTAAATAAGTATAAGAATACCTACAATAATCGGTTAGTGATCATGATAAATATGAAAAACATGGATAGATAAGAAAATAAAACCAAATAATAAAGATACCGATGAATAGGAAAGAGTGGCAGTCTCGAGATCATATCACGGGAAATCTTAGGTGCTACGAAATCCCGGATCGTCAACCTGCGCACGCAAACTCAGGGTCATTAGAAAGCGACCTAATGAGTGATAAAATGAAGGAAGCAGTAATATTTATTATAGTAATACATGCACGATAATAATATATAATACATATTTATGTATCAGTGATACCATATAATAGGAATTTAAGAATTAGTAGATATATAAAATGCCATATTTTAATACCACACTACCTAGCATGTTATCATCGGGTCATGTCTAAAGGAGTACCTAGTTTTATATAATAAATAATGTTGTATAGTGGTGACGTGATAGAAAGGAACATGCAGATGTGCAGTATGCAACATAACCATACTATTGTGTTGTGCATATATAGTAATGATGTTTGCAAGGTATACATAAAGTAGAATATGTGCAATGCAGAGTATATGCATCCATGAATAGTGTGTTACCACATGGAGTGTAAAAAATATAAGAAAGTGTAACAAGGTATACAAGTGACATGATGTGGATAACATATCATAAATAGTAACAAATATAAAGCGACAATAATATACATGTGTCGAGCATGTCATATGATTTATACAATAATAACAATTAGTACAACCTGGTATTTTAATCAATCTCCTCTAGTGTCCCATACCACTGACAGTTCATACTGGAGCTCGCACTCCATTCGAACCCATCCGGACATGGCATATGGGTACCATTATCCAAACGAGACAGTGACCAAATAACAAACATTTCCGACATCACTATTGTTTATACCGTTTTATTATGTTACTTGAAAATCTAATGGTCAAGGAGCTCTTATCGGGTAGGTGTATCCCGTGCATACCTGAGATCACGGCCTTAAACGGATCCCTGGCTGCTGAGACCATGGCCCTCCGCTAAGAGTGGAGCAGGAAACGGGAAATGAGAACTTATGGAGCTATATACAATCGGTAGGCAGCACTACCGTCCCCTGCAGTGTGATAAATATTGATCTAGTACATCCACCCGATAAGATCTAATCAACCGTCAAGTCTCCCCCATCCTTAAGTTATCGTTATTATATTTAAAATACACAGCGTAGAAAGAAGAAGTACAATGCATGGTACATGTAACATGATAACAAGACCTGAGCTCTGTTGATAGCATAAAACAAGATAACGGGAAACAGAAAACAATAGATGTGCGATTCTAAAGGTGGCCCTGTGGCTTGAATCCACGTGGCACTTAGTTTCACACATCGCATATCAATAGCTCATGTATATAGCAACGGGAATATCAATATCAGTAACGGGAACAATCATGGAATAGGAATACAAGAATATACATGCAACAATAATACATGTAATATGAACGGTGATATGACAAGAATATAGAAACAATACATGCATGTATACCAGTGAATACATGTAACAGTGATATACGAATATGATATAACTGTGTACAGAGCATCTAGGTAACGATGATGGCGGTATCCAGTGAATTGGTGTATCCGTGTGTCAGTGGAACATGAGAAGACATAAATGGTATCACGTGTAATAATATCTGTGTAACGGTGAGATATGCTTAAAATAATAATATCGGTGTGATACAGGATATGTGTGATATGTCCACAAAGATATACAATAACAATGTTCAGTAAAACAGATATCCACGTGCAATATCAGTGTCCCAGAAATACAAGAGTAGTGTCTCAGTGTTATTAGTGGGTTGATAACGGTGGCGATACCACATAATCGAGTGTCAGATATCTTATTTGTCATAATGATTACAATAGTGATTACAATAGGATATCAAAAAATTATTATTATATATAATTATCTATTTTTAATTATCATTTTATTGGCTAATTTATTTATTAAAATTATTAACTTATTAATCTTAATATTGAGACATTTCATCTATTTATAATAAATCAAGAAATAAACTAAATTATGATTATATCATCGCTTATGTTTAATGAATAATCATAGTGATTTATCGATAACTACATTTTCTTAAACAATATTTAGAATGCTTTTCTATAATCAAGATTTATTAAATAAAGTAATCAACCAATTTCATTAAACACAATAAAATAGAATTTATAAAAGAAAACACTACAAACTAGCCATGAGAAGGTAGCTCTCTTTCCCACGATCGCAACGGTTCCAGAATCGTTCAATTCGTCGCCCGAACGCTCCAGATATCGCCCGAACGCTAGAAACCATATACGCGGGTTAACTATGTAATTAATAAGAAGAAGAATGCAACAAATATAATTTAACAGGGGCTATTATGAAATTTTACCTTAATAGGTTTAAGAATGGGTTTGGGCTCTTAACAGGTCAGGTTTGGATCCAATACCCAAACCCATAACTTAAGTATAATAAGTAAATGGGTTTATTGGGTTTTAGGGTTAACTAGTTTGGGTTTAGTGGGTTAATGGGTAGGGTTATAGGGTTAATGGGTGTGGATTTATGAGATCCACAGAGAGAGAGAGAGAGAGAGAGAGAGCGAACGGGAGAAGGGGGAGTTATTAGAGAGAGGGAGAGAGAGAGAAATAAGGCGGTGGGGTGGTTTGGATGGGTTCGGCTGACTTAAGAGGAAAAGAAAGAGAGAGAAAGGGAGGTGGAAGAAAGGCGATGGAGAAGAAACATGGAAAAGAAGAAAAGAGGAGAAAAAGAAATAGAAAATGAATATTTATATTATTTTAATAGGGTCAAATTTTGACTAGTTCGAAACAGTTCTAAAAAATTACATAAAATAGAGAATATTATCCTAAGATATAATATGAAAACGGTTTAAAGAAATTCAGTCTGATTTGTAAGTTAAAAATCTTGAAACGTATCGCCAACACTGTGCGACAATGATTTGACCAGATTTTTGATAAATTCAGAAAAATTTCTAAAAATATCCTAACATAGAAAATATGATTTTAAGATATAATTTGAAAACAGATTCCCAAAATACAATTCTATTTGTGAATTAAAAGTTGTAGAGTCGATTATTGGTATTGGTCGACACCGACTACGGAGATTTTCCAAAATAATCCAGGAAAATTTCAAAAAATTCTAAAAAATCTAAACTGTGAGAAAATAACATCTAAAACTGAAATCGGCTCAATCTGACTATAAGAAGGTCAATCAGCTTTATACATCGTATCAGCATTGAGACTGTGATACGTACATCAAAGATAGAGGGGTTACACTGGAGAAGATGTTTTCGCTTCCATTGTCAATGATAAGATTGCAGACCTTATCCTTGACCGAACACCTTGAATAGAAGATTTGATTTCTCTGCATTGTGCCGGGGATCTTCTGGCTGCAAAGCACTTTTTGAATTATACAAGCGACGGGATTTCCATGTTCTTTGATGAAATCAAAATTCTCCAGCTCCTTCCTATTAGCACATCATTTTCTTATTCATAGTCAGCCATATTGACTTGTCTTCTCTTTGGGTTTTCATTGGACTTGTGTCTAGATTCGTCGCACTTGTAACACTTGCCAATTTCAGGCTTGGAGTAAGAATTGTCTTTGCTCTTGGAAACTGTGGAACTTGTTATTGGTGTCGACGTAGAAACCTTGGTCGTCGGTTGTACTAGTGGTTGATCAGCTATCGCGGAGCTCATCTCTGAACTCTGTCTCCTTCTACGAGCTTTCGATTAACAATTGACACCTGAAAAGTAGAGCTCTGCTTTGTAGCCTCTCTATCTTCATGGCCTTATTTTAGGCTTCATCAACAGAGAACACGTCATGGAGGGTTACACGCCTTGTAAGGACTCGGGGCACCATCTCAAAAGACTAGCTTTCTAGGTGGAGTAACCCAAAATCTTTATATACCCAAGACCATCCCCATGTCTAGCCGATGTAGGACTATTTGTTCGACTTAAATTCCAACAATCCCCTTCTCGATCAAAGAGTTTCTTTTATCCCCCCTCAAACAAATAGTTCGGAGGCCTCCTTGCAAGCTGATCTTTCTCACTCTATGAGAAGATCATATGCTCAATTGATGCCACTCCTCTTCACTGTGTTGGATGACAACACATTTTACATGAAGCACCTAGAGCACTCCTCTTCACTGCGTTGGACAACACGTCTTACATGAAGCACCTGGAGCATGATTACTTCCCTCGAGAGCTCAATCTTTATAAATTCAGCTTAACAGGGGCCCACTGTGCCTACTGCTGCGTCCTGGGGATCGAACATCACCCACACACACGATTAAGTTTGGGGCATGGCTCTGATACCCATCCCAAAAGACTAGCTTTCTAGGTTGAGTAGCCCAAATCCTTATATACCCAAGGCCATCCCCATGTCTAGTCGACGTGAGACTATTTATCTGACCCAGATTCCAACTGGATGATATACCTTAACCCATTGATGTACTTTACGGTTTGTAGCTCTCCGTCATTGATAGTTCGCATTGCGATATAAGGAAGTAGAATTCTTCCGTGTATGTCATAATGTCAAGGGCTTGGTCTGATTGATTGCAGCTGCAGTGTAACGCCCCGATCCCACAGGTACGGAGATGTTACTGCGACGTATATACGCAGGTCAGAAATACCCTCACGTATATACGCTAAGCATCAGTATAAGTAAGAATCAGAGTAAGAAAGTACAGTGGTAATATACATTCCAGCAATAATAACAAGAGTACACAGTTTCACAAAGCATGATATAATATCTCAAGAATATAAGATCACCAAGAAGTGCAAAAGCAGGATGTACAATATGAAATACGGGAAAATACTCACGAGTAGTAAGATGAGAATCTCGCGAGCCGATCAAGGGGAGGTTGGAGAAAGAGGGTCCGGACAGGCAACCGCTAATCCAGCTTCTGCTGCGCCACTCTGAATAGGAACAAGGCCACCACGATCCAGACTCCAGGACCTGGATATGAGGATTGTTTGGACACATATATTGCATAAATATTATTACATTCCTACATATATTCTGTAATGAATATTGCAAATAACTTGTCTTAATGTCCTAATTCATGCAGGGTATGATAGGGAGAAGATAATCATGAAATTTATCCAATTAAATTCAAAAGTTCAAAAGAAAGGGGATCGGTTCAAATCCAAAGGTTCTAGAAGCTATCTTATCTGAAAACTGGATATATCAGATAAGATAATATTATCTAATTTCAAGAGAAAAATGAATTGTTTAAAGACCCTATCTTTTTCACTGAAGATAAGTGAATATCATATCAATTCTAGAAGATAAACTGAAAATCAAAGAGGATAAATGGATAGAGAGAAGGTCAACGGATGAGATGAAACAATTTAAATTTGGATTCAGGCTGGATACATTTTTAGTATTTTAATCATAACTTTCGTTACCGAAGGTCAAATCTGATGATTCAAGATGCTACAGAAAGAAGACTTAAAGGTCTATAATTCTTCTGTTGATAACTCGTTTCAGTTCTATCATTTGATAAGTGATATTCAACAATCAACACGCCAACAGCTTGCAGATCAGAATTGAATTTCTGGATAAATCAAATTTAGTTTGGAGATAAGGGGATAATTCAAATTCAGAAATATCCAGATCTTCCTATCTTCATACGCTTTCTATCCCTCTGATTTTCTCCTATAAATACCCTTATACCTCGAAGGTAAAAAGAACACCATCTCAGAGAGAGAGTTTACTTTAGATTTTTCTTTTTTTCTTGAATGTAAATTTTATTTTTCTTTTATTTTTCTTTTTAGCTTAGGTTAGAGAGAGTTACATGATTAAAAGAGAGGAAGAGTTAATGTAGAGCGACACTATTGTAATTTTTTCTTCAAGAAGACTATATTGAAGGTGACAATCAATGGAGGTTTCCCACTTTTCTTCATTGTGCTCAATCTCGCCGAAGCCTTTCTTTCCTTTATTCTTTTCTATTTGCTTTGATAAGTCTTTGTTATGATTCAACGGTAGAGGTAAGTACTCTTTTTATTTTCTTTTTCAGTTCATTAGTTTAGAGTTATAATTCTCTATTATTAGTCTTTCTTTTTTCTTTTCATAAATAAAACAACAGTACCACAACCTCTTCTTCTACCATCTCCTTCTTAACTTAACATAATAATTTTATTTTCTTTTTACAAAATTGAGAAGATAAATATTAACTAGTTTCAATAAATTAAAAGAGAGAAACTTACACAACGCTTCTATCGCTGTCCCTCCCTATGGATCACGACCCGTTAGCCCTAGGCTACACGGTAGAATTGAGGACCTAGCACTGTTCTAAATTTCTATATTTTTTGTGCAGGTTTGGCTTGATCAAGGATCCAGGGTTGTCAGAAAGCAACCCGACGAGTACATATGATAAAGCCAATTGGCGTGCTCAAGCAGTCACACGTGTGCATGATCAATTGATGTGGTTCAGACATTCGGTACAGGTAATGACAAGTAACATAAAAGAAATTAAAGTAAAATTAAGGAAATTAAAGGAATGACAATAAATCTGAAATGAAATAAATACATATATATCGATAAGTCTGAATCGAAAAACATGCATAGAAAACGGTGCCGAGAGCATAGGTATATATAAAAATGCTATAAATACATTAAACATGCGATAAATACAGTAAACATGCGGTAAATACAAGTATGGACAAAACTAGTTGTACAAGCTCAGATTATGGATTCACAGAATAGGTACGTCAAGGGGATAATCTAAACAAGAAAACCCTCATCTATACACCAAATATCCCATGTCGCCATCATCTGAATTCACACAACTTGAGTTTCCCTCAGAGTAACAGAACTAGAGTGTGTTTAGAGTAATCATTGTATCACAGAAATCATATATCATAAGGCATGGTATCAACTCAAGGCATAACTCCTGATTAAATGATTTATCAATATAACTGGAGAATATAAAAGTGTTGCATTTAAGTTATTCAATAATAATAATCAATACCGTTTGATATTTCAATCATTTCTCTACCAGTGCCTCACATCACCTGATAGTCCATACTAGAGTTCACACCCTGGTAGAACTCACTCGGGTCTGATATGTGAGTACCAGGACCCGAACAAAGGAGAGACTAAATATCACACGTTCCTAATATAATTGTTATTTGGTTGTTACATTCTTATATTATTCATCCGATCTATATGTTTAGGTATATGTTACCGGTACACATACATCCACTTTTAAATAAGATGAGTTATTACTTGGAAACTGATAAATCTGATGGCTCATATTTATAGTGGGTCCCATCTCTGCCCGAGACTATGACTCAGGAGTTCAGGCTACTACTTCCGGGGACTTATCGTTACGTATCCCACACGATACTTCAGATATCAGGCTACTGCTTATGGGGACTTATCATTACGCGGCCCACACGACACTTCAGAAATATCCACCATTATAAATATGACATCATACCGGTATCCATCAGTTTTCCCCACCCCAGTGTAAGTTGAGTATTTTATTATATATATTATCCAAAGATAATGTCCACAGTGAATATAGTAATCCAACATCTATGATTAGTCTATTACGGGGATCAACAAGAGTATGGAATCAGGAGAATATATCAGGAGTCTCCTTGTTATAGGGGTTCAGGAATACAGGAGTTCAGGAGCACAGGGGTTCAAGAGTACCAGAGATCTGGTAATAGTATAATAATCATGCCAAATCCCCGTAAAAGTGATGATCATAAATATGTAATGCAATACAGGTGTCAGGTATATTAATATCTAGTCAGGTGTCACAATATTAGGTCAAGTGTGTCATTAACAAGTGATAGCATGTCAATTGTCAAGTGTCATATATCAGGTGTCAGGTATCAGGTGTCAAGTGATAACATGTAAAGTATCTGTGTCAGATATCAAGTGTCAGGTATCAGGTGTCAAGTAATAACATGTCGAGTACCGGTGTCAGATATCAAGTGTCAGGTATCAAGCGTCAAGTAATAACATGTTAAGTACCGGTGTCAGATCTCAAGTGTCAGTCAGGTTTTAAGTATAACATGTCAATATATCATACAATAGATGTTAAAATTGCAATCACTAGGTATGAAATGATGATTGCAAAGCATGAAGCAACACAAAAATGTACCCGCATAAATCACCGGAATCCTGGAACACCATAAACACGTACACGCTACTAATCCATATAAAATATATAATTATATATAAATTATATATTAGAGAGAATGAGAGAGGAGAGAGAGATAGAGGATTAGTTAGAGAGAGAAGAATAAGTTAGAGAGAGAAGGAGGCTAAAAGAGAGGGGGAAGAGAAAGTTGTAGGGGGAGAGAGAGTTGTAGGATGAAGGGGGTGATTAGGGAATGAGGGGAGAAAAGAAGAAGGAGAGGGGAGAAAGTTGGCCGGCGGCCTGGGGGCACCGCCGCCGGCCAGGGGGCGTCACCGCTGGCGGAGGGGGGTTTGATGACGCAGCAACCCCGAGGAGGAGGAGGAGGAGGAGGGTTTGGATGGTTATTGGGGAAGTTGTTGTTGATGTTGTTGTTGATGTTGAAGGGATGGTGGTGGTTGATGGTGTGGTGTTGGTGGTGGTGGGAATTAGAAGAGGAGGTGGATGTGATGGTGGGGTGATGGAAGTGGAGGAGGTGGTGGAGTATTGGTGGTGAATTTTGAGGATGAAAATGGAGGTGAAATGAGTTGTTAAAATTGAAAGAGGATGGTGGTGTGTTGTGGAAGGAGGAGGGAAGGGGAGAGTTTGGGGGAGGGGATGGCCGACCAAGGGTGGTGGTGGCGCTCCGGGGGTGAAGCCGGAGGTGGCCGACGGTGGAGCCAGGGCGAGAGAGAGAGAGAGAGAGAGAGAGAGAGGAGGATGTGCTGGTGGGAAAGAAGGAGAAATGGAGAAGAAGGGGAAGAAAAGAAAGAAAGAAAGGAAAATAAAGAGAAGGAGAGGGAGAGGGGAGTACAGGAGGAGGAATTTGGGGGGGGGGGAGGAGGGGCTGCTGGTACAGCATCTGGCTGTTGGCAGGGCATGAGTGAAGGACGGGGCAGGTAGGGGAGAAAGAAAAAGAAAAAAGAAAAAAGAAAAAAAAAAAAGAAAAAAGAAAAAAGAAAGTATTATTTTAATGCGGGAAAAATCGACTGTTTCAGAATCGCTCCGAAAAATTTTAAAAAATAAAAAAATATTATTTTAAGATACCTAGTGAAATCAGATTCGAGAAATTCAATCTGATTTTCAAATTAAAAATTCTGAAATCTTCTGGCGATACTGGTCGACATCAAAATCGTTCAAATTTTGATAAATTCAGAAAAATCCCAAAAAATGTATTTAGATAGAAAATATGATTCTAAAAAGTATTGTGAAAGCCATTTTTAAAAATTTAACTCTATTTGAAAACTAAAAATCTGGGAATCGATCAGCGATGTCCATCGACACCGGTTTTAAAGATTTGCGAATAATTCTGAAAATTTTCAAAAAATCATGAAAAATCTAAAATATGGAAAACTATATTTGAAACTGAAATCGGTCAAATCGGACTATCAAAAAGGTCAAATCGGGTAGTATGCTGGTATCGGGTTCGTGGTTCAGGCTGGGGCTGACTCCGAGTCCACGAATCTGGATCCAATACAAAATAATCACACCAATAATCATAAAACAAAAATAAATACAAAAATTAAATCAAATAAATACGATCAAAAATCAAAATACGTATCTAAGTAGGTATTCCAGGAACGAGGTGTTACATGCAGGTTTGCTATTTAGGGCATGTTTTTTGATGGGAAAATGGCTTAGAAAGTGGATTTTTTTCTCTGAATTTTGTGGGTCTCATAGGTTTTTCCAGACAAATGTGTTAGTTAGCTAAAAAAAAACCCACAAAAATTTTGTCAGTTTTCTTCTTTGGACTGACATTGTCTAGAGAACTGACTGCTATCTGGTCTAAATTTTTTTAAGAGAAGCCTGAGAACAGTCAATTTTCTCTTGGTCAATTTCCTTGGCAAAACATGCCCTTAATAGGTAGCTGAATGTGAATCATATCTCTCAGAAACCAGAATCTTAGCAGGATTCGTAGTCCGAACATACATATCACCTTCACCTTGAAAAGGAAACTGTCTGCTGTTTTGATATGGAGATGCGTGGTCCCATGCTGTACATGTATTAGGACAAAATACTACTTTGACTCTAAGGCCTTATAATACAATGTCAAGCACCTACTTACCCTTGGTATAAAATTTGTTCTGGGAACTTAGTGGGTACCAAGAATAAATCCAAGTAAAAAAAAAAGGATTGAAAAAGGAAAAAAAAATTTTGAAAGTATTATTTACATACCATTGTTACGAAATTCTTCAAAATTTTCTAATTATTTGAATTATTTTATTATATTTTATTATTATTATTATAAAATTTTATATTTTAAAATAAAATAACTATAAGTAGAGAAGTTCAAAAAAAAAACAAACCTTGCCAACTAAGCATTAATGTAGGCGTGCAATAGTTTGCTAACACATGAATCGGTTGATCGTAAGTAAGAAATTGGATACATGCATTATTACTCCCTTAATTTGAAGCAATGATAAACTGTAAATTAAAGAATCAATCATGTTCTTTTTGGCTATAAATCTCTCTCTTACTTATTCTCAATTACTAATTATTAATTATATACGCCAATGTATGGAAATAATAGAGTTACGAGGCTATTTGGCACATGCATCTTAATTACTCCATTAACTTGAAGCAATGACAAACTTTTAACTACACCCTGAAGAAGAAGAAGAAGAAGAAAAGCTAAAGCAGCACTTAGTAGTCCGTCTCTTGTTGTTAATCAAATATCTCAAGCAAATCACCCTCACCATCATCATTACCATCATCATCATCCATCTCATCCTCGGAAGAATCAAAGGATGAAAACAGGGTGCGCTTGAAAAGAAACATCCTTTCCTCTTCCTCTTCTTGAAGCAGCTTTGCCTCCAAATACTCTAGCCTCTTCAACAGCATCGCCCTCTCCAACTCCAGCAAGTGCAGAGACATTGCCCTGTACTCCTCCACATCCTCCACCCCCATCGCATCTGCAGCTGCCACAGCGCGACACAGCTGTTCCCTGCAGGCGGAGCAGGGCTCGTCATGGCCAAGGATACGGTCGACGATGCGCTGGAGCTGTTTTCTCATTGCCTGCATCGATGCTTCGATCATGTCACTCCTGGCCGGCTCTGGGATGTCTCCAAATCGATCAATGAAGGGCGGAAGCTGAAGAGGTTGACGACGGGGAGACGAAGAGGGGGAAGATGGAGAATATGATGGGCAATTTGTGATGATATCGGCCATCTCTCTCTCTCTCTCTCTCTCTCTCTCTCTCTCTCTCTGACCCTGCAAAAATTGCACTGAGGCTTACTTGTGAGAGTATTTATAGATGGATTGAGAGAGGAAGTCGTATTAGTTTGAATCTGAGGAGGACAAGGAATCAAACCTGGAAAAGGAAACAAATCTTGGCCTCTCTAAACGAATTAAGGTTATGGTTTGGAGAGAAATTACGATTGTTGCACCAAGTCACTAATGAAACTGGCTACACTTCACATTATCAAAGTGTAATGCTACGGACGGAACCTATTGGGTTTTGGTTCAGACAAAATTCTGATCCAAATCTGATGGATTTGATAAGTTTTCCGTTTCTTTATTGGAAAATTTTTAATTTTGCCGTTGCATTCATAGCACTTAACTTGGTATACAACACAAACAGTATAGTGAAAGCTTACTACAGTTTGCAAGAATATATAATACATAAAAACTCAGAGCCTTGGATTATCCATTAAAATGGTTTTTCCCATTTATACCCAGTATCAGCCAGAAGAAAAATGAAACAACGAGAAGAAAATTTGAAAATTTGAAATCAAAGAGATTGCCAGTTTTTTTTCTCAGTACATGCTGGGTTCATGTTGATATCAAAGAGTGTCCACTTCATCTGCATCAGAGAAAATTTGACAAGACTCGTCATAAAAGCCCACAACAGATTCTAGATTACAACCAAAAAAAAATTAACTGCAACTACTACACTTTGTAAAAGAATATCAAGAAACAAAATCAAACAAATTCTGTTCTTTAATCAGAAATCTCAATAATTAACAACCATCGGGAGCCCGAACCCATCGGCGTTGTTTCAACTCCCTTCTCCAAATTTCAAACTCCTGGTCATCTATCAACTTCTGCTCAGCCTCCAACCTCTTCGCCATCGCCTTATGCTCCCCAACATCCTGCAGCCCATCAATCTCTGCAGCGCGAACAGCATCATCCAGTGCTTTGATGCGCTTCTGCCAGAGATCTTGAAGGTGCCGGATGCGTTCACGCGGTGATGTCCACGCCGAGTTGCCGCACTGCCTTCACCAATGCATCGATCATGAGGGTCCTGGCTGGCTCTGGGATGTATCGGAATCTGTCAATGAAAGATGGGAGGTCAATTAGGGGATAAGAGGTCGACAGGGGTGGCTTTGTTACTCTCACGACTGCTTGCAGAGTTTCCTGCTACATTAATCATAAAATAAGATCAACAATTACTATCTCTCCGCATGCTCTTTGATTGACTAATAGCTTAACAATGTGAAACAAGCAATTGGCCACCTCACTTAACCAGATGCGAAAGAACAAATTCAAGAAATTACATTTTGTGTAGCACTGTGCCGAGCAACAGATAACTTTTTTTTCGCTCATTAAATTCACCAACGTCGGGTTCAAACTGAGGATAATTAGGGAGCAAACTCTGGGCATATCCACAGGGAATGAAAGGTCCGCACACGGCGGTGGTTCAATAATACGACAACTAATAAAACAGGGAAAAAAAAACGAAATAAAGGAATTTAGTAGAAAGCAAGATTGAACATCGTAGATCTTTTCTGCCAGTAATTATGACTCGGAACAATACAAACTGATTTGAAGCTTGTGAATCAAGTAGATGAGATGCTTGAGAATTCTACAAAAGAAAATTGACTTCACTCTTCCTACCTGTAAAAGGAAGAAAGAATTAGCCAAATAGTTAGAAATCAGAGTTTAGGTTTTCCTTCAATCTAAAGAAATATCCAAGTACTCAAGCGTTGCACCAAAAAATGGATACTGGATGGTGAAGTGGTCGCCGATCGTCTGTCAATTGCGTAGAGAGAAATGAACAAGGGCGGGAGAGAAAGAACAAGGGCGAGGTAAACGAACAACTTAACAAGAGCGAGGTAAAGAGAAATTGACTAAAAAGGAAAAGAAAAAATGAAAGAAATATTGAAGGTGGTGAATAAATTTAAAAGGTGAAGCGGTTGATTGCGTAGAAAATAAAGAGATGCCCAATTTTCTCTCTCTCTCTCTCTCTCTTCGTGTAGGCCCGTCTAAACTTTAAATCAGTCATCAATGCCTGAAACTGATTTAGGCATCATTCTCCTGCTTGTGGGTCTTTATTTAAAGCTTTAAATAAAGGCCGAAGTTTTAAAAACTGTTTTTGGGCCTTACGTTCTTGCTCAGGCCAGTTCATACAGAGTACCCTAATAGTGAGAGTGTGTGCAGTCACATCGGTTGGATCGACCCACCATGAGCGTGCAATTGCATGTTCTTGCACATGAAACTGCTATCTGTATTGTTCTCCTTTAAAAACAAGGAAATTAATTTTTATTTCTCGATTCTTCCTATAATGTTATGTCTAAGGGGTGTTTGTTTCGCCGCAAAACGCCGCAAAACGCAAGTCGTAAAACTTCTTTTCCATTTTCCGTTGTTGTTTCGCTGAAAAACAAGTTACAAAATGCAACTCTTCTTTTCCCATTTGCAGTTGCTACAGTTAAATTTGTGGTCATGTAAATATCACTTTTACACTCATATTTTCCCACTTGCAGTTACTACAGTTAATTTTGTGGTCATATAACTCTCACTTGTAGTACACTTATAGTTCAAAATAGTTACTTGAATCAATATATAATTTAATATTATTAAATATTTAATATTTTAAATAGTGTTTAATTTCTTATTTAATTATTTTATATTTTTAATCTTTAATTTTATTGTTTTTAATATTGTTTTAATATTTAATATTTTACTATTTTAATTAATATTTTATTTAATACTTTATTATTTATTAATACTTATTCCATTTTTTATTATTTTATTTAGAGTTAATATTTTATTAATATAATAATATTATACTTTAATATAAAATATTATATATTTA
Organism: Agave tequilana; assembly: GCA_038442645.1. Lineage (NCBI taxonomy): Eukaryota > Viridiplantae > Streptophyta > Magnoliopsida > Asparagales > Asparagaceae > Agave > Agave tequilana. Next base: position 76,306 of record JAVJIF010032885.1, read on the forward strand.
GTTATTTATTTTTTAATATAAAAATTACTTTATTAATATCATAATATATTTTATTATTATATAATATTTTATTATGTTAATATTGTAATAATAATTCAGTATAATAATACTACAATGATAATTTATTATTAAATTATAATTACATTTTACTTTGTTAATTTTATATTTCTATAATATTACAATAATATTATAATAAAATTTATATTATAATAATTTTCAAGTATTTTTAATATTATAATATTATAACTATATTTTATTATTTTTGTAAGACTTTTTAATATTATAATAAAATTTATATTATAATAATTTTCAAGTATTTTTAATATTATAATATTATAACTATATTTTATTTTTTGTAATATTTTTAATATTTATATTTTATTAGTATTCTTAAAATTTATTAATGTTCTTAGATTTTCTTAAAATTTTATATTATTTATTTAGTTAATATTTTAGTAATATTTTACTATTTATACTAATATTTTATTAATATTATTGTTATAAATAAAATATTAAGATTATTATTTTTTATCTCAAATTTATTAATATAATTTAATTTGCAATAATAGATTTAATTTAATAGTATTTATAATATTTAAATCACTGCTACAGTTAATTTTGTGGTCAACTTTTCTACTTACACTTTTACATTACCAACCAAACACCGTAAAATACAATATACTTTACCATTTACACTTTCACTTTATCAACCAAACACTGTAAAACACAATATACTTTCCATTTACACTTCACTTTATCAACCAAACACCATAAAACACAATATATTCTCTGCTACAGTTCACTTTTTCCATTCTCATTTTACGACTTACGACTTGCGACGTTTTGCAACAAAACAAACTGGCCCTAAATATTCAGAACCCAATATACAGACAAATATTATTATTAGGAAATTGGTCTGCTTCATATCTTTTATCCAAAAATCCTTAGCATACCACTGAGATACACTTGTATATATACCAAAAGCAGCTTCTTTATTGTATCTTTCCTCTCTTTTCGGGTAAAAAGAGGAAAATTTATGTTTTTCGACTCGATATGTTCGTTTCTTTTTTTTTCTTTCACGTGTGTTTTTAGGTATCTTGGGTCAACGAGTTCTTAACAAGGTTCCAAGATCAGGTAACGCTCAAGCTCCAGAAATGGAAGACTAATGTTACAAAAGCATGTGCACCACTAAGTCTATTAGACAACAAAGAATGGGAAAGATGGGGTCCGATGTGACAATCGCAAGACATCAAGAAATCCCAGCATTACCTCAATACTGTTGTCATCCAAGCATTTCTTGGCACTAATAGTGAAATTTTGTTCTCTCCTCTGGATGTACACCATGATCGATTTGATCGGTAAAATCATGTTTAATTGTTTGTTGGATTTCTTACTTTGAAATATCTTATTAATTCTTCCCTTCTTCTTCACGTTGCACGATGATCTGACTTTTTTCGCTGAATTGATCCACAACACCCTACAATCTTTGCTGCGCAGATGGCATCGTCCTGTGCTTAGATGCTCTTCGGGGCAGGATCTTGAAGATGCCGGACTCGTTCGGCGATGCTCTCCACGAGTTGCCCTGTTGCCTTCACTGATTCATCGATCATGAGGGCCCTGGCTGCTTTGAGATGTCTCGTAAGAGATCAATGAAAGATGGGACGTCGACAAGGTGATAAGAGAAAGATCCAGTGGAGGAGCAACAGCTTGAAACATCGTCGTTGGTCATTGCTTCAATAATTTGCTGATGGTAATGGCAATGGCTTGGGTTTGCTTGATTATAGGATTCACCTTGAATAAGGAACTCTAAACTCTAAGTAAAAGACAAGATTTTCAATCCAAACATATGGTGAAAACTAATATGCAATACGAGTAAACTAAAACCATTTTGATCCGAAAGGTTAAACTATTTGATTTAGATCTCAATCACACATTAAGATGAAGCTCGATTCCATCTGACATCTTACAATTGTTAGTGAAAGATGGGGGTTTGCTCAATTCACGAAAATAATGAGCAAAACGATACTGTAAAAGCCAATGTGCATCTTTGAGTTAATTCTTTAGCAAAGAGAAATCAGAATGTCTGAGCCTTCTTGAAATCTCGTCTACATCCAGAATCAAAAAAAAAAAAAAGAACGAGGAAATAAACAATATTACATCAAACCACTAATATGGTAAAGTTAGTGAGATCAAAATTAAACTCATCAAACAACTAATTTTTGGGTAGAGAGAAATCAGTACTGCTCGTTTGTAGGAAAAAACGTTGAAAGATCTCAAAACCTTGCAATGCATCAAAACCATTAAAAAGAGGGGGAAAAACACAAGCAACATATTATTCATTAAACTATTCTTCATTGAGTTATAGCGAGATGATAACTAAAACTAAATCAAGAATCAAATAACATCTCACTTCTTTATTTAGTTAATCAAAAATCTCGATAACATCCTCCTCCTCCGACGCCCAAACTTCTGTCTGGCGGCGCGTACTGTCTCGACTTGTTCGCACCCACGTCCTTCCACTGTTGCAGAATTATTTGATGCGCCCATAGATAGCCCTGCGACCTATGATGCACCGACAACATCATCCAGACTTTCGAGGTGCTCCGAGTTGAGCTCTTGAAGCCGACCAAAGGAGTTGGCCGTGCTCCCAAGGGGGCCACAACACACGATGGGATGTCTCAATCATGAGGGTGTTGACAGTCTTGTTGTGCGCCGATGACAACAACCAATAGAGGATCCAACAGATCTCAACCACAAAGAACAATCCAATGAATCCAAGGAACAAAACAATCGCAAAAACAAGATCTAACGAGGTTCGGCCAACGTGCCTACGTCCTCGGGGCAATCAATAGAGAGATTTGTATTAAGGAAGATGATTACAATAGCTATTAAGCCTCTTTGAATGCAAGAGAGCTCGTAGTTTTTCTTTTGCAGGTGATAAACCCTAGAAACAACCTAGCAGCCTTTTACCAGCTGTTCCGCAATTTGCGGACAACAGATTTTTGCCCAAACCCGACCGTCGGTCGACCGGGGCCGGTCGACCGCGGAATGACCTGTGCACTTTGTGCACGTCGGTCGACCGGAACCGGTCGACCGACTATACCTGATTCTGCTGCTGCTGCTGTTTTCTGCTGCTGCTGTTTTGGCGATCCTCGACTCCTCGACGCGACCCCATGGCACTCCAGCAATCCGGTCAAATTCCTCTCTCTCCAACAACCTCTCTCTCCAACAATTCTCCACCTCAGTGAAGATTTCCAAATCTGAGCCGAATTCCGACTCGATAGCGGCTGCACCAACATGGTTGCCTACGTACCCTTGCCCAAGGGATCAAGCCGTCCGTAGTTCATCCAAATGAGCTTCAGCAAGCTCAGTTCACCTGAAGGACATGGAGCAAGTCTTTGCAGTGTGCAAACTTCACTCCCGTCACCACCTTTGTAAGCATATCGGCCGGATTCTCCGAAGTGTGAATCTTCAACAAGTTGATGTCACCTTCCTCCAGAATCTCCCGAACAAAGTGGTACCTGACATCAATATGCTTCGTCCTTGCGTGATAGACCTGGTTCCTTGCCAAGTAGATGGCACTCATGCTGTCACAGTTTATCTTCAATATATCCTGTTCCACGCCCAAGTCATCCAGCAACCCCTGAAGCCAGATTGCCTCCTTCATGGCCTCTGTCATAGCCATATACTCAGCCTCTGTAGTCGATACGCGACGGTGGACTGAAGTGTGGAGCGCCAACTCACCGGTGCCTGTGAGAATGTGAAGACATATCCCGTAGTCGACCGGCGTTTGTCAAGGTCACCTGCATAGTCTGAATCCACATACCCTATGCACTCTTGCTTTCCGGTGTTGTCCTCTCAAATACTAGGCCTACATCAACAGTTCCCTTGATGTATCTCAGGATCCATTTCATAACTTCCCAATGACCCTGTCCTGGATCATGCATATATCTGCTCACCATGGAGACTGCTTGCGATAGATCTGGCCTTGTACACACCATAGCGTACATTAAGCTACCCACTGCATTTGCATATGGAACGTGAGACATATACTCACGCTCTTGAACACTCCTTGGAGACATCTTTGCAGATAATTTGAAGTGTGGCGCCATGGGTGTATTAACAGATTAGTATCCTTGCCGATATTAAACTTCTGCAGTACCTTCTCCAAATAGCCCTTCTGTGTCAAAGTTATCCTGCCAGCTTTCCTGTCTCTAGTGATCTCCATGCCCAATACTTTCCTTGCTTCACCCAGGTCCTTCATCTCGAACTCTGATGATAGAACTTTCTTCAGAGAATCAATTGCAGACCTCGACCTTGAAGCAATCAACATATCATCTACATAAAGAAGTAGATAGATATATTCACCTGATGGTAACTTGTTGTAGTACACACATGGGTCAAAATGGCTACGTGTGTACTTCTTCTTCCTGATGAAGCTATCAAATCGCTTGTACCACTGTCTAGGAGACTGCTTCAAACCGTACAACGATTTCTGTAGCTTACATACTAACTCTTCCTTCCCTGCAGCTTTGTAACCTGTGGGCTGTGTCATATAGATCTCCTCCTCAAGATCGCCGTGGAGAAAGGCGGTCTTCACATCAAGTTGGTCAAGTTCCAACTCATTCTGCGCCACCAAAGCCAATAGAATCCGAATAGACGAGTGGTTAACTACCGGGGAGAACACCTCGTTGTAGTCGATTCCTTCTCTCTGAGCGTAGCCTTTAGCCACCAGCCTTGCCTTGTAGCGTACTGTATCTTCTTGGAGAGATCCTTGCTTCTTAGCAAATACCCCACTTGCACCCTATGGCCTTCTTCCCCTTGGGCAACTTAGTAAGTTCCCATGTGTTGTTCTTGTAGAGAGATTGCATCTCTTCATTCATGGCCTCTTTCCACCTCCTTGCTTCTGTACTGATCTCAGCTTCCTGAATGTAGATGCAATAGCCTCTTCAACAACTGGAAGTGCATATGCGACGACCATATCAGTGGTGAGCCAACCTGGTCTCCTAGTGTTTCTCCGTGGCCTTTCACTGCAGTGGGATCTGGAACAGTATCCATGACCTGCTCCTGACCCTCTTCAACATCTTCAGTATCTCCTTCAGCTGCTTGATCACCACCTGTGTCACCTCAGGAATGATCCGAACTGATACTGAATCCTCTAGAGATGGTGGATCGCATCACTCTCCACCTGCTGCAATAGCTCCTTGGTCTGCTTGTCTCCACCTGCTAAGAGACTGTAGGCTTCATCAAAGAGGCCTCATCAAATGTGACATCCCTATGAGTATGAACTTGTTGTCCTTTTGGTCCCAAATCTTGAACCCCTTGGTTCCTCGCTTGAAGCCAACGAACACCCCTTTCTTTGCTCTCGGATCCAACTTGTTTCTTTGACATGATAGTAGGCTGGACATCGAAGACCCATAGCAAATCATAGTCTACAGCAGCTTTTCTGACCAAGCTTCAAGAGGAGTCTTCCCCCCTATTGCAGACGACGGCAAACTGTTCACAAGATGGCATGCATACCCAAAGCTTCAGCCCACCAAAATTTCTTTGGCAGTCCTGCATTGGATAACATACACCGAACCTTCTCTAGCAAAGTCCGGTTCATCCTCTCAGCCACCCGTTTTTGCGGAGTCTCTCTTACTGTGAAGTGTCTCTCTATGCCCTCATCAAGACATAGCTTTAGGAAAGGATCCGATTTGTACTCTCCTCCATTGTCAGAACGGAGGACCTTGACCTTCCTTCCGTGCTTCTCTCAGGTTAGCCTTCCACTTCACAAACAGTTCTAGGACTTCATTCTTGTGTCGCATAGTGTACACCCAACAGCGCCTAGAATAGTCATCGATGAACGACACAAAATAGTGGTTTCCACCAATTGATGCAGTCTTGGTAGGTCCCATACATCTGTGTGAACATAGTCAAGAATACCCTCCGTGCAGTGTGAAGCTGTGCCAAACTTCACCTTTATTTTCTTGCCTATGATGCAATGTTCACAGAGATCTAACTTGCGGGTCTCAGCACCTTTAGCAGCCCTTTCCTCACAAGAGCTTGCAATGATTTTTCCCCTGCATGTCCCAGCCTCATGTGCCACAGCCGGGTTGAATCTTCTTCTGACTGGTAGAAGCTGCACCTGCCCTGTCACTGTACTACCCTTCAAGTAATACAGGTTTGTTCCGGCGATCGGCCTTCAACACCACCATTGAGCCCTTTGTCATTTTAAGAACACCTTCCTTAATAGACACTCCAGGCCCCAATGATTCCAAAACTCCTACAGAGATCAAGTTCCTCTTCAGCTGAGGTACATATCTCACTTCTTTCAGCTCCCTCACCATCCCATCAAACATCCTGATTGGAATAGTGCCAACCACCCTCCATGATGCACGGATGATCATCGCCCATGACGACCGAAACACCCCTCCAATTTCTCAAAACTGGTAAACTAGTCTCGATTAGGGCATACATGATATGTTGCACCTGTGTCCAAGATCCACTCGTTTCACCTGAGTAGCCTATGACGGGGAGTGGTGATGGAAAATGAAAATACTGAGAATCTGAATCTGATCCATCTGCCTGTGATCTTCTGCTTGCAGTCTTTACCACCTTTGCTAGATTTGCTTCAGATTTTGATTCTTTCTTCTTCCTTTGAACTTTGGATAGTCTACCTTCCAGTGCCCAATCTCTTTGCAGAAAGCACACTGATTTCTTTTAAGATCCCTGAATCCCGGCCTGGATGTCGATCTTCCTCTGATCTCCTTTCCCTTCCTTGATGAACCTCTGCCTCTCACCTCCAATGCCTCCGCCGATGACCCTGACTGAGAAGATGCCTCTCCTTCTTCCTTGTCTCATAGCTCATCAATGCAGATGACACCTCATGGTAGTCCAAAGTCTGCCTACCATTGATAAACGTCATAGTGAATGTCTCATACTCCTCCGATGGGAGTGAGTTCAGGAGAATGACTGCCTTGTCTTCTTCTTCTACCTTGACATCCACGTTATCAGATCTGTAAGAAGCTTTGTATATCGGTTGATGTGCTCATTTACTGTGCTCCCCTTCTTCATTCGAAACTGATACAGCTTACTCTTAAGCTGCAACCTGGATTCCACACTCTTCGTCAGGTATTTCTTTTCTAGGGTTTCCCACAGACTCTTTGCAGACGTCTCATGTTGCACAAGGTATTTGATGTCTTGTGTCAAGCATGAACGTATCAAGCCACATGCCGATCTATTCATCTTCGCCCACTCCTCATCGGTGGTTGTGTTCTTCTTCCTCTCCAATAGGAGAGTATCCTCAAGATTAGATGCGTTCAACGCATCCATAACTCACACCTCCACATACCAAAGTTATTAGTGCCATTGAACTTCAAACTTCGATCCTTGGGTGAGCGTTCATTGTTCTAACAGATGTAGTTTCTTCTGCCATTGAGATTTTTTTTTCTTTGATCCTCTATTATGCGGAAGATCAACTAACTTGAAATAGATCTATTACCCAGATAAAAATGTGATTT
>JAVJIF010032886.1:0-237039 GCA_038442645.1 Agave tequilana
CTCTCTCTCCAACAATTCTCCACCTCGGTGAAGATTTCCAAATCTGAGCCGAATTCCGACTCGATAGCGGCTGCACCAACATGGTTGCCTACGTACCCTTGCCCAAGGGATCAAGCCGTTCGTAGTTCATCCAAATGAGCTTCAGCAAGCTCAGTTCACCTGAAGGACATGGAGCAAGTCTTTGCAGTGTGCAAACTTCACTCCCGTCACCACCTTTGTAAGCATATCGGCCGGATTCTCCGAAGTGTGAATCTTCAACAAGTTGATGTCACCTTCCTCCAGAATCTCCCGAACAAAGTGGTACCTGACATCAATATGCTTCGTCCTTACGTGATAGACCTGGTTCCTTGCCAAGTAGATGTCACTCATGCTGTCACAGTTTATCTTCAATATATCTGTTCCACGCCCAAGTCATCAAGCAACCCTGAAGCCAGATTGCCTCCTTCATGGCCTCTGTCATAGCCATATACTCAGCCTCTGTAGTCGACAACGCGACGGTAGACTGAAGTGTGGAGCGCCAACTCACCGGTGCCTGTGAGAATGTGAAGACATATCCCGTAGTCGACCGGCGTTTGTCAAGGTCACCTGCATAGTCTGAATCCACATACCCTATGCACTCTTGCTTTCCGGTGTTGTCCTTCTCAAATACTAGGCCTACATCAACAGTTCCCTTGATGTATCTCAGGATCCATTTCACAGCTTCCCAATGACCCTGTCCTGGATCATACATATATCTGCTCCCATGGAGACTGCTTGTGATAGATCTGGCCTTGTACACACCATAGCGTACATCAAGCTACCCACTGCATTGGCATATGGAACGTGAGACATATACTCACGCTCTTGAACACTCCTTGGAGACATCTTTGCAGATAATTGAAGTGTGGCGCCATGGGTGTACTAACAGACTTAGTATCCTTGCCGATATTAAACTTCTGCAGTACCTTCTCCAAATAGCCCTTCAGTGTCAAACTTATCCTGCCAGCTTTCCTGTCTCTAGTGATCTCCATGCCCAATACTTTCCTTGCTTCACCCAGGTCCTTCATCTCGAACTCTGATGATAGAACTTTCTTCAGAGAATCAATTGCAGACCTCGACCTTGAAGCAATCAACATATCATCTACGTAAAGAAGTAGATAGATATATTCTCCTGAAGATAACTTGTTGTAGTACACACATGGATCAAAATGGCTACGTGTGTACTTCTTCTTCCTGATGAAGCTATCAAATCGCTTGTACCACTGTCTAGGAGACTGCTTCAAACCGTACAGCGACTTCTTTAGCTTACATACTAACTCCTCTTTCCCTGCAGCTTTGTAACCTGTGGGCTGTGTCATGTAGATCTCCTCCTCAAGATCGCCGTGGAGAAAGACGGTCTTCACATCAAGTTGGTCAAGGTCCAACTCATTCTGTGCCACCAAGGCCAATAGAATCCGAATAGACGAGTGTTTCACTACCGGGGAGAACACCTCGTTGTAGTCGATTCCTTCTCTCTGAGCGTAGCCTTTAGCCACCAGCCTTGCCTTGTAGCGCACTGTATCTTCTTGGAGAGATCCTTACTTCTTAGCAAATACCCACTTGCACCCTATGGCCTTCTTCCCCTTGGGCAACTTAGTAAGTCCCATGTGTTGTTCTTGTAGAGAGATTGCATCTCTTCATTCATGGCCTCTTTCCACATCCTTGCTTCTGTACTGATCTCAGCTTCCCTGAATGTAGATGGAATAGCCTCTTCAACAACTGGAAGTGCATATGCGATGACCATATCAGTGGTGAGCCAACCTGGTCTCCTAGTGTTTCTCCGTGGCCTTTCAACTGCAGTGGGATCTCGAACAGTATCCATGACCTGCTCCTGACCCCTTCAACATCTTCAGTATCTCCTTCAGCTGCTTGATCACCACCCTGTGTCACCTCAGGAATGATCCGAACTAATACTGAATCCTCTAGAGATGGTGGATCTGCATCACTCTCCACCTGCTGCAATAACTCCTTGGTCTTGCTTGTCTCCACCTGCTGAGAGACTGTAGGCTTCATCAAAGAGGCCTCATCAAATGTGACATCCCTGCTGAGTATGAACTTGTTGTCCTTTGGTCCCAAATCTTGAACCCCTTGGTTCCTCGCTTGAAGCCAACGAACACCCCTTTCTTTGCTCTCGGATCCAACTTGTCTTCTTTGACATGGTAGTAGGCTGGACATCCGAAGACCTGTAGAAACTCATAGTCTACGGCAGCTTTTCCTGACCAAGCTTCAAGAGGAGTCTTCCCCCCTATTGCAAATGACGGCAACCTGTTCACAAGATGGCATGCATACCCCAAAGCTTCAGCCCAAAACTTCTTTGGCAGTCCTGCATTGGATAACATACACCGAACCTTCTCTAGCAAAGTTCGGTTCATCCTCTCAGCGACCCGTTTTGTTGCGGAGTCTCTCTTACTGTGAAGTGTCTCTATGCCCTCATCAAGACATAGCTTTAGGAAAGGATCCGATTTGTACTCTCCTCATTGTCAGAACGGAGGACCTTGACCTTCCTTCATGTGCTTCTCTCCAGGTTAGCCTTCCACTTCACAAACAATTCTAGGACTTCATTCTTGTGTCGCATAGTGTACACCCAACAGCGCCTAGAATAGTCATCGATAAACGACACAAAATAGTGGTTTCCCCCAATTGATGCAGTCTTGGTAGGTCCCCATACATCTGTGTGAACATAGTCAAGAATACCCTCCGTGCAGTGTGAAGCTGTGCCAAACTTCACCTTTTTTTCTTGCCTATGATGCAATGTTCACAGAGATCTAACTTGCAGGTCTCAGCACCCTTTAACAGCCCTTTCCTCACAAGAGCTTGCAATGATTTTTCCCCTGCATGTCCCAGCCTCATGTGCCACAGTCGGTTGAATCTTCTTTCTGACTGGTAGAAGCTGCCACCTGCCCTGTCACTGTACCACCCTTCAAGTAATACAAGTTGTTCCAGCGATCGGCCTTCAACACCACCATTGAGCCCTTTGTCATTTTAAGAACACCTTCCTTAATAGACACTCCGAGCCCCAATGATTCCAAAGCTCCTACAGAGATCAAGTTCCTCTTCAGCTGAGGTACATATCTCACTTCTTTCAGCTCCCTCACCATCCCATCAAACATCCTGATTGGAATAGTGCCAACACCCTCCATGATGCACGGATGATCATCGCCCATGACGACCGAACACCCTCCAACTTCTCAAAACTGGTAAACCAGTCTCGATTAGGGCATACATGATATGTTGCACCTGTGTCCAAGATCCACTCGTTCTCACCTGAGTAGCCTATGACGGGAGTGGTGACTGAAAACGAAAATACTGAAGAATCTGAATCTGATCCATCTGCTTGTGATCTTCTGCTTGCAGTCTTTACCACCTTTGCTAGATTTGCTTCAGATTTGATTCTTTCTTCTTTCCTTTGAACTTTGGACAGTCTACCTTCCAGTGCCCAATCTTTTGCAGAAAGCACACTGATTTCTTTTAAGATCCCTGAATCCCGGCCTGGATTTCGATCTTCCTCTGATCTCCTTTCCCTTCCTTGATGAACCTCTGCCTCTCACCTCCAATGCCTCCGCCGATGACCTGAATGAGAAGGATGCCTCTCCTTCTTCTTGTCTCATAGCTCATCAATGCAGATGACACCTCATGGTAGTCCAAAGTCTGCCTACCATTGATAAACGTCATAGTGAATGTCTCATACTCCTCCGATGGGAGTGAGTTCAGGAGAATGACTGCCTTGTCTTCCTCTTCTACCTTGACATCCACGTTTATCAGATCTGTAAGAAGCTTTGTATATTGGTTGATGTGCTCATTTACTGTGCTCCCCTTCTTATTCGAAACTGATACAGCTTACTCTTAAACTGCAACCTGGATTCCACACTCTTCGTCAGGTATTCTTTTCTAGGGTTCCCACAGACTCTTTGCAGATGTCTCATGTTGCACAAGGTATTTGATGTCTTGTGTCAAGCATGAACGTATCAAGCCACATGCCGATCTATTCATCTTCGCCCACTCCTCATCGGTGGTTGTGTCTTCTTCCTCTCCAATAGGAGAGTATCCTCAAGATTAGATGCGTTCAACGCATCCATAACTTCACACCTCCACATACCAAAGTTATTAGTGCCATTGAACTTCACAACTTCGATCCTTGGGTGAGTGTTCATTGTTCTAACAGATGTAACTTCTTCTGCCATTGAGTTTTTCCTTGATCCTCTATTTATGCGGAAGATCAACTAACTTGAAATAGATCTATTACCCAGATAAAAATGTGATTTTTACCTGTCCCGTGAAACCCTAGATTGAGTTTCTCACCAGATCTACTCCACACGGATCCAACGAGCCCTCCTGAGTCCTCCTGAGATCGACACACGATCTCTCGAACACCCAATACCTCAGATCTGAGATCGACACACGATCTCCACCGGATCCGATCTCGAGCCCTCCGAATCCTCAGAAATCCCAAAGAGCAACCTGGATGCTCTGATACCACTTGTTGTGCGCCGATGACAACAACAATAGAGGATCCAACAGATCTCAACCACAAAGAACAATTAAATGAATCCAAGAAGAACAAACAATCGCAAAAACAAGATCTAACGAGGTTCGGCCAACGTGCCTACGTCCTCGGGGCAATCAATAGAGAGATTTATATTAAGGAAGATGATTACAATAGCTATTAAGCCTCTTTGAATGCAAGAGAGCTCGGAGTTTTTTCTTTTCGCAGGGTATTTACCCTAGAAACAACCTAGCAGCCTTTTATACCAGCTGTTCCGCAATTTGCGGAACAGCAGATTTTTGCCCAAACCCGACTGTCGGTCGACCGGTCCCGGTCGACCTAAACAAACAGAGAGTTTGGTTGTTTACAGTCAGGCTTCCCGGTCGACCCGGCCGGTCAACCGCGGAATGACCTGTGTACTTTGTGCACGTCGGTCGACCGGGACCGGTCGACCGACTCTGCCTGATTCTGCTGTTGCTGCTGTTTTCTGCTGCTGCTGTTTTGGCGATCTCCTCGACGCGACCCCATGGCAATCCAGCAATCCGGTCAATTCCTCTCTCTCCAACACTAGTCTTATTATCTTTTACAGTTTTCTGTATTCTGTGTGTTAATTTTTAAATTACTCTTAACCTTACTCACCCCCCTCTAGGGTCTAACTATTTTTCATTGATTTGAGATTGGGGAAAACTTACAAAAATTTAAAGAGATTTACAAGTAATAAAAGAAAATTACAAGAACTCTCTTCTAGAGTTTTGGGAAAGTGTGCAGGTGGAGTCTGATCAGTGCACGACCACTTTGTTTCGTTGATGATGCGAGTGATTGAGTCTTCGAGTCTTCTGCCTAAGGATTTCCTTCTCGCCTGGTTCCGGGAATCCTTTGAAGAAGGAAGATCGTAAGAGTATTAGCACCCTAAAAGAGAAGCAAAGTTCTCTGAGAAAATCTTGAAAGCTAAAGAGTTATCTCTTGTGAAATCTCTCTCTAAGAAGATCAGTCTTCTTCTGAATTTCTAGCAAAAATATCTCTTAAGAATACACCCAAAATTAGCCTAGAGCCTCTCTCCAAATCCAACCTTGAGCCTGCCTAGCAGTGGGGTATTTATAGGCAGAATAGGGTGTAACTGCTCCCTAAAAATTAGCACAGTCTAGCTTTGCTGTGAAGCGAGACTAGCTTCGCTACGAAGCTAAACATAACTTCTGCGAAGTTAGCACATGATGGCGATGTTAATTAGCCAGCTGGCTCAAGATTGTTATAACAATCCCCTGATTTCCTACAACTGATTGGGGAATTCCCATGATCCTCTCCAACTAATTGAGGAAATTCCTTGATCCTCTCTAACGAATTCGGGAGAAAAAAGATCATGGCAAGCAACTTCTTAAATGTGATAATGATCACATTAATCTCGTGTTGAGATTTAAATGGTCAAAACTAATCATATGAGATCGCAGTGGAGCTAACTCACAGCGGAGCTAAAAAGAGAGCTTCATGCGAATATAAGCACACAGCGGAGCTGCTGAGCCTGTTGCGAAGCTGGCATTGATCTTGCAGTGAAGTTAAAAGGGGCCTCTTAACAGAGCTATGTAAAGCTTCAGGCGAAGCTAAGGACTGAGCACACAATGGAGCTATGATAGCTCGCTGCGAAGCTAGCACTGAGCTTGCAGCGAATCTAGGAGTGGGCTTCTTCAGAAGGCAAATGCTTGGTTCACTATCTGCTTCACTGGATCGGTGAAGTCCAAGTCATTGGTTTATCCATTAGGGATAAACAGGTCTTCAGCTTGCCTATGGCTTGTCTTTTAAAAGTGTCGATAAGTTAGACATCATTTGTTTAGTTGTAGAGCTTCCTCATTGTTCATCTTTTCGGAGTGTTAACAAAACCCCCCTTCTAAGTTTTTGTGAATCTATTATGGATTGGTACAGATTCTGAAATACTTTGAACTGAAGTATGAGACCTAAATTTTAACATTACTTAGGTCAGAAAAGCCCATTGGGTTGCATACAAGTGTGCACTGAATTAGGTAACCAGATTGGTTAACCTAGAACTCCAAGTGGAATGAGCTTCACGTGAAGCTAACAAATGTGCTCTCAGTGGAGCTAATATGAAGCCTCAGGCAAAGCTAAAATAAGCTTGCAGTGAAGCTAGAATAAAGCTTCATGCGAAGCTGAGACTGAGCTTTCAGCGGAGCTAAAATAAAGCGTTTGTATGAAGCTAAATAGCTCCACCGCTTAGGGTCGTTACCCTCCAAGCTGTCGCTTCAAATTTAATTTGAAGTGACAGCTTTGCACTCCTTTTGAGGAGGCGAAGGTAGAGACACAAGTGTTTAAAAAGAGCCAACTTTGTTGAATTTCAAAGAAGCTAACTTCTCTTCTCTTTTGAGTTTTTTCAGAACTTTCAGAGATCAAAAATCTCTTCCTCTTCCTCCGTTCAGATCTTCAAGATCTCTTGCGAGTTAAATGGCACCCAAGCAGCGCTCAGGGAAAGAGGTCACCACTTTTGCGACGGCGGCACCGCCGCATCTGGTTATGGAAAAACCTATCCCGGTAGGAATTTTCTTTTTCAGAGATATTTAGTCTCTTTTGAAGCCAAATTTTGGCTATTTTATGGTGAATCCATCGCGATTCACTGTGATCAAATGATCTTAGAGAGTCAAACTCCCTTAATTTGATTCTACTCAATTTTAGGGGATTTCTTCCCTTTTAATTTCATTGATCGAAGTTAGAAACCGAAGGGTTTCTTCTTTAAGCTTTCAGATGAAGCTAGCCCTTGGGCCTTTTTGCATTCTACTTCTTGGCAGAATGCGAAGCTGAGCTTTGGAACGAAGCTGATTGGAGGACTTGAGTCCTTTGAACTCTTTTAGTCACAAGTGCCTTTAAGCTTCCCAGTGAAGCTAGCCCTAAGGCTTTTGGCATTCTGCCTCTATGCGAAGCTTTACCTTAGAGCGAAGCTACCTTTTCTAAGAAAGAGAAGCTTAGCTTCGCTGAGTAAGTGAAGCTATGCCAGGAGTTTTCCTTGCATTTGTTTCTCCTTCTTTGTTATAGTCAAACATTCTTGTGCTTTGTTTTGCAGTGCACTACGCTTTTGGTCTGTCCAATACTTTGTTCGGGTCCGTAAGGGAATGAACAGGAACATCCACTTCCAGTTCGAAGGGCAGGCCTCTCTATTAAGTGAAGAAAGCACTCTCCAAAGCAACACCCTTATCTTGGGTGGGGATGAACGAACTCTGAGGACATTCATGTAGACAGCCGTGTTTGTGGGGGAGAACAGCACAATCCCTAGGAAGCCCGATTTTCTCTTGGGATGCAGCACCTGATACAGATCAGCAGCTACTTGCCAAGGAAGGGCAATGGGTTTACACCCTAAATGCAGACATGTACTACCTCCCAGAGACCAGGCGTTACTATCCATGGCCTTCTTTCAATCAGTGACTACGGTGCGAAAGATGACCTGGTCAGTGAGCCGGACTACAGAATCAGTGCATGTGGGGATTTTGACAAGCTGTGGATATAGTAGAGATGGACCTCCTCAAAGCATCTTCAGTCTACACCCGGACAATGTTGGATGTGATGTGCCCATGGAGGAGAATCCGACAAGGGTTTCGACCTTCTTGAACTTATTCATAGATGCGGGCAATTATGCGGGAGGAAATTCCCAGCAACAGACTTTCAGACGCCGGGGTGGGTCAGCGTTTTCAAACAGCAGCGGTGGAGTAGCCTAACACTGTATGTGTTGGGAGTGTTTGTGGATGATCTGATGCGGCTAGAACTTTACGAAGGTTTCAGAGCCACATGCTTCAGGATCAACATTAGCATCCCTACTTTCTATGCCATCTTGGAGATGTACTACCCGTGTCGGGGACATTCTTTACACCAGTCGGTGAACTGGGGATGGCGCTCCACGAGAAGTGGGAAGTATTGAACCTTCCAATTGGTTCGTTACCTTATGAGGAGTACTTTCTGTGTGCTGAAGAGTTAGCACAATTGGAGAAGAAGGAGCCAGCTCTCTAGAGACATATCGGGAACTCATATGCTATTTCTACATATGTCTCGACCTTTATTCCGGCCGCGGACCTACCACTAGCCTGAAGATTTGGGTCGAATATGTATTCCCCTCTCTGGACAGACCTATTGAAAGTCTTCAGACTCCCGTGGAAGATAAACGGATCGCCAGGCCGTGAAGACGAGTAAGCATGAAGATGTCATCTTAGAGGAAGATGACAGGGTCTACGAGTGGGGGGACATATTCTTAAGCTTTCACTGTCAGACTTCAAGGTCGATCTCCCAGAGGGCATTGTTGACCGGTTTCTTGTTGGCTTGGTTAAAGATATGTGTAATCCCTTCTCGCCCCCATGATGGTATTTCCCCTTTAGTGATCTTTTCAGTTGTTCAATTGATGTACGGACGATCGCTCGGGGTTGCTTTCTACTATGGTCTACCACATTCATAGTAGGCTCCATGCCTTGATGGAACAATTCTGCATGAAGACAACAATTAAGCAGGCAGGGAAAGAGTCGGTCTTCCCACGTGACGAGCCTTCTCCCAGAGTCGAGCTACCATATGCTTATTTGATGGCGTTGTTCGCACTCCGCTGCCCGGTTCTCATCCAGCCAGGGGAAGAGCCTCTAGAGGGTGAATGCTATGCCCACCTTCACCGCTTTGAGAATTCTCAATGGGTAGGCTAATACCTGGAGGGAGTTCGAAGGATGGTTAGTTTCAAAGAATCATATAGCCTCTTCTATTGTTTCCCCCATATCCCAGGTATAGGGTATGGTGATGAGTTCCAAAACACCAACGACAACCAAACTTCTCTTGGGCTAGGCACCTTTAAATGGTTATCAGCATCAGACCTTCTCAGTTGGCGTATCGAAGTGGTGACGACTATTACTCAAGCCATATATGCCCAGTCGCTTCGCCCGACAGTTCGGTTACGATCAAGTGTACGTTGGAAATCCAAACCTCAGCTTGGATACATAGGGAGTTTGATCGATGGTGCCAAGGCTTGGAGGCACTTCATAGATGGCTGTACGGAGGCTCACTTTTGTTTATTGCATCGAACTCTCAATCTCCTCACCAGTGTGGGATTTTGTCAATGGTATCAGACCTCGAACGTGCCCTCCTCCTTATACAAGATCAATTCGACCGGAATAAAAATAATTGCGGCCCATTTGAGGGCAAAGGGAGCAGAGCAGTAACAAGAAAAATGCATCCAAGTACCGAGACTTGTCGAGCACCTTGCTGATGTTGGTAGTGAGACTTCGGTCGCGGCGAGCCCAGACCCTGGTGAAGTAGGTAGTGAACCTGCCCAAGAAGTTGTCACGAGCCCACATCCTTAAGAAGTGGGTAGCGAACTTGCTCAGGAAGTCACTGTCGCTGCTGATATTAAGGAGGGTGAAGAAGAAAAAGAGGACTCATAACATCCACTTCAAGTGAAAGCGCAGGTCACCTCCTTCAGTCGTTTCTCCTCAGAAGAAGAGGAAGCAGACCGTTAAGCCCTCAAGTTGGCGCCGAGGGACTCTGCAAATTAGAGAGGCAGAAGCACCAACAGTTCATGCCCCTCCTCTTGTTGCTCCAGTAGCTACTAATATTCCTCTACCGGCCCCCCCCGTGGCTACTCATATTCCTCCACTAGCTCCAATAGTGGCTACTCAGGCTCTTCCTCCGGCTCAGGCTTCGGTTCCTCCTCTAGTTGCTGAGGTTACTCCTCTGGCTCCACCGGTTCCTTCTCCAGCTTCACCAACTGTCGACACATCTTCAATGTAATTTCTACTGGTCACAGGTATGATCAACTTTTTTCTATTTTAGTTGTCCCCTTTCGTGACTAACTCTAAGTATTGGCACGCAGATAAGTAAGATGAGGCGTGAGATGTTCTCTTTCCATATCATACAAAAATTGTAGGTGACTATCTCAACTCGGAGGGCTCTGATGAAGATATACCGAAAATTGGGTCTTCCGTCCAACTTTAGGTAACCACTTCGAAAGGTGAGACTAAGGGCATGGGAATCCTCGAGGCCTCTGAAGCTCCCATGGAGAACATTCTTCTCTTGGTTGCTCCTACAGAAACACCTGCTCTCTAGGTTCTTCCCGCTACTAAAGCTGCTACGATCGAACCTGTCACCATTGTTGAGCCTGTCTCTAGTGAAGTAGCTGAATCTGAGATTAACATCATAACCTCAGCCTTTGCAGGTAATAATGCAGTGCTTTGAATTCAGTAACGTTTTCTATATCCGTTGTTAAATCTGAGAATTTTGCAGAAGTTCTTACAGAAGTTGCTCCTCCAGCGATGTCAGAGCCTGAACTAGAGAAGGCAGTGGCTCCACTGGTAGTCGATCCCGAGTTGTTGAGCCTTGTTCATCAAAGAGTCATTCAACAATAGGCCACATCGGGAGACTTGCCAGTGGCAACGGTCGAGACTGAGCCTGTATCTCCTGCTCGGATAACACCAGAGCAGGGTGGAGATTAGCTAGAGCTTGAGACAGAGTTGTCTTCGATCTCGCCAGCTCGGCTTCTGAGTTGGTGGAGGCCACCGAGGTTGGTTCGCCAATGCTCACAGTTAGGCTGTCTCGATGCCTGACTTTTGATTCTTGGAGGCTATTCCTTTGAAGGCTCCTTTTCTGAGGATTGCTCCAATGGCTGCGACCCCAGCCATCCCAGAGTCCTCCATAACGGTCTTGCCTCAGCAGAGCCCTCCTGTATCTATTTCCCTTCCACCGATTGAGGTCGATTCCTAGGATGAATTCATCGGGGAGTTCATGAAAGGCTTCTACAAAAGCTTGAAGTACTACCTTCCCATGATTTTTAAAAGCACCTATACTTCTTTTGTTTCTTAGAGAGTCATTTTTTCTCGAGCAATAGAAAATATCTGGGATATTGGAGGGGTTACGAAGCTGAGTCCTTGGAAGAAGCGGTCAATAATCTTGAAAGGGATATCGATGAATGGAATAACCTGAGACAATTAGACCTTACTTCCCTGGTGGAAACTAAACTGAAACATCTCGCGAAACAGATGAAGAAGAATTATCTAGAGACGTCCCAAGAGATAGAAGCACTATCTCAAGAGTTGAAATCCTTCGAGGCCCCAGAGGTTGAGATTTGCAGAGGCAATGACCGTCTCCAATGAAGCGCTTGCTTTTGCTAAAAGTCAGATCAAGAAAGCGAGTGAGATGATTGCAAAGGCCAACCTTCTTATTTTCAAAGCTGAGCCAGTGAGTTAAACTGAAACCATCTGATTGAAAGAGATGATGGCTGAGAGCATCTAGGTCCAACACCTGGAGACAGAAAAGAGGACAGCTTTGGAGGAGCTAAAATCATGCTTGGAGACGATCGTTGCATTCAACCAAGAAGAGTTGAAGCCATAGGCCCTGCTGAAGGCCGAAGAGGAGAGAAGCAGCATGTTTTCTGCTCTTAAGGCAAAGATCAAATTCTATGAGAAACAACCTTGATTTATATCACCTTGTATCTTCTCTTATTGTACTTTTTTTATCAATCAATGAAATCTACTTTTTGATCAATGACATGTCTGGGTCTTTCTTTTTCTTTTTCGTCCTTTGCTTGTCTTGTGTGACTAGCCACAAGTAATGTAAGTTTTCCATACGAGAAAAACTCAACATGCAAATTCTTTAGAAAGAACTAAGTTAAATTCCCGAAGGAATTAAACCAAGACTAACATTATTCAGAGGTACGAATATGATAAAGTTAATCCAGGAAAGAAAATCCAGTGGGGATAAAAAGGGGGTAGGTTTAGGAATCCGTCAGTTCGGAGGTGATTGATTGAACGTGACAGGTAAGGATTTATTAGAAAAGGAGTTTGTTGTTTAGAGATGACGAACTGGACATAACAACAATAAAATAGTCCCCACTGGATTGAGCGTGAGATCTGAAATCTGTCAGTTCAGAGGTGATGAACTGGACATAACTAATTAGGAATTATCAGATTCGGAATTTTGTCGTTTAGAGGTGACGAGCTGGACATAACGACAAAAGAATATTCGCACTTAAATGGAGGATGAGATTTGGCTATCTGTCGGTTCAGAGGTGAGTGACTGGATATAGCCGATTGAGAAATCACCAAATTTAGAGCCCTTGTTGTTCATAGGTGATTGACTAACTTGACAACAAAAAAAGTCCATAAAAGACTAAAGGGATGAAATTTGGACATTGATCGGTTCAGAGATGATGATCTGGATATAACCAATTTAAAATTATCAGATTCAGAGCCCTACCGTTCGGAGGTGGTAAACTGGACATGACGGTAAAAATAGTCCCTACTAGACTAAAGGATAAGATCTGGCTATTTGTCGGATTATAGGTGTTTGACTAGACATAACCGATTGAGAAGCCACCAAGCTCGAAATTTTCGTTCAGAGGCGACGAACTGAACATAATGACAAAATAAAGGGAACCCAGTTTTAGAGACCCATCTTTTTAGAGGTGATAAATTGGACATAATAGACTAAGACATGTGAATCCGTTGCCAAAGGTCATAATGTTAACATGACAACTAGTCCACTAGAGACTGCAAGGGCGAATTGGATCTAGGCACCCATCAGTTCAGAGGTGATAAACTGGATATGGACAGCCAAGAGAAACCAGGTTCACAATTCGCTGATCAGAGGTGATTGACTAACTTGACAGCAAGACTTCCCGGCCCTGACCGGGGAAAGGAGAACAATGTTATGGACTCGTCTGTCAGAGGTGGCGAACTGGACATGATGGTTTGAGTACCATAGAGGGGAAGAGATCTGGGCGCTCGTCAGTTCAGAAGTTACAACCTGGACATAACTGATTAAGAAACATCAAACCCAGAGCCCTGTCGTTCAGAGGTGATTGACTGAATGTGACAGTAAAAGGGTAGTCCCCATTGGACTAAAACATAAGGCTTCACTATCTGTCAGTTCAGAGGTAACATGGATATAACTGATTGAGAAACCACCAAGCATAGAGTTTTATCATTCAGAGGTGATTGACTGGACATGGCGACAAGAAAGAGTTATTTCACTGGGGGAATGTGATTTGATACTCAGTGGGGAATCTAGTATTTCCTTGGATATGTTAACTTGACAACCAGAGGATTCATTAGGGACTAAAAAGGGTATTAAATGACTCCGAGGGGAACCTATTAAAAACTCGCTAGGGAGTTAAGAGGAATCCCATGAGGATTTTAGAAGAAAATTAGCATTCTTATAAATTCCGTGAGAGAATGATTAAAGAATTGTCAGAGGTAAGCATTAATGTGACAATCAAGCTGGGGAATATCAGATGCAAATTCCTTGTTGAGGAATTAGAATGACATTTTGCCCGAAGTGATCATGACAAATTCTCCGTTTGGGGATTCATAAAAGTAACTTATCGAAGGTCTAATGTTAACTTGACAAGGGTTCATGTACTATTAAGTAATAGTAATTTGAATGAACCAGCCATATGGAGAAAAATGACAGGTGGAGTTTCGATCTGCTAGGGATATATTAGAAACTTTGCTGTCAGAGGTTTAATGTAACGTGACAGACATGATCTGTATTTCATCTTGTTGGGAAAATAATTACAGTTTGACGTGGTCCTACCATTCCATGGATGGAAATTGGCATGGGACTTTGGTGGAATTGACTGTTGTCTGCAATTGTAAGTATATAGCTAGAGAATTTCGTCGGGGAATAGGAGACAGTGCTCCTAAAATTTGTTTAGGAACAAAGCAATCCCACTTGGGAATAGAAGAATAATACTCATAAAATGACTTCTCTCTAGAAGGATAATCATTTGCATACTCCGAGAAAATTCGATAGAGAGGTTCCAGCTATCTATTAATCGATCAATTATTGCATCTTGAAATGAATGTGGAAACACTGAAAAAGTTTTGCAAAGATGCGTTTTGAGCCTTCTTCAATGTGTTTGGCTTGATAAGTCATTAGATAAACTCATTTAGTCAACTTATGTAAATATCTAAATGAACGGATTGTGAAGTCAGGCTTCGATCGATTGAAAAGTGGAGGATGCAACTGAAGGCATGCCACTATTACGTACGAAAAAGTTAGAGGTGAAAGCTTTAACATGACTTGTTCGCTTTGTGGATCCACCATTCCATGGAGGAGAATTGGTAGAGGATTCCAGAGGAATCAAATGGGATCTAATCCCTTAGGATTTTTAGCAAATCTTCAGCTATCAACGTATTTGGTTTGTC
The DNA here is from genome assembly GCA_038442645.1 of Agave tequilana. Lineage (NCBI taxonomy): Eukaryota > Viridiplantae > Streptophyta > Magnoliopsida > Asparagales > Asparagaceae > Agave > Agave tequilana. The sequence continues at coordinate 14,665 of JAVJIF010032886.1, forward strand.
TTTACCAACTATCATTTGAGTTGGGCTAGCCATGTTATTCTCCTCAGCACATAAGTTGTCGAGGACTTTATATTACGCTTAGAAGCCAATATTTTCCTATAGCTTTATTCACTGAAGGCTTCAGATCGTGCCATTAGAAGTGAACCTTTTTGTATTCCGCTGGTGACCTCTAAAATCTCACTAGAGATGAAAAAGTTAAGAATAAACTTTGTAGGGAATTTGTCAAGTAGGTTGAAATTCCTAACAAAGTGTCACCGTAATGAGGATTATTGTTCTTGGCTAGTCGTCAAGTCAAGACGTGGAACATGAGCTCTATGATAAATTTATCGATTAAGTCGAGATTCCTTGCGAAGCTTCATTTTATATACATTATGGCCAAGACTCAGGGTTGCAGTCGACCGCTGAATCCAGATATGATGGTGAAAATAGTGGAAAGGTTCTGTTGAGATGCGTCATGAGCCTTCTTCAATGAATTCGGCTCGATCGAGGTTATTACGAGATTGAATCATGACTCGCTAAATGACAGAGGCAAAGGGATGATTGGAGACATGTCACTATTACATATTGAACAGTCACCATCCTTTCGGATCGAGAGGAATGATCGAAAGAATAGTGCCTAAAATCATTGTTTAAGCATGCTCGATTTCAAAATATGACCTACTGATCGAGAAGAACGATCAGAAAAAAGTGTGCCTAAAATCGCTATTTGCGCATGCTCAACTTCAAAATACGGCCTACTCTTCGAGAGGAATGATCGAGAAGAAGAGTGCCTAAAATCACTGTTTAAGTGTGCTTCACTTCAAAATATGACTCTCTTCGAAATGAGAAGAGTGACAAGGCTAAAACTGAAAATTTTGCCTTTATCTCATCTCTAATGTCAACCATGTATTATAACAGCTCAATGTCAACCAGAGTCCCAGAAGAAGCGGAGATGAAATTGATTCCATTTGAGGAATGGATTCCTTAGAGAAGAAACAGTCAGACAAGTCAGTCTTAATGATTAGAGGTTTAATGTTAACATGGTCATGTATAGTACCTCTTTGATCAGAGGTATGGTGTTAACGTGATCAGGGATAGTACTTATTCAAGAACATGCCATTAATCGGCATCATGAGCGTGTTTCCATTTGAATTCGCTAAGCAGTATGCTCCATTTGAGTAGACTGTCTCCACATAAAGGGTCTTTCCCATTTAAGTTGAAATTTTTTCTGGTATATATGTCATGACCATAGGTCGCCTTACAGTTAAGACCAAATCTCCTTTCTGAAAGACTCACTCCTTGACTTTTTTGTTGTAGGCCTTCGAGATTCGAGCTTGGTATAGCTCAATGCACTATTGAGCTTGTAGTCGCTTCTCGTCTAGCGCTTCCAGCTCTTGGAGACGTAATCGATCATTATCTCCTTCTATCACCGTGGTTGTCAAAGCAACGTGAAGTGACGACATTTGTATCTAGAGTTATGATTGCTTCACACCCATAAACTAAAGAAAAAGGCGTATTGACTGTAGGAGTTCAGATTGTTGTTCGGTAGGCCTAAAGACACTCACTGAGTTTCTCATTCCAGTCTTGTGTACTTGAAGAGATAAACTTTCTGAGGAGCTTGATGATTGACATATTGAACACCTCTGCTAATATGTTACCGTAGGGTTGTAAGCAATTGAAACTACATTCTGAATCTGGTATTTGTCGCAGAACCAATAGAACGATTGACTTGCAAATTGGGGATCATTATCGTGGATGATCCACTTGGGGACACCAAATCGGTGGATAGCATGATGCATGATGAGTTGACCATATTAGCGGTTTTAAATTTGATAAGTGGTGTAGCTTTTGCTCATTTTGAAAAGTAATCGGTTATCGCAAGGATAAACCGATGAGTTTTTGCTGATGGAGGACTGATAGGTCCTACGACATCGATTCCCATGCTTCGATCGTCCATGAAGCGATTGTGGCGTAGAGTAGTTTTGGAGATTGGTGTATAAAATCCGCATGGATTTAACAGGCCTTACACCTTATTATATATTTGACTACATCTGCGATCATAGTTGGCCAATAATAGTCGACGGTGCAGTCGGTCACTAAACTTTAGACCTGGTTGATAAGCTCCATATATGCCATTGTAACATCTCGATCCTGTGAGTACAAAGACATTACTATAACGTATATACGCAGGTCAGAAATACCCTCACATTTATACGCTAAGTATCAGTATAGGCAAGAATTCGAGTACGAAAGTATGTGGTGCATTATACATCCTAACATATGAGCACAATTACAAAATTATCATATAATGTGACACAATATTACAAGAATATTACATTACCGATAGGCACAAATACGAGAATACAAAGAGATATACAATTATGAACAGTACGAAAAGCGCTCACGAGTTACAAAAGAGAAAGTCGAAGGGGCCTTGAAGGATAGGACTCCGGACAGGTCAACTGCTGATTCACGATGCTACTGTTGCACACCTTGATTAACAGGAAGTCCATCACGGTCCAAACTTAACGATCTGAACATGCAGATTCAGGTTGTCAGAAGTAACCCAACGAGTGGCAAGATGAGTGCTAAGTTGCGTGCAGGGATAAGCACACATGTTATCGATAAATCTGAATCAAAAAGCATGCATTGAAAATCATGTAATTAGCACAAGCATACATGAGCTGGAAGGAAGCGGCAAGTAAAATAAATGTGACAAAATCAGTTATATAAGCTGAAATTACCGATCCATGAGATTAGTATATCGAGAGAATAATCAAACAAAGAAATCCTCATATATATATCTTATATCTCACATCACCGTATCTTGAGTTTATATAACCCAATTATCTCCTAAACTATGAAAACATTATAAAACTAATAAAATTGATAATGCTGAATACAAGCAAAATTAGTTGTACAAGCTCAGTTTACGGCTTCATAAGACTAGTATTTCGAAGGAATAATCCAAATAAAAAAACTCCCATCTATAAACTTTTATCCCATGTTATTGTAATCTGAGTGTATACAACCCTATTTGCAAAATAGCACAAAGAATAGTTAATTAGCATCTTATTATCATTACTCGTCTGACCCATATCCTGATGTACATCTCAACACACATACATTCATATATGAGCAAGGCGAGTGGTTATTAGAAACTGATGAAGATTGATTGGTCAAATTTATAGTGGGTCCCGCCTCGCCTGGGACAATGACCCACTACTGCTCTTTATCCTTGGGAATTATATTACATCGAACACGAATTTGGGATTAAGACACGCAACATGAATCATCACTCCCGCGACCACTATAAACATAACATTACACCAGCATCCATCAGTTTCTCCTATCCCAATGTAAGTTATCTCTTTTATAGTTTATTAGATGATTATTAGTATACCGGAATGAGCAGGAGCATGTCAGGTGTATTATGAGCACATGTTGTATTGAAACTATATGTCAGGATATCAATTTATCATTCCCGTAAGTGATAATTATAAGTCAAGTATATCATGTGTGATTTTAGGTGTTATATATGTTAGGATCAGGTAATAACAGATAGGTGTCAGGTGTCAAGTAATAGCATGTCAAGTAATAAGCACAGTAGATATCACTATCGAATATTACAATACAGGAGAGTGGTACTGATACAGGGAATCAGTACGAATATAGAAAAACAGTATCGATGCAGGGGATCGGTACTAATATAGGAAAACAATACTGATACAGTGGATTGGTACGAATACAAGAAAATAGTACCGATGCAAGGGATTGGTATGAATACAAAAAAATAATACTGATACAGGGTAAGGTACGAATACAGAAAAAATAATATAGTTTTAAAAAACAGTATAAGTACAGGTTTCAAACTTTTCACAACTATCAAGAAAAGAATAATAGTTAAGTTATCAAGTAGGTAAGCGGACAAGCAAGCAAGTGAACATTCAAGCAGAGCTAAGCAAGTTAGAGCGAAACTAATGTACAACACTAGATGCTATCACGCTTGGCGTGGTTACCACTCGCGGCAGGGCTAAACGTACATGGCGAAGCATGCGTATGAATGCCATATACCGCTGACAACACAAACGTGCTCACGGGGTAACTACGCTCGAACAGAGTTTGCGGTAAAATGCTGACGTTAGGTCCACCTACTAGGCATGGCATATTGAAAGTCCCGAAGACTATAAAATTTTTTGAGAGGTTAAACCTGAAAGTTATAGAAAAAATCACGAAGTGGTTAAGCCTGGAGGCTGAGCAAGTACCTGCAAGAAATGTTAGTACCAAATAGCACACACAGATAGAATATTGTCTATACTATTACAAGCATTCGTCTCACTAATACAGACAATAACACCACTGATATAATACAAATCCATGAGATTACCGGTACAAATACAAATCTACCGATACAATGATTATGCAATTACACGAATACAAATCAACCCGACGAAGCGGGAAAACCTAGAAAGAAAGTGAGAAACTCCCCTAATATTATGAAAAACACTGTGAGATCCTTGAAGTCTGGAATCCCAATACGAAAGCGCTGACGTGTTCAAATATTTTAAAATATTATAGTTTTATAGAGGAGGAGAGAGAGCAAGGAAACAAAAGAGAGAACGGGGGGGGTCACGGACGCAAAGGTCACGTCATGCGGAGGTTGTGAACGCGGGGTTCCGTTACACGGATATCACAGACGCGAGGGTCGCGTCTCGCAAGGGGACTTGAACGTGGGCATGAACTCCACGTCTAGCCAAAGAGAGAGAAAGAGAGTAGGCGAGGGTTGAGAGAGAGAGAGAGTAGTGAAATACACCTAGAGGGGGTGAATAGGTGTAAATGCTAATCTAATGATCTTTTTAAACTTAAGTGAATATGAGTGATGCAACGATCTCTCAAAACACGACTAAGAGCCGAATACCCCTTTCGAGGTTCTGAACTCCTTCCTCCCAATTCCCCTGAATGGGTTAGAGGTGCGCAATGCAACCGTGTTGTATGAGATATGATCGAACAAGTAAAGAATGAAATGCTATGATGAAAACACACACAAGAAATCCAAGCAATCAAGGATATAGCAATACAATGCACACAATTAAGCCAAGCATATAATAATGAATTGCAATATAAAGATGCAGGCAACACAAGCAAGTATATAATAAGTATGAAATGAATGATGCTTGTATGAAATGAATGCTTGCACAAATGTAAAGAGATAAGAGTTGAGAGAAATTGGATCAAACGCTAACACAAAGATTTGTTACGAGGTTCGAGCCCCTAGCTCTACTTCCCCGCCTACACCACCGTGTAGATTTCCCAATCCACTATAGGAGTACCAAACTCCTCTCTCAACCTTACAAGCCACCGAGGCTATACAACACACAATCCACCTCTACCGAAGAGGGATACGGCCCGTAGCCAACTACCACAAATACCTCTACCTAAGAGGCTCACAAACCAATCACAATACCACTCCGATCACCTCTACCGAAGAGGGATTCACAAAAGCAAGGAGGGTTTACAACAAGTGGTTCCACAACCACAAACTTCTCTTTTCTTTCTTTTTCTCTTTTCTTTTTCCACACAAAACAAAGATCCTAATAACTTAGGATAGAAGATATAGCTCAAGTGGAAACTAAGTGTTTTGGAAACAAGCAACAAAGAAAAATACTTGGGAAAATTCTTGCCAAAAGATATAGAATGAAAATCAACACAAATATCCCAAATCCTATTTTCTTTGATTTTCTAAAAACACAAAACAAATAAAGATTAAATCTTTTTAGCACTTAAACTCTTTAAAAAACCCTTTTAGACTCTTCAGAAAACTGTAAATTTTCCTCTTGAAAACCTTAGCCAAAATCCCAAAGGAATGGGGTTTATATAGGCCAAAACAGAAAACTAGCCGTTAGGCTGATGTGGCAGTTCTGACAGCCACCGGTCGACCGGCCCGGTCGACCGCCAACGGTCAGAAATATGACCGTTGGGCACTATCGGTCGACCGGCCCGGTCGACCGAAAACTTCCAGAGAGCAGAACTCTCACATCGGTCGACCGACCCGGTCGACCGGATCTGTGCCTAACAGACGTGCACGTCTGTGCACGTCGGTCGACCGGGTCGGTCGACCGGCCCCTTGGTGCGGTCGACCGACCAGCCTGTCAGCACAAATCAAGGTCAGAATTTTTGGAAAAAATATTTTATAAAAATCTTTTATCTTTTCTGAAAATTCCATAAAAATTGTTTTGTCATTTTATATTGAAACATAAATCTGTGATAAAAATTTCAAGACAATATATCAACATATCAATTCATTTTTGTGTCTTGCAAATTTTATCAAAAACAAATCCTGTATTTTGTCAAACTTGATTTTTCCAAAACATGAATAGGATAGTCAAAATAAGTTTGTTTACCAAGTTAAAGCATGTATGTATAAATAGAAAACATCTACTATACATATAACATATGTAAACTTGTTTTGATCTATTATTCATGAAAACCAAATACCAAATCATAAACGTGTGTGTTTGTGCACTTGAGCATATCAACTAAACTAAGCTTTACACATGGATCTAAAACTCATAATCTAAACTAGATACCTAAGTCTTCTTGATGATCTTCATCTTCAAGTAGACTTGCTCCAAAACTCCGTGATTCTCCAAGTGCAAAGGTATGATCTTTAAGCTTTGGCACCGGAATCATCATGATAAGCTTCTAAACATCTTGTTGAAGCTAATCACCAACTAATATCCTGTTAATGATCTGAAACTTAGAAACACAAGAATATTAGTAAACATAACTACATGAGTGTTGATCATCATCAAAACTAGAGTGGAAGGCCATTGGGCCAACAATCTCCCCCTTTTGATGATGACAAAACTCATGGAGTTATATATGCATGGATTAAAGTTAAACTTCAAAGAAGGCTCCCCCTTAACTCATGCATCACAATAAACATAATATATATGCAATGAAAGCACATGATACTAAACAAAAGCATGCATCATATCTTATTATTATTTGCTATGCATGAACTTAGTATATGCAAAAACACAATTATGCATATATAAAAAAAAACAAAACTCAAATTCTTCTCCCCCTTTTGTCAATCATCAACAAAGGGGTGAATAATCAAAAAACCATAAATAAAATGAGGGGTAAAATCTTACTTCCCCTTTTTGTCAACCAAAACAATACAAACAAAGTTCTCCCCCTTTTTGTCTAAAACAAAAAAAAACAAAGTCAATAAGGGGTGACTTTAAAAACGTGATATCAATTGAAAATATGTCAATGAAGCATCTTGATACCAATAAACAAACATCAATAAATGTTATATGCTATATACATTCATGAAGAGGAAGACGCTAAGTTAGCTTCCCTACACATATGCATTACATGAAGAAGGGATGACAAGCCCCAATTCACATAACACATATTATGTAATGCATAAGAGGAGATGTGAAGCTCCCCCTACACACGTATATCATATAAAGAAGAGTTGTCAATCTCCTCAATTTATAATATACACAACATGAATCTATATGTAAGAGAGATGTTAAGCTCTCCTTGCATATAGGAAATACAAATCAAAACTTTGAATATATTCTTTAAACAACATATGAGATACCAATTGTAATTAAACATAAATCTTTAATTCCTAAAACATGAATCTTGATACTAAATGTATTCAAAATTTGTTATGTTTAACCAATTGAAAAGATTTTACATAGAAACATTGATACCAATTGTAAGAATTGTTCATTTTAAAACATATAAACAACTTTTAATCATAAAGTGTGGGAGTACAAATACCAATTGAAATACAAAATCAAATTTTCTCCCCCTTTATGAAAAACAAACTAAAGACATGCATAGTCTTGATAACAATTTAAAAGTAATCAATTTAAAACAAAATTGAAACTCAAGCACTAGCATAAACACAAATATATATATGTATGAAAGATAGATACCAATAGAAATTGATATACTTGGAATTTAAAGCATACATACATACAAAACATATATGAGTATACAAGAAGATCAAAATGATACCAATTGAAAGAGTTCAATGATACCAATTGACATAACAATAAGTTCAAGTGTATACATCATATTATCTACCACCCAATCATAATTCAAGTTTTAAAGATTTTCAATTTAGGGCATACATGAACATGATCTCCCATCCTACCGCCCTTTGATGGTAGGGGTTTTTCAAAAATAGATTTGAAAATAAGGTTTTGTTTGAAAATCACTACCAAAATGAAGAACATCACAACTAGTTAAATGGAAAACTTGTTAACTAGTATGAAATCCTTCAAGTAAGGAATAAAACAAGATTATTTTTCATAGAACATGAAAATCACATGATAATCATCACTCTAACTAATAAGGCATAACTCATGAGAAACAAAACATGAGCAATAGATATGAGTGTACAAATAATATGTGAAGATCATAATCATGAAAAATATTTCATCAAAACTCAATTATTCCTTTAAACATAATTCCATCAAAAACATGAAAAATCATATAAACTACTTGTTTAATCTTCAAGGCATATGTATGTCTAATGTAAGCTAACATATACATACATATCCAAAACTCAACGAGTCCACTAAGAGTAGATGCATGAAAACACGTGGCTCAAAAAGGATGTATATGTATAAGATTAGTTTGAACTAGATAGACATATACATAAAGTTAAACATATAATCTTAAAACACGAAAAGCCAAATTTTCATTTCAGGTATATGTATGTATTGTCAACACAATAAGTATACATACATATCCCTAAACACAATTGAGTCCATAAGTAGATTTGCATGTAAAGCAAATGACTCAAGGGGTATACATGTATATCTTAATGTTTTGGCAAAATGCACATATACATGAAATGGAAACTCATATTCATCAAAACAAATTCAAAAATGGGAATACAAGTTTAAAATGTATGAATCATCAAAACTAGATTATACTAGCACATCTAATGGGTTCAAATAAGCGTTCAAGCTCAACATATATAGATTTATTTGTTACCCACTCTATGTACAAGTATATAACTAGTCTTAATGAAAACTAACATCTAAACATGTAATCAAGTCATGAAGCATCAAAACAAACACGAATACCATATTTCTAACTAAAACACATACAAAATTCATCATAATTCTTTTATTTTAAATGAACATGATCTAAAAACATGACAATGGGCATAACAAGTAAGAATGAGCAAATCACCAAAACTAGCTTATACGTGTGCATATAGTGAATACAAATGAGCATGAAGTTCAATTACATAAGAAACAAATGTAGCTCACTATTTGTACATGTATAACACAAGTTTTAATAAAATCTACATTCAAACATGTTATTACCACAAGAAGCATCAAAGCATGATAAAAGAACATCATGATAAAACTAAAACATGATTAATATGCAAATTTACATGTATTAGATTCATGATGTACATTATAGCTAAACAAACGGTGAGAACACTAAATATGAATCAAATAAGCATGTGTGTCTCAAATACTATACATGTATGTCATGGATCTAATAATCATGGAATTTACACACTAATCCAAAGACATCAAAAATATGCTTAAACAAATGAGACATGCTATAAATAATGAATCATAAAAGCATGTAAACAAATAATATGAGAGTTAGAGATTTATACCAAAACCGATGAGGGCACTTCTCTAATTCTCCAAAATAAGGTGGTCCTCCCACCAACTCTTCCCTTGAAAGAGATGCATCCAATATATTTCCTTTAAGTCCGGAACGCATCCACTCCAAGGTGTCATCACTCTCACGTCATGTGAGAGCCCACACCTACATCATAAACAAAAGGAGGGGTGGTCTTTGGTACCCACATCTTGTTGGGTCCATGGAGGTTAGTCCCTTCTCTAACCCAAACAAACTTCTTTGCTAAATTAGTGGTATGTAATCTATCAAAACAAAATTTAGCAAGGTGGCCCTTACGTTCACAATGTGTACAAGTGTACACATGAGCATACGTGTGATGGTGTCCGTGAGGAGCATGTGTATGCCGTAGAGGGTGTGCATGAAAAGATGGAACTTGTTTCTTTCGAACCAAGGATTCCAAGCGTGTGTGGTTCATGGCACATTGGCTCATAGTGGAGCCCAAACAATCTACTCTCTTCTTAAGCATACAAATATCATCATTAATCTTAGAAGAAGAGGTACATGCATTAGGTAGTCTAGATGATGAGGCTACACTAGCATGGCAAACATGAGCATCAATCTTTTTATGCAAAACCTCATTTTTCTTCAAACAAGCATTTAATTCATTTGAAATGGAAATAATTTTATTTTTAAATCAATATTCTCTTTTATAACAAAATCTACTTTTGAAGACAAATTTTCATTTTTCTTCAAAAGAACATGGCAATCATTTTTATTTTTCAAAAAGTTATTTCTTTAAGTGCAAGATCAAGTTGAGATTTTAATGAATCCCTTTCATTAGCAATCTCCTCTTTCTCTTGCAAAACAACATCAAGTCTAGCATGCAAACACTTATTTCTTTTTCAATTTCTAGACTTTTCTTTTTCAAAATTTTATATTTTTCTATTAATTTTTCACATACTATTGAAAGTTCTTCATTTAGAGCATGGGGATCAACAATATCATTACTAGAAGAACTAGCATCATCATCACTATCTAAGTGGGGTCCGAATGTACCTCAAGGGAGTCATTCCCTTGGACCATATAGCATTGTTGTGGCTCGGATTCTCCACTAGATTCCTCTTCTTGTTGGATTTGGACTTGAAGCTTGGAGGTGTTGGTTGTTATCAATTTGTTCCACACTGCAAAGGCGGAATCAAGATTAGAAACACGTAAAAGATATTCTTTAGGTAATGTGCTTCTAATAGCCTCTAGGGCTTGTGCATTGGCCCCTATATGATTGCAATCACCAAGATAACATCTCTTGGTGGCCGCAAGGAAAATATGCAAACCTAGGGTCTTTAGGTACATGGACATCCTATACTTCCAAACATCAATGTTGGAAGGGTCAAAACTAGGTGGGGTCATGAAGTCCATGGTATAAACTAAATATGTGCAAACAATCAAATGCAAATGTAGATTAGCAAGCAAATGGATCTCACTCCTAGGATGTTAAGCCTAAGTATCAGGAGCACTAGCTCTGATACCAATTGAAATACACCTAGAGGGGGGTGAATAGGTGTAAATGCTAATCTAATGATCTTTTTAAACTTAAGTGAATATGAGTGATGCAACGATCTCTCAAACACGACTAAGAGCCGAATACCCCTTTCGAGGTTCTGAACTCCTTCCTCCCAATTCCCCTTGAATGGGTTAGAGGTGCGCAATGCAACCGTGTTGTATGAGATATGATCGAACAAGTAAAGAATGAAATGCTATGATGAAACACACACACAAGCAATCCAAGCAATCAAGGATATAGCAATACAATGCACACAATTAAGCCAAGCATATAATAATGAATTGCAATATAAAGATGCAAGGCAACACAAGCAAGTATATAATAAGTATGAAATGAATGATGCTTGTATGAAATGAATGCTTGCACAAATGTAAAGAGATAAGAGTTGAGAGAAATTGGATCAAACGCTAACACAAAGATTTGTTACGAGGTTCGAGCCCCTAGCTCTACTTCCCCGCCTACACCACCGTGTAGGATTTCCCAATCCACTATAGGAGTACCAAACTCCTCTCTCAACCTTACAAGCCACCGAGGCTATACAACACACAATCCACCTCTACCGAAGAGGGATACGGCCCGTAGCCAACTACCACAAATACCTCTACCTAAGAGGCTCACAAACCAATCACAATACCACTCCGATCACCTCTACCGAAGAGGGATTCACAAAAGCAAGGAGGGTTTACAACAAGTGGTTCCACAACCACAAACTTCTCTTTTCTTTCTTTTTCTCTTTTCTTTTTCCACACAAAACAAAGATCCTAATAACTTAGGATAGAAGATATAGCTCAAGTGGAAACTAAGTGTTTTGGAAACAAGCAACAAAGAAAAATACTTGGGAAAATTCTTGCCAAAAGATATAGAATGAAAATCAACACAAATATCCCAAATCCTATTTTCTTTGATTTTCCAAAAACACAAAACAAATAAAGATTAAATCTTTTTAGCACTTAAACTCTTTAAAAAACCCTTTTAGACTCTTCAGAAAACTGTAAATTTTCCTCTTGAAAACCTTAGCCAAAATCCCAAAGGAATGGGTTTATATAGGCCAAAACAGAAAACTAGCCGTTAGGCTGATGTGGCAGTTCTGACAGCCACCGGTCGACCGGCCCGGTCGACCGCCAACGGTCAGAAATATGACCGTTGGGCACTATCGGTCGACCGGCCCGGTCGACCGAAAACTTCCAGAGAGCAGAACTCTCACATCGGTCGACCGACCCGGTCGACCGGATCTGTGCCTAACAGACGTGCACGTCTGTGCACGTCGGTCGACCGGGTCGGTCGACCGGCCCCTTGGTGCGGTCGACCGACACGGTCGACCGACCAGCCTGTCAGCACAAATCAAGGTCAGAATTTTTGGAAAAAATATTTTATAAAAATCTTTTATCTTTTCTGAAAATTCCATAAAAATTGTTTTGTCATTTTATATTGAAACATAAATCTGTGATAAAAATTTCAAGACAATATATCAACATATCAATTCATTTTTGTGTCTTGCAAATTTTATCAAAAACAAATCCTGTATTTTTGTCAAACTTGATTTTTCCAAAACATGAATAGGATAGTCAAAATAAGTTTGTTTACCAAGTTAAAGCATGTATGTATAAATAGAAAACATCTACTATACATATAACATATGTAAACTTGTTTTGATCTATTATTCATGAAAACCAAATACCAAATCATAAAACGTGTGTGTTTTGTGCACTTGAGCATATCAACTAAACTAAGCTTTACACATGGATCTAAAACTCATAATCTAAACTAGATACCTAAGTCTTCTTGATGATCTTCATCTTCAAGTAGACTTGCTCCAAAACTCCGTGATTCTCCAAGTGCAAAGGTATGATCTTTAAGCTTTGGCACCGGAATCATCATGATAAGCTTCTAAACATCTTGTTGAAGCTAATCACCAACTAATATCCTGTTAATGATCTGAAACTTAGAAACACAAGAATATTAGTAAACATAACTACATGAGTGTTGATCATCATCAAAACTAGAGTGGAAGGCCATTGGGCCAACAAGTAGTAAAAAGAGAGAGGCATGAGAAAGAGAGAAAGAGTATAGGAGAAGAGAGAGAGAGAGAGAATCAGATTCAAAACCAATGAGAGAGGGAGATAGAAGGAAGATAGAGAGCAAGAGAGAGAGAGTGCAGAAGTAAGATAGAGAGAAGATGAGAAAGTGAGAGCGTGAGAGAGATTGAGAGACAGAAAGTTAGAAAGAGCTAGAGAGTGAAGGAAAGAGAGCGAGAGAGAATAAAATAGAGGTAGAGGAAAAGAGATAGAGAGTGAGAGTGAGAGAAGGAGAAAGTCTTTGCACAGAAGGAAAGAAAGGAAGAAAGGAAGAAAGAAGAAAAGAGGAAAAAAGAAAGGAAAGGAAAGAAGGAAGAAAGGAGGCGGAAATGGTGGTCATGGTCAGGTTGGGGATGTCGGTGGCGGCACGACAAGGGGGCGTCAGAGGGCAGCGCGGCAAGGGTTGCCGGCGGCCAAGGAGGGAGGTGGAAGGGTGGTGTAAGTGTATTATAGGGAGGTGGTTTTGGGGTGACGAAGTGTCATTTCAGAAGGCGAGAAATAGTTAGGATGGAAGAGCTCAGAGGAGGAGAAAGTTTCCCAGTAGTGGTGGTGGTCGTGGTGGTGTTGGTGGTGGTGTTTGGTGGTGGTGGTGATAGTGAAGAAGTTGATGGCTTTTGGGTTTATTTTGGTGAAGAGAAGGAGAAGTTGGTAGTGATGGGTTTTTGGAGAAGGGAGAGAAGGAGAGGAGTTAGGAGAAGGTTGGTCAAAGGAGGGTGGCATTTGGGAGGCTCACTGGTGCGGAGGAGGGATGGTGGCCGATTGGGTTGAAGGAAGAAAGAAGAAGAAGAAGTGAAGAAAAGTGAAAGAGGGAGAGAGGGAACGATAGAGACACACACACAACATACATGCATGCATACATACATACATACATACATACATATACATATACATATACACACACACACACACACACACACACATAAGTATATGTGTGTGTGTGTATGAGTAAGAGAGGGTGCAAATGAAACCCGCGTCTCATATACGAGACCCACATCTCAACAAGGTTGAGACCTGCGTTGGGCTGAGACCCACGTTGGTGAGGGTGACGCTTTGCAGAGGAGAGAAGAGTGAGGTAGTGGATATTTTTTTGAGGGGGGATATAAAATGAGACTCACATCTCAATAGAACCAGACCCGCGTTTGGTTAAAAAAATAGCCCAGACGCGGAGGTGAAATTCGTGTTGGGGCTAAAAGATCCGCGTTTTGCAGAGGAGAGAGAAAAAGTAGGTGGGATATTTATTGTGTGGCTGAGAAACTTTTGAGAAAAATTGAAAGAAAAGAAAAGTAAAAGGAGGGATTACGACTGGAGAAGAGCATTTGGAAAATAGAAAAAATAAAGAAAAATATCTGGATAAAATTTCGGAATCAGAGAAAACACCAAAAACACCGAAAAAGCCAGAAAAATAAACTCAGAAATCTCTCAAAAAATTTTTAAAATTTTAGAATATGATTTTAAGGTACATGGTGAAAATAAGATTCAAGAAATTCTATCTATTTTTAAATTAAAAATCCTGAAATCAACTAGTGATGCTGGTCGACACCAAATCCAGTCGAATTCTGATAAATTCAGAAAAATCCTAATGCGTTTATATAGAAAATACAATTCTAAGAAATAATATGAAAGCAGTTTCTAGAAATTTCACTCCGTTTGTAAATTAAAAATTCGTGAATCGATCGGTGGCACCAGTCGATACCGGTTTTGAAATTTTTGCAAAAAATTCAAAAATTATGAAAAATCTAAAATATTAAAAATAATATTTGAAACTAAAATCGGTCAAATCTGACTACCAGAAAGATTAAATCAATCATTACACTAGGATTTGGTCACCGGTTCAGACTTTGGTTGATTATGAATTCAGGAATTCGAATCCAAATACCAATGATGATATAAATAATCATAAAACAAAAATAAAAATAAATATGAGAAAAAAATCAAAAAATACTATTAGAAAATCAAAACACGTATTCCGGGAATGTAGTGTTACATTCCATCCACCTTACAAAAATTTTGTCCTCGAAATTTCATTAAGGGAGTTGTACAAAAAAACAATAGGGATGAGGATTAATTCAATTAAGATATGAACTATTAAGGGTAACACTCATAAATCGACTGATAATATACTTGGGACCTAGATGTCTTCTGCACTTCCTGCTGTATAAAGTTTCGGCGATGTCATATTAGTACTAAGTGGACATCTGTTAATAAGAATACCGTCGAAACTTGTATAGACTGATTTACTCTGAATAATATGAAATAATCTGTCTTCAGAACTGACCAAACTTTCATTGCCTGAATTCTGATAGGATTGACGGTGATAACTTCTTTTGGTACGACGAGACCCAAAAATGTGATACTAACCTGTTCAAAATGCGTACTTATACTGTTGGACGCGAAGTATTTACCGACGGGGAGCCTGTAATGAGACCACATGTTCTGCTTGTTTTTGTCACTTTGAAAGAAGACCATAATATCATAGATAGATAAATCCCGATAAACTGATCGTGGATAAATAAAAGAAAACCGATAATAATAATGAATTTTGAATGCTGGCACTGATCATTCTGAAAAGTATAATCAGGAACCTATGAGAACCATAAGGAATCTTGAATGATGTCTTCTAGATGATAATCCGACTGTAAATTAAATATTCAGAGAATACCCAAGTCCTGCATGGTTGGTCGGCTAGATCATCGACAAAGATTGCTAGAAATTTGTTCATATACAGTGAGAAAACCCGGTTCATTAAATCCATGAAAATAAGTCAGGCGGGAGAAATCTGGGGAACGAAGCTAGGTGCAAAACTCTAAAGAAACTAGCCACGAACGAAGTTAGGCCTAGGTGGGGCCATTGCGTAACACAACGTTAGGCGCTAAGCACTAGGGTGCGGCGGAGCTAACACAAAGCTCGCACTTGGCGGAGCTAATGTGGGAAAGCCAGCGCATAACACATCGCTAAATGCTAAACACCAGGGTATAACAAAACCCACGTCTAGTTAAGCTTGCTTGTCTAGGAGATGACTCTCGCTTGGCGAGGCTAGCGTGGTTCGTGGCTCATCAAATCCATTAAGATTGTTGGGCGTTGTGGCTTCATACTAACCGAAATGAGTCTAGAATGCTGTCTTCTAAATGTCAACCTTCCGGCAGATCACTTCTGAGAATACCTGAGTTCCGTAAAGTTGACAAAAAAGATCGTGCCGTCACTTGAATATTATAAATAAAACTACTATAGCTCTGTTTGATAGAAATCATGAATCTGAAAATACGCTTCATGCTGACGCTCCCCATGGAGCGATACAGTCTATTTGATTATATAAGTGAAGACTACCCCGCTTTCTGTATTGATCCCCACTTTATGTGTTAATCCCATGATGCATTCATCCATATAAGAATAGAATGTGAAGCTGAAGAACTGTCTGATATAAGATAATACGATATACCAGAATCAAAAATACTAGAATAAGGTGAGAGAGAACCTCATCTGTCCTATCAGTACCTCACTAGTCTACTCATACCTTAAGTTGGTATAAAGACTACGGGAACTGAAGAAAAAAAGGTCGAACACAGAAGAGATAGGGACAACATGGCAAAAGAAAGTGAACACGGAAAGACTAAGATTGGTGATAATAGTACAATAAAGTTGTTATAATAAGGAAAAATTTACCAACTCAGGATATGATAAATTAGGGTTAACAGTTATGGTTGGCACCTTCGGGGTTCAAGTTTCAGATATTGAGCACCACCTTCTCTTCCCACTCTATCTGATATCTAGGCTCCCTTCTTCTGTTAAATTATACATTTGCCTCTTTCTTCCACCTGTTCTAGCCCTCGATCTTCTCTGTGCCTGATTAGAGGAATATCACTGGGAAAGAAATGGAGTTCTCCTGCCAACGGGTCCTGAGTTCCTTCTCACTGGTGGTGTTGGAAGTGTTGGTCGAATCAGTGCGATATTTTCTATCTTTCTGAATGGACAATCTCTTATTTAATGACCTTCGGTCCTACACGTTAAGCATAGTCTATTTGCCATTTGACAGTCACGCTTGTAGCGCCCAGGCTTATGGCAAAAATTGCATACAGACTGAGAAAGAGAAGGTAGGAATGATCGTTAAGTAAGCGGAACATTAATAAGCCTCACTGAGTCCTCTCCATCTATTAACTGAGAGGGTCTCTTTACTAAACTCTTCTGCATTTTATCCCGATTCTTCTTCTCTAGTCTCCGTATTACTTCTCGAGCAATGGTTAGAACCTGAGAATACGTCTTGAGTTGTTAGGGTATAAGAAATTTCTAGATCTTCATCTTTAGGCCTTACTGGAATCTACTTGCTCGATTTTAGAAATTTCACAGCATACTCGTCCACCGTTCGATCCTCCTACTGTAATCTGATAAATTATTCTTTTATTTTCTTCTACGCCATCTTAGGGAAAAATCTTTCGTAAAAAGTCTTCAAAAGCTGGTCCAAGTAATGGACTTCTCTAATCTCGTTTCCTCTGCCAACCACTAAGTTCTTGTCACATCTCTTAGCTATATATTAACCACTTCTACCTGGTTCTTGTCTGGGATTTGGGCTGTCTTCATAAAATTTATTGTATCTATTAGCCATTGTTCTGCATTCAACGACTTTACGATACCAGAAAGTACAGCCGGTTGCAGCTTTCTGAACTCGAAGACATTTCCTGGCCTTGTTCATTGGGTGCCATTAACAACCCCTAGTGTAAGATCTCCGTTTGCTTCTGTTGGTTTTCCATCATACTCTTCAGGATTCCTATCAATTCAACATCTTCTCCACTAGGACCACCCTGAGAAGAGCCAGAATAGTCACTATTTCCCATCTTTTCATGTTCGAGTTGGTCTAAGGATAGTGAAAAACTGAAAAATGAAAGGATGGAAGAGCTTCAGGATTCAAGGAAAGGATTATCAGGAGAGAAAAATAACTTTGTATTCTGCAGTAGGATTGTAAAATTAGGACTTATGCATTCGAGTTGCAACTTTTATTAACATTAATTTGTCGACTGGTTGCAATGTGGATGTGAGAGCCTAGATCTGATACTATCCTGTAATGCCAATCCCACGGGTATGGAGATGTTACTGCGACGTATATACGCAGGTCAGAAATATCTTCACATATATACGCTAAGCATTAGTACATGCAAGAATCAGAGATGAAAGTATGTAGTGTATTATATATTCTAATATATGAGTACAATTACAAAGTTATCATAGAATGTGACATAATATTACAAGAATATTACATCAATGATATAGGTAAATGCGAGAAAACAAAGAGATATATAATTATGAGCAGTATAAAAAGCGCTCACGAGTTACAAAAGAGAAACTCGAGAAACGAACAAGAGGGTCTGGAAGGATGGGGACCTGGATAGGTCAACTGTTGATTCACGATGTTGTCACTGTGCACTCTGATCAACAAGAAGTTCACCTTGATCCAAGCATCGGGATCTGGACATGCAGATCCAGGGTTGTCAGAAGCAACCCAACTAGTGGCAAGATGAGTGCCAAGTGACTTGTAGGGATAAGCACACGTGTATCGACAAATCTAAATTGAAAAGCATATCATGTCGTTTACACAGGAATGTCGTTAACACAGGCATACAGAAGCTGGAAGGAGGCAGCAAATAAGATAAATGTGGCAAAACTAGTTATATAAACCTAAATTATCGATTCATGAGATTAGTACTATGAAAGAATAATCCTAATAAGGAAACCTCATATATATACCTTATATCTTACATCACCGTATTCTGAGTTTATATAACTCGAATTATCTTCTAAACTACGAAAACATCATAAAACCGATAAAACTGATAATATCGAATACAAGCAAAACGAGCTGTACAAGCACAGTTTATGGCTTCATAGCACTAGTACATCGAAAGAAATAATTCAAATAAGAAAATCCTCATCTATATACCTTTAGCCCATGTCACTATAATCCGAGTGTATACAGCCCGATTTACAAAACAACATAACGAATAGTTAATTAGCATCTTATAATCATTACTCATTCGACCCATATATCTAGGTATGTGTCCTGGTGTACATCTCAACACAAATGCATTCATATATGAGCAAGGAGAGTTGTTATTAGAAACTAATGAAGATTGATGGGCCATATTTATCGTGGGTCCCACCTCTGCCCGGGTCAACGGACCACTACTACTCTTTCTCGTTGAAAATTATATTACACCGGACACGTGTTGCCGAATTTTGAGATTAAGACACCCAACATGAATTGTTATTCCTATTACCATTATAAACATTACATTACGCCAGTATCCATTAGTTCCTCCCATCCCGATATAAGTTATCTTTTTCATAGTTTATTAGATAATTATTAGTATATGGGAATGAGCGAGAGCATGTCGGGTGTATTATGAGTACATATTGTACTGAAACTATATGTCAGGATATGAGGTCATCATTCTCGTAAATAATAATTATAAGTCAAGTATATCATGTATGATGTCGGTGTTAAGTATGTCAGGAATCAATTGATAATAGACAAGTGTCAGGTGTCAAGTAATAGCATGTCAAGTAATAAGCACAGTATATATCACTATCAAATATTACAATATAGGAAAACAATACTGATACAGGAAATTAGTAGGAATACAGAAAAACAGTACCGACACAGGGGATCAGTATGAATACAGAAAAACGATACCGATACAGGGGATCGATATGAATACAAGAAAACGGTACCGATGCAGGGGTATCGGTACGAATCAGGAAAACTGTACTGATACAGGGGATCGGTAAGAATATAGGAATAGTTTTGAAAAATAGTATAATTACAGGTTTCAAACTCTTCACAACCATCCAGAAACGAATAATACTTAATTATCAAGCAGGTAAGCAGGTAAGGAAGCAAGCGAACATCCAAGCAGAGTTAAGCAAGCTGGAGCGAAACTAACGCATAACACTAGATGCT
The DNA here is from genome assembly GCA_038442645.1 of Agave tequilana. Classification (NCBI taxonomy): domain Eukaryota; kingdom Viridiplantae; phylum Streptophyta; class Magnoliopsida; order Asparagales; family Asparagaceae; genus Agave; species Agave tequilana. The sequence goes on from JAVJIF010032886.1 coordinate 34,865, forward strand.
ATCACGCTTGGCACGGTTACCGCTCGCGGCACAACTAAATACACATGGCAAAGCATGCGTATGAATGCCATACTATCGCTTACGGTACAACTGTGCTCACGGGGTAACTACGCTCGAATAAAATTAGCAGTAAAGTGCTGACGCTAAATCTGCCCACCAGGCGTAGCATATAGAAAGTTCCGAGGACTATAAAAATCTCAGAGAAGTTAACACGAAGGTTATAGTAAAAATCACAAAGTGATTAAGCCCGGAGGCTGAGCAGGTACCTACAGGAAATGCTAGTACCAAACAGCACACAGATAAAATATTGTCTATACTATTACAAGCATTCATCTTGCTAATACAGATACTTCACACCACTAATACAATACAAATCCACGGGATCACCAGTACAAATACAAATCCACCGATACAACGATTATACAATTACACGAATACAAATCAACCCGACGAGTGGTATAACCTAGAAAGAAAGCGAGAACACTCGCCTAATATTATGAAAAATGTTGTGAGATCCCCGTAGTCCGAAATTCCAATATGAAACGCATTCATGCGTTCAAATATTATAAAATATTATATTTTTTTAGAGGAGAAGAGAGAAGAAGGAATCAAGAGAGAGAACGAGGGTCGGAGACGCAAAGATCGCGTTACGCGGAGGTCGTGAACGGAGGGGTCGTGTTACGTGGATATCGCAGACGCGAGGGTCGTGTCTTGTGAGGGGACTTGAACGCGGGTGTGAACTCCACGTCCAGTCGCAGAGAGAGAGAGAGTAGGCGAGGGATTGAGAAAGAAAGAGAGTAGTAGAGAAAGAGAAAGAGGGTAAGAGAGAGAAACAATGTGGAAGGAGAGAAAGATGGAAAGAGAGAGAACACAAATAGAGAGAGAGTTAGTTTGAGAGAGAGAATCAGATTCAGAAACAATGAGAGAGAAGGAGAACAGAGAAGGAGATAGAAAGACGATAGAGAGCAAAAGAGAGAGAGTGTGAAAGTTAGATAGGGAGAAAATGGGAGATTGAGGGATGAGAGAGATTGAGAGACAAAGAGTTAGAGAGAGCTAGAGAGTGAAGGAAAGAGAGCAGGAGAGAGAATGAGATAAAGAGAGAGAGGAGTGAGATAAGAGTGGGAGAGAGAGGCTGTGCGTAGAAGGGAAGAAAAGAAGGAAGAAAAAAGAAAGAAAGAAGAAAAGAATGGAAAAAGAAGGGAAAGAAGAGAAGGAGGAAAGAAGGGGGAAAGGGTGGCCATGGTTAGGTTGGGGATTCCAGTGACAATGCAGCCAGGGTGGTCGGCGACCAAAGAGCGATAATGGTGATAGGGTAGAGCAAGTATAGTGTAGGGAAGTGGTTTTAGGGGTTGACAAAGTGTTCGGAAGGCGAGAAATAGCTATGATGAAAGATCTCACCGGAGGAGAAAGTTTTCCAGCGGTGGTGGTGGTCATGGTGGTGTTGGTGGTGGTGAATATGGTGGAGAAGTTGACGGTTGTTGGGTTTATTTTGGTGAAGAAGAAGGAGAAGTTGGTATGATGGGCTTTCGGAGTAGGGAGAGAAGGAGAGGAGTTGGGAGGAGGTTGATCAGAGGATGGTGGCGTTTGGGTGGCTCATCGGCAAGGAGGAGGGATGGTGGCCGGAGGGGTTGAAGGAAGAAAGAAGAAGAAGAAGAAGAAGAAGAGTGAAAGAGGTAGAGAGGGAATGGGATATTATGAGAGAGAGAGAGAGAGAGAGTGTGTGTGTGTGTGTGTGTGTGTGTGTAAAATAGGGTGTAAATAAGTCCCTCATCTCATATATGAGACCCGCGTCTCAATAGGGCTGAGACCCGCGTGTGTGAGAGTGACGTTTTGCAGAGGAGAGAGGACTGGGGAGTAGATATTTTTTGGGGGGATATAAAATGAGACTCACATCTCAACAGAACTAGAGCTACATCAGGTTAAAAAAAATAGCCCAGACACACAGGTGAAGTCTGCTTAGGGGCTAAACGCTGAGATTTGCGTTTTGCAGAGGAAAGAGAAAAAGTAGGTGGGATATTTATTGTGTGGCAGAGAAATTTTTGAGAAAAATTAAAAGAAAATAAAAGGAAAGGAAAAGAAGGAGAGATTTATGAGTGGAGGAGAAAATTTAGAATATAGAAAAAAATAAAGAAAAATATCTGGATAAAATTTCGGAACCTGGGAAAACACCAAAAACACGGAAAAAGCTCAGAAAATGAAGTAACTCAGAAACATCTCTAAAAATTTTTAAAAATAGAGAATATTATTTTAAGGTACATGGTGATAATCAGATTCAAGAAATTTAATTCTGTGTTCAAATTAAAAATTCTGAAATCAACTAGCGATACTAATCGATACCAAATCCGGTCGAATTTCAATAAATTCAGAAAAATCTACAAAAATGTGTTTATATAGAAAATACAATTTTAAGAAATAATACGAAAGAAGTTTCTAGAAATTGAACTCCGTTTGTAAATTAAAAATCTGAGAATTGATCAACGGTACTGATCGATACCAGCTTTGAAGTTTTTGCAATTAAATTCAGAAAATTTCAGAAAATCATGATAAATCTAAAATATTGAAAAATAATAATTGAAACTAAAATTGATCAAATGTGGCTGCCAGAAAGATCAAATCAATCAGTATACTGGGATGAGGTCTCTGGTTCAGGTTCGGGTTAATTCTGAATTCAGGAACTTGGATCCAAATACCAATGATGATATAAATAATCATAAAACAAAAACAAAAATAAATACAAGGGAAAATTGAAAGAATGCTATTAGAAAATCAGAATACGTATCTGAGTACGTATTTCGGGAACGAAGTGTTACAGACATCGTGGGCCTCTTTAAGTATTTCTTGTGCTTTTGAGTTTGATAGACAACGAAGAAGTATATTGTCATATGGATGGTGGTACAACGTCTTTACCACTGCATCATAGTAGAACTGAATAGATTTTCATTGAACAGAAGCCGCTTCCTTGGGATCATTGGGCAGTATGCCGTGCAAAGTATAGTCGATGATAGGGAATCGCCAGTCCCTGAGTTCAAAGTTTGTTGAGGTTGTATGAACTTCGCTAACCTCTAGACCGTACTTTGAACATAAGAGATGATGAGTAGCCAGTGTAAGACGATAAATGGTGTCTGCTGGTAAAGCCAATAGCCGTGAGCGCAGCTAAAACATCTGCCTTTATATTCAAGAGGCGAGAAATATGGCTAATGTAGAAGCCATCAAATGAGTCAGCCAACTTAATGGTTGCATGGTGATATGGTATCCGGTTTTCATGACAGACCTCATACTCTCCTTTGACTTGGTTAACAATCAATTTGGAGTCACCATAAGCTTCAAGGTACTGTACCCCCATTTGTTGAGCGAGCTGGAGGCCAATGATCAAAGCATTGTACTGAGCTACATTGTTGGAGCAGGATTCCTTCAGTGAAAATGCACGAGAAAGAACGTGATTCTCTGGTGAGACAAATACCACCCCCACTCCAATACTAATTTTTTTGTAGGGTCTGTCTTGATGCACCGTCAAAAAACATCTGCCATACATCATCTCCTGAGGTCATATTGGCTTCGATAACCTCGTCCGGATTGTCCATGTGTAGTTTCAAAACCCGTGATATCTTGACCTTTGACCGTCTTTTGGGAGACAAAAGTCATGTCGTATTGAGACAGCAGAATAGCCCAATTAGCCAATCTAGAACTTAAGGTCCCTAGTTTCGTCATATATGATTTGGCTAACCAAATATCTCATGTCTTCTGGATAGCGAAGACAAGGGTTAAACACTCCTTCTCGACAGGGTTGTATTGAGATTCAACTCCAATCAGAATTCTGCTCAGGTAGAAGATAGCTTGTTCGCAGCTTTCATCATTCTTCTGTGCCAGAAGAGCACCCAAGGAGTGGTCCATAGCTCGCACATAGACCAAGAATGATTTTCTCAAAATGGTAGCTATCAAGACCGGAGGCTTAGTGAGGTACTCTTTGATATCCTTGAAAGGCTTTTGGCATGTTTCATCCCATACGAAGGAGACACCTTTCTTCATTAGCTGTGTAAACGGTTGGCAATGGCTCGAAAGATTTACACTAAATCTTCAGATGTAGGTGAGTCTACCTTGTAGGCCTCTGAGATCTTTTAGGGCCTTCGGAGGTTACATGCCCAAATGGCTTTGACTTTGTCAGGGTCAAGGTGAATTCCTTTGGATGTGATGATGAATTCAAAGAACTTGCCACTCGACACTCCAAAGAATGATTTGATCGGGTTCATCTTCAGCTAGTAAGTCTGCATGATGTCTAATATAGTTCTCAGATCATCGAGATGGTTGCCTCTGCTGTGACTCTTGAATGCAATGTCATCAACATAGTATTCCATCATTTTCCGTAGATGATCAAGAAAAATTATGCTAATGGCATATTGGTAAGTTGCACCTGCATTCTTCAATTCGAACGGCATTACTGTGTAATACTATACCCCAATGGCGTTCTAAATGATGTATGCTTCTTATCATCCAGGTGTATCTTAATTTGATGTATCCGGAAAAGCCATTTATGAAGGACATTCTTTCGAAACCACATGTATTGTCAATCATGACAGCAGTGATGGGCAACGAAAATTTGTCCTTAGGACATGCTGCGTTGAGATCATGGAAGTCAATGTAAACTCTAATCTTTTCAATTTTCTTGAGGACAGGGACAATATTAGCAACCCAATTTGGGTACTGTTCCTCTCGAATGAAGCTGCATTCGATTAGTTTATGAACTTCGGTTTCAGTTACTTCCATGATGTTGGGTCGAAACTGTCGTTGTTATTGCTTAACCAGTTTGGCATCTGGTTTGATATTGAGATGACACATAGCTACCTGAGGATCGATGCCAGACATGTTTTTATAGCTCCAAGCAAAGATGTCAATATATTCCCAAATGAGAGATATGAGGTCGTGTTTCTCTTTTGGTGATAGACTTTCGCTTATAGAGATGAATTTTGGATGTGCTCGATTACCCGCATCAACTAAGAACACCTTGTCTTTGGTCAGAGGTTCGCTCTATTCGAAATGCTTCTCCCATTGAAGATCAAGCTGTTGAGCCCATAGATCGATGTTGAATAGTTCAACGTCTTCGCCATGCTCTACCTAACTGATAAATGTCATGTTGGCAAAGAGCTTCTTGAAAACTACCCCCATACTAATATCAGAGTCCCAAATGGACGTGTCTGATGATTGTGATGGTAGGGACTCATCAGACTTTGATTCTCACTGAAGAGGCAGGGTGACATATCCCAACCTCTTACGTGTGCAGTAGTAATAGTTAGTTGGTTTTCCTTTCGGTATAAAGGTTGCAAAGATATGCGCTACCCCTTACTGAAATTCAAATTGTCACCACTATTCAATTTGTACCTCATTCTTTTCATCATGCGATGTGCTGACCGTGCGTAATGAAAGAATTATGGGAGTTCCAAGTCATTATCCGATTCTCTAGATGTCGTGGCCCGAGTTTGGCCTCTGTCAAATATAATTGGTGATGGGTCCCTTTAGAAGGAGGGCCAACGAAGACAGACCATTCATTGTCCTCTATGTGCATGCACAACATTTCTAATATGGGTAAGGTCATGTACAAGGAACTAATTTTAACAGACTTAAATGCATCCTCAAGAGACAGAGTAATCAAAAACAACATTTTCATTAAGGATCCACTCGCCCTCATTTTGGCAGGATTATTACAATCAGGATCATCTAGATATGCTACAATTGGTTCTATACTAAAGGTAGCCTACGTGTCTTCCTCTGATTCTGAGTTTGCCTCATTTCCACTGTCGATGTAACCAGGAAATAATTGCTTCACTGGCTCGTTATCCTCCTGGTAGAGCAGGGAATCAGTGAGGTAATTCTCCACTCCTTTGAATGGATGCATTTTAGTGAATTCCGTTCGGGCCACAGCATTATCGTTTACGTATTTGAAACACTGGTGCAACATGGAGGGGATGATTCAGTTGGCATGGATCCATGGTCATTCGAGCAAGAGGTTGTAAGACATGTTAGCGTCAATGATATAGCACGTCACTTCTGATTTCAAGTCTGCGATTTGGCATCGGAGACGAATCTTGTCAAAGGGTGACTACTCCGGCGTTGAAGGCATAGATGGTTGTAGTAGTGGTCGACAACTTACTTAGCGAGATGCCCAGAAAGTAGAGAATCATATTCGGGATGATGCTGAGAGCCGACCCCAAATTGACTTGGATCCTCTCGATGCACGTAGAAGCAATGTACCCAGTATAGTACATAGGTCTATGATATTTATTATCTTTGAGGAGCATGTCCTCAGGAGTGAAGCACCCCCACACTTATCTTTTGCTCGTTCCGAGCAAAACAAAAAATGAAGAGAATTATTATACCACTTTCGCAGATGACGCGATTGCACTGAGTGTATGCAACAAGCCATTAAACCTCTAGGTTTCCCCTAGAGGAGGAGTTTTGTCTCCTAAGGGTTTTTAGCGGATTATGTTCGGAAGGATTGATTGTATTGAAGAGAGGTTTAGAGTAAACCGTTGGCTGCCCTGTACTGATGATCAAGAACTTCGAATGTTTATGCAAGTTTACTTTGCTCCTTCCGAATCACTATTCGTAGCATAAGCTAGGACGGGTCGTATCCGCAGGGAGGGTTAGCGATAGAAGCATTCAAGGTTTGTATTGAAATCTTTGTGAAGAAAAATGAATGTTCTTCTTTGTTTTAAGAAATGAAAAATAAAATGATGTGGAAGGTGAGTGCAAAATCTTTGGGTGTTTTGTAAGATGAAAGAAGAAATGAGAATAAAGATGGAAGAAAAAGAGAGATTAGAAAAAGAAGAAGTTTCCAAAAGAGAGATTTTTAAGAATAATATAAAGAGAAACCATGACTAACTAACATTATAATTTACTAACTTACTACTCTCGTTGGTGATGCATGCCTTATATGGACTCGTTGGCAATGATATGTCTTGCTTTGTCAAGTCCTTGTGTTATCCCATGTTGAAGGTGTTTCTCATCTAGGCTAGTTGTCTCCTTGAATCATTGGCTCCCTAAATAGATTTTCATTAGTGGAACAAGGATAGTCACTTTTAATGATGCTAAGAAACATACAAGATTCATTAGTCCATCAAAGTTATAATAAAGCGAGCATGAAATAAGAACTTGTAATGTAGTCATTGGCAAAGTGAAGTGCTCCATCTTCATGTTCCATCACGACACTTGTTTTGAAGACAAGGCTCTAAGTGAGGCTCACATGAGTCATATGGAGGGAGAACTTAACATTTATAATGAATAAAAAGCAACTCATCTTCATTGGGAGTGTTATAGACTTGTAATTTGCAAGACTTGAAAGAAGAAAGGATCCCAAGAATCATATAAGTCAGCAATCACCCAAGAGTTAGTAGTTAGTAAAATTAAAAATTAGTTAGTCATGTTAATGAATTAGCTAGACATAGAAATAAAGAACAAAAAACAGTTCATTGTAGAAGTGAAATAAAAGAAAGTAAAAGCTTAAAAGAAAAATAATGCACTAGAATAAGAGAAGATGAAGATTGAAAGCTCGATCCTTGTATTGCGTTATCACCGTCTCCAATTACAAAGATTGCTCACTCTCACTCTCTCTTTTCTAGATTCTAGAAGGAGAAAAAAAAATTACATAAGAGACTAAAAAGAAAACTTAGAGAAACCCAACAATTTCCCTATAAAAACAATGCTATTTTCTCCTCTCTCTTTTCTCCTCCCTGATTACAGAGGCCCTAGGGGTCTATTTATAGTCTTCATAAGAGGAGGCCATCCCACTTCAGTCTCCGGATCAAACGCTGAAGTAACAGCCTAAAGATTGCCGCGGGTCCGCGGCACGTGCCGCGTTTCCGCGGCCGTTTCTTGGCCGCTGCGCTAGCGGATTTTTGTGCCTTTCTATTGCATCTCTTATCCCTAGTTGGATCTTGTAGAAACTGAGAATACGTTTTGGATCTTTTCAGACTTGGGCTTTTCTCTTGTGGGCTTCTTAAATGCTTCTTTAATTCCTCAAAAATCACAATTGTTGGGCCTCTTTCTCCATTAGACATTGAACCTGAAAAAAGAGAGAAAAAAGCAATAAAAATCAACTATTTATTCAGATAAAGCATAGCATGGTGGTAGAAAATGATGCATAAATGACTCCAATCACACCCCCATACCTAGCTTTTGCTCGTCCCTGAGCAAAATAAGCAAAAAGAAAAGCCTAACTAAATTATTACACCACTTTCGTAAGTGACATGATTGCACTGAGCTCGTGCAACAAGCCGTTAAACATCTTGGTTACCCAAGAGGAGGAGTGTTGTCTCCTGAGGGTTTTCAGAGGATTGCACCAACAAAATCCATAAAGAAAGAGAAACAGAGAGTTAGTATTTTCGAAAAGCATTTTAAAAGAGCAAAATATTTGAAATATAATTGTAAGATTTAAGTAATCTATAAGTTATAGGAAAACTGAATTTTTCATTCCTAAACTTAGCTTCTATTCAAAAATTTGTTATCAATCAAAGTAAGGAGTCAAATTGTACTTCTCATCTAGTCTATTACTTTACCCTAAGTTATATGCACCTTGTGACCATGAAAATTTGACTAAGGGTTCATTAATTCTAACTCTTATGCCTTATTTATTTATATATATATATTTTGTGGTATTATTCCTTAGTTCTATTAGGCTTTCTAATCTGCCCATATAACAAGCCTTTAATCGATGACTTCCAAACCAAACGGTCTTAGGGCACCGGGTGAGAAAACACCCCAAGGACTTAAGGATTCGAGCAAACAAGGCCACAAAACTAAGGATTTTATTATATGAACCTCTTTTAGGCGTGAATACTTATGCTTTATTAGGCACAAATACCCAGCTTAATCAGAGGATTTTTATATATATATTTTTCTCAAACTTATCTACTTATCTTTCGCATAAATACTAAGGCTTACTTAGGCCAAAGCACATAGCTAATCAATAATTAGATTTGTTCATCTTTCATAGATATATTTTTTCTTTTTTTTATAAGGCATAAGAATCTTCGTTTTTTGAACCCTAAGTGTGTAAGTGTATGAAGTGTGCATATTTCATTAAGGTAAAGATCAAGACTAAATTACTTTGACAAATTATCTTCCTAACTCTAAAAATCAAACAAATAATCTTATTTTGACCAAGTTCAAGAAATACTAATTTTGATTTTCCTATTCCTTAAAATTGACTTAATTTCTTACAAAAAATATGTCAAAATATTGTTTCTATTTTCAAAAAGTTTTTAAATGTAAAGAAAATGTTAAATTTTTTTTAATAAAAAGAAAAACCTAAGTTATGTTAGAACCCTGCCCCACACCTATCTCATGCATTGTCCTCAATGTATGAATTAATGCATAGATGCATGAAAAAGAAGATAGGGAAGGAAAATACTACCTTAAGGTGGTGGTTTCGGTGGTGGTCTGATTGGTCCACGTAATGCGGCCCTATCGACTTTGCATGGAGTTCGGAGGAACCCACCAGAAATCTCTCTAATATAACCCACTAAAATGATGTATACATGAAGGATTTTTATTAAAAATTTGACCCCGTCTAATTTTCAAATTCCATAATTGATTTCGGAGTCAATTTTGTTAACCGCCTTGTCCCAAAATGGAGTGTGAAAAGATAGAATGATTGACTTGGACTCAGAAAGTACTGGAACTAATACCGACTCAGGAAAGTGACTTAAGTCAAGTAAAGTTCAGGAGTCGAGATTGGCTCAGGAAGTGGGTCCAAATTAAGAAGTTGAAACTCAAGTCCACATTCAGTTTCCCACAATGTAATGTGACTTAATACTGGTGATTCAAGTTCAAGAATGACAGGTGTGGGAATCAAAACTGACACTAAAATATTACTCAAATCGGGTAACAAAACAGGAGTCAATATTGATTCGGGAATTTGAACTGGATTATAAATTTGAGAATCTAGGTCACATTTCTCATTGAGTTCAATTTCATAAAAATGAGAACTTTCCAATTTGTCAATGGGACTTTCAAAAGTATGAAATTGGTCAAGTTCAATAAAATGATCATCAAAGATGGGCGATTCAATTTCATTATGAATTGGCACAGGATCCAATGTTGACTCGGGAAAAAGATTGAAATCAGGTGAAGACACCGGAGTCATGATTGAATCAGGAAGTAGAATTGAATCACTAAGTTGAAGTTCAGGATCATATTCATTCTCAAGTTCTATTTCAGGAAAGGAATAACTTACCAAACTGTCAATGTCACTTTCAAAATTTGGAGTTTGGACAAGTTCAAATGATTGTGCTGAAATGGAACCTTGTTTTCCAAAACAACATGACTCTTCGGCTCTAACAGAATGGTTAGTGACATCAGAACTGACCAAACAGTGAGAACGTAGAGATTGGACCATCATATCTATGTCATGATTATGAGCGTTTTGAGCCTGACTCATGGCTTCAAGCATCTTTTTATAGCTGATAGGTTCATCGTTTTGTTGCGATTGGTCTTGAAAAGAAGAAGTGTTGTTTTGAAATTGGTGGCAAAATTGTGAGTCCATCAGATTTTGTGATTGTTGTTTGGACTCACGCATACTCATTTTCAAAATTGATGGTTTTCTATTTTGGACTAGTGGAACTGAGTGTGAATCTTGGAAATATTGTGGACAAGGTGGATAAGGAGGACAAGTTGGTTGAAAATTGGACTCGGGGGAGGTGAATCCCCATTGACTCTGTGAAGAGTTAAAATTATTCTGAAAATTATGGTTATAAGATTGGGGGCATGTGTTATATTGATTCGGATAAGACCAATCCGGCACACTATGTTGGTTAAAGTTATGATATGTCGGGTTGGTAATATCCGAAAAAGAGGTTGGTGTGTAATATGGATTACTATTAAAATTGGAAAAATTTTTATTATAAGCCATATCACACAATAAAACACAAACAAGAAAAAAAACAAACAAATAAGCAAACAAAAAAGAAAAAAATTCTAACCTAAGTTAGGGTAGACCTTTGACCTAGACGACTCCTAACTGGTTAGACTATCCATAGGAGGTATAATGCAGACTTTGACCACAAGCTAATCAGCCAGGTCAGGACAAGATTGTTGGGAGGTTATCCGTCAAAGACGTTCCTTAATTAAGTAACCACCAACCTTCAGGCTTTCGGCCCTTAATCCCCTCCTAGACACTGATTTGGAAGGAGTCAAATTCCAACACCTTTCCCCTTAGGATAATCTCCTAATTGAGTTCGAGACGTCCCTAGGGCCAACGTCTACTCATTTTTTATTAAAAAGCTTGTGATTGTGAGTGCTTGGAATCTGATTTTTGGGCCAAGGAAGGGTGATTAAATCCCTACCTTATCTTGTTATTGTGTGGTGCCCTTAAGATCAGTTTGTGCAAGTGTATAAGATATGCAAACAAGATTCACTCAAAGCGATATAAATCAACCAAGAGATGAGCCCTATTCTAAATGCAATGCGAACATACCTTGCTCCAGCACTCTTCAACAGTAAAGTAAATGAATTGAAAAGACACGTGCCTAAAATGCAAACGTCTAATCAATTTTTTTTAACTTTTTCAACAAATGTTTTACTGTTGGTTTATTAGCAGGCTCCTGGTGATGGCATACAAGAAATAAAGTTTGCAGAAAACTCTAATTTTGCAAAGAAAGCAGCCCTGCAAAAAGCCAGTCAGTAGTGAACTCCTTTTTGCCGCGGATCCGCGACCAGAGCCGAGGAAACGCGGCAATCCAGAGGGTGCTTGGTCTCTGCTTTCTAGAACAGAGGCCCAAGACCACTTATATGTTACTGCAATCTTCTTTCCTGCTTTTCCTGACCTGTAACCTACAACAGAGAAGAAAAATTCGTTTCAGTTCTAAAAATTCAATAAAAAACCGTTACCCTCCCCGGCAACGGCGCCAAAAATTTGTTCGGAAGGATTAATTGTATTGAAAAGAGGTTTAGAGTAAACGTTGGCTGCCGTGTACTGATGATCAAGAACTTCGAATGTTTATGCAGGTTTACTTTGCTCCTTCTGAATCACCGTTCGTAGCATAAGCTAGGACGGATCGTATCCACAGGGAGGGTTAGCGATAGAAGCATTCAAGGTTTGTATTGAAATCTTTGTGAAGAAAAACGAATGTTCTTCTTTGTTTTAAGAAATGGAAAATAAAACGATGTGGAAGGTGAGTGGAAAATCTTTGGGTGTTTTGTAAGATGAAAGAAGAAATGAGAATAGAGATGGAAGAAAAAGAGAGATTTGAAAAAGAAGAAGTTTCAAAAAGAGAGATTTTTAAGAATAATATAAAGAGAAACCATGACTAACTAACATTATAATTTACTAACTTACTACTCTCGTTAGGTGATGCATGCCTTATATTGACTCGCTGGCAATGATATGTCTTGCTTTGTCAAGTCCTTGTGTTGTCCCATGTCGAAGGTGTTTCTCATCTAGACTAGTTGCCTCCTTGAATCATTGGCTCCCTAAATAGATTTTCATTAGTGGAACAAGGATAGTCACTTTTAACGATGCTAAAAAACATACAAGATTCATTAGTCCATCAAAGCTATAATAAAGCGAGCATGAAATAAGAACTTGTAATGAAGTCATTGGCAAAGTGAAGTGATCCATCTTCATGTTCCATCACGGCACTTATTCTGAAGACAAGGCTCTAAGTGAGGCTCACATGAGTCATATGGAGGGAGAAATTAACATTTATAAAGAATAAAAAGCAACTCATCTTCATTGGGAGTGTCATAAACTTGTAATTTGCAAGACTTGAAAGAAGAAAGGATCCCAAGAATCATATAAGTCAGCAATCACCCAAGAGTTAGTAGTTAGTAAAATTAAAAGTTAGTTAGTCATGTTAATGAATTAGCTAGACATAGAAATAAAGAACAAAAAAATAGTTCATTGTAGAAGTGAAATAAAAGAAAGTAAAAGTTTAAAAGAAAAACAATGCACTAGAATAAGAGAAGATGAAGATTGAAAGCTCGATCCTTGTATTCCGTTGTCACCGTCTCCAATTACAAAGATTGCTCACTCTCACTCTCTTTTTTCTGGATTCTAGAAGGAGAAAAAGAAAATTACATAAGAGACTAAAAAGAAAACTTAGAGAAACCCTAATAATTTTCCTATAAAAACAATGCTCTTTTCTCCTCCCTGATTACAGAGGCCCTAGGGGTCTATTTATAGTCTTCATGAGAGGAGGCCATCCCACTTCAGTCTCCGGATCAAACGCTGAAGTAACGGCGTAAAGATTGTCGCGGGTCTGCGGCACGTGCCGCGTTTCCGCGGCCGTTTCTTGGCCGCTGCGCTAGCGGATTTTTGTGTCTTTCTATTACATCTCGTATCCCCAGTTGGATCTTGTAGAAACTGAGAATACGTTTTGGATCTTTTCAGACTTGGGCTTTTCTCTTGTGGGCTTCTTAAATGCTTCTTTAATTCCTCAAAAATCACAATATTTGGGCCTCTTTCTCCATTAGACATTGGACCTGAAAAAAGAGAGAAAAAAGCAGTAAAAATCAACTATTTATTCAGATAAAGTATAGCATGGTGGTAGAAAATGATGCATAAATGACTCCAATCAGATTACACCCACAAAATTCATAAAGAAAGAAATTAAATGTTAGTATTTGAAAACACATTTTGAAATAGAGAAAAGTGTTGAAGTATTTTTGCCAAAATATAAGTGATGCAAGGTCAGAGGTTAACCAAAAATTATTCTTCCTTAAACTAAGTAGAAATGCAAAATCATGTTATAAATTAAATGTAAGAATTTAAAATTGAATTGATTTCTTGATCTTTCATAAAACTCTTAGAAAAATATGCACTTTGTGAACTGTGAAGATTTTTGGGATATCGACTCAAACTTTCATGTCATTGATTTTTGTATATATATATATTTTTCTCTTTTTTCTTCCCTTAGTTTTCTTAGGCTTTCTTATTTACCCGTGTAGTGAACCTTTAGCCAGTGACTCCCAAACCAGATGATCTTAGGGCACCAGATGAGAAAATATCCTCGGACTTAAGTACTCGAGTAAACATGACCACTAAACTAAATGGGTTTATTTTTATTTTTGTCTACCATTTTAGGTGTGAATAATCATGCTTCCTGAAGTATAATTACCCAAATTCAATAAGTGATTTTTATTCATTATATATATATATTTAATATATTTTTTATGGCATTTACAGTCCTTGTTTCAATCCCAAAAATTGTTTAAGTGTGAAGTGCATAAATCTAAGGCAAAAGAATTCAAGATTAAATTATCTTTCCAATCTTACTTTCTTATCCTAAAATTTAAAAAATATCTATTATTTTTACTCAGTTTAAAATTTCATAATTTTAGGTCTTCTTAATTCCTAAGATAATCTTAATTTTCTTAAAAATAAATTAAAACTATTTCTCTTATTTCAAAAAGTTTTGTAAAAAGAAAAGAAAAGAGTTTTTTTATACAAAAGAAAATTTTAAAAAGTTCTTAAAAAGAAGTGTAAAAGAAAGATAATTTAAAACTACCTATGTTAGTAAACCCTCCCCCACACTTATCTCATGCATTGTCCTCAATGCGTCATGAATGTGTATATACATGAAACAAATAGAGAGAAGGAAGATTACCTCATGGAGGTGGTTCTGGTGGTGGTCTGACTGGGCTAAGCGTTGTTGCCCAATCAAGATATCGTGGATCTTGCAGAAACCCATCAGTGACCTCTCTAATGCGACCCAGTAAAAGAATGATTGACTGAATTGTCTAATTTAAAAACTTATCCTCATCTAATTTCTAATTTTTAAAATAATTACTGAGTCATTTTCTTCAACATCCTTGTCCAACAATAAAGTGTGATTTAGGGAGATGATGGATTTGGACTTAAATGGATCAGGAGCAAAAATCGATACCGATCAGGATTTAACTCAGATCAAGTCGAGAGTCAATAATGAGAGTCGAAATTGGTTCAAAATAGGATCTAAACCAAATAATTGATGTTCACACACTTTCCCCATTAATGAAGTATGATCATAAGATAATGGTGATTAAATTTCACGGTGTACTAGTACAATATTCAATATTGACACCGGAATAGAGAAAAAAATCTGTTAAAAATACCAGAGTCATTATTGAATCAAAAAATGAAATGGAATCACCAACATGAGATTCAGGATCACTTTCAAGCTCAAGTTCAATTTCAGGAAAAGGATAACTTGCCAAAATGTCAAGAGGTTAATGTTGGTCAAGTTCAGATTGGTATGATGAAATTAAAACTAGATTTTCAAAGACATGATTATTGGGTCCAATCAGTAGAGTTAGGGATATAAGGATTGGTCAAAGGTCGACAAGAAAGACTTTCCTCGCTCTCATTGATCAATTCGCTCATTAGTTAGTCAAACTTACTGATAGGCCGGGTAACAGAATTTGGAGTCAGAATCATGTCTTTCATACTTTTTACAATTGGTTCTTCTTGAAAAGGTAAGTATGGAAGTTGATTTTAGAAATTGTGGTGAAATTGTGAGTCCATCGGATTTTGCGATTGCTGCTCAGACTCATGAAAGAGTTCCACACTCAAGTCCAGTATTGATGGTTTTTCATTTTGAATCAGTGAGACTAGAAAAGATGAGTAGGACTCTTGAAAATTTGGCTGAGATGATGAGTCCAACATATTTTGAAATCGTTGCAATTTTTCACAAAAGACTTCCAAACGCTCTTCTAACTCAGATTCTTCTTCAATTGGATGTTCTAGAAAAGGAGTATATGGAGTTTGATTTGGGAAGGATTTTGAATTGAGTAAATTTTTAATTTGTTGTTGGGACTCAAGCATGACTTTCGTACTCCTTTCCAAATTGGATTTTCCTCAATTAGCGGAACAGGAAAAGGAGGATATGAAGTCGAATCGGGGAATGAATATTGTGGATAAGGTGGTTGCAAATTTGACTCGGGGGAGGTAAATCCCCATTGACTCTGTGAAGAGTTGAAATTATTTTAAAAATTATGGTCATAAGATTGGGGATATGGGTCATATTGAGTCAGATAAT
Source organism: Agave tequilana (assembly GCA_038442645.1). Classification (NCBI taxonomy): domain Eukaryota; kingdom Viridiplantae; phylum Streptophyta; class Magnoliopsida; order Asparagales; family Asparagaceae; genus Agave; species Agave tequilana. The sequence goes on from JAVJIF010032886.1 coordinate 50,869, forward strand.
CCCAACCCGGCATATATGGTTGGTTCATGTTATACATATCTGAGTTGAAATTATCTGAGTCAAATGAGGTCGGTGTGAAATATGAATTAATATTAGGATTGAAGAAATTTTTGTTTTTAAAATCCATGTCACAATTTACAAGAAAGAAAAACAAACAAACAAACAAATAAAGAGAAAGAAAAAGAAAACAAGCCTATGCTAGGGTTGACTTAGACCTAGATAACTCCTAACTAGTTAGACTGTCCACGCGGGTATATTATCGGAATCTGACCACGAGTTAATCGGCCAGGTAGGGGCAAGATTAGTGGGAGATATCTGTGCCGGAGCAATGGGCCTAATTATGCCAAACCACTATTTTTTGAGGTTTTGCCTCTCAATCCCCAACCTTAAACACCGATATGAAAAGAGTCAAGTTCTAACAACTTCTCCCTTAGGTCAATCTCTTAAATGAGTCTGAGATGTTCCTAAGGCCCAACGTCTAGCAAATTTTTATTCGGCTTGATTGTGTGAGTGGGGCGGTGATTTTTGGGTTAAGGGAGGGTAATGACTTCCCCACCTTATGTTGTATTAGGTTTTGTCCTTAAGTTCAATTCATGTAAGTGTGCAATATAGATAAGAATGAACATACAAGAAAGTAAATCACCCACGTATTTGTCCTAACTATATGCTATGCAATATGTACACCTCCGTCAAGATCACAACAACACAAGAACAAAATATAGTATATTGGAATGAAAATGACACGTGCCTAGATGCAAATGTCTAAACCATTTTAGAGCATCTAATTTTCATATTTTAGTTCTTAATTATTACAATGCACAGGTAATATAAATAAAATTAGCAGCAGAGTATAAGAATATACAAGAACTTACCCAACCACACAAGAGCAAGAGTGGACTTTTGTAATGCTAAACTTTAACCTGCACACCAAAAAACAAAGAAGAAAAATTAACAAAAACGTGAAATCAAACCGTTCCCATCCCCGGTAACGGTGCCAAAATTTGATCGGGAGAAAATCGCGCACAAAGTGTATGTTTTGAAATTGATGTTTAAAGTGTGTGTGCTTTGGCTTCCTCGATACTTCCGTTATAGCATAGAGGATAAAACGAGTTGAATCCACAAGGACGGGAGGTGATATAAGCTTTACCGGTTGATTCATGTGTGTGTTAAAAGTTCATCAATGTTTGAAAGAATGAAAAGAAAGGAAAACAAAAAATAGAAAAGAGAAGTACGGTGAAACACGAAGAAGTGAGAACATAGAAGATAAAATATTTGTGTTTTTGAAATATTTCTAAAATAAAGTAAAAAAGAAAGAAAACCCATGGCTACTAACTACTAATGACTCCACTAACATGCTAACCTCTTAGTGATAGTTGCCTCACATGTATCATTGGCCATCACTAGTCCTTGGTTCAAGAGTTTTACAAAGCATGGCTCATATGTTAACTTTCACATCCAAATTCAACCAACAAGTGCAAGCTACACTTAAATAATCAAAATTCAATAACAGCAAGCATGAAATAAAGTAATATTACCTTGTTAGAGATTTAGATGTTAGAGTGTTAGAATCCATCATCATGAGCCATCAATGGTTCTTGCAAGAGCAAGGCCAAGTAGAGGCTACTAGATTCATGTGAATTATCAAGTAAGAAGTTAGACTAGTTAGTAGTTAGTAGTTAGTTGCCATGAGATAAAAATTAGCTATACATGTAAAAGGAGTTAGAGAGAAGAAAACAAAGAGAGGTAAAGAGAGAATCTTTCATATCTTGTTACCTTCTATTACAAGAACTCTTACTTTTCACTCATGTATCACTCTCTCTCCTATTACAAGATCTAAAAGAAAATGAAAAATATAAAGAGAAAGAGGAAGAACTAACCTAAACTAAACTAAAGTACAACATGGAAAAGAAAACTATCCTAAAACTACACTACTCTCTGGACATTTTCATCTTCAGAACCCCAGGGGGGTATATATAGGCACCAGGGGAAAGGGGCCAGGGGGCAAACCCTGGCCCAAAGTGCGGGCGCGGCCGCACCTGTATGGCGGTAGAAACACGGCTATGGCTGAATTTTCGTGGCTCTTCTAGAGCCGCGCGCGCGGCGCTTTGTGTCACGCGTTGTCCCGTCTGTCCCCTGTCAGTTGGAAGTCTTGGTTTTGTTGAAACTGCTCTCCAAGGTCAATGGCTATATTATAGCCCTTTAATCACCCATTAAATGATGATTTAGGGTCTTCTTCTTCATTGCACACCATAGACTTAGAAACATACAAGAGAGGTATTATGAGCAGAATTTAATATTAAATAAATGTGAAGATGTGGTATGAAATATGCAGTTTTAGAGACTAATCAGATGCCTAGGAAGTAGAGAATCATCTTCGGGATGATGCTGAGAGCCAACCCCAGATCGACTTGGATCCTCTCGATGCACATAGAAGCAATGTACCCAATATAGTACATAGGTCTATCATATTTATTATCTTTGAGGAGCATGTCCTCAGGAGTGAAGGTGATGGATGGCACTTGTTCCCTTCATTAAATGATATTGGGAATACAGAGTCCCATTGTCATTAGTAGGGATCGCTAGTACTTGTGTCAGAAAGGACTATGAGTAAGCAATTGCATCCCTAAGCGCCTCTCTTGTCTCCTTCGAGAGACAAAGTAGTTTGTGTAGCGTGATACGAGCTGGGATATTGGCAAGCTGTGCCAATATGTCAAAGCGAAATGGAGCATTGGGCCCTTTTGGAGGATCCTTCTTCAATGATTTGTCAAATCAGACCTCCTTTTGCTTCCCTTGTCTAGTGGCGGGGATGGTGCCAAAGCCTAAACTGGTGCAGTTATTCCTGACGTCATTGGTTGTTGTGTCTCGTCGTGGTCTGGTCATACTATCATAAGTACGTTCTTTCAGATCGAGTGCCAATTGGTTGAGAGGTAGCAAGTTGCGCCGCTATGGTTGAGGGGTAGCGGGCTGCGCCGCTAAGGCAAGCTTCTCTTCTTCCGAATCACTGAGAGAAGCTATAGTCACAATGTTATCATCTGTTGTGAGGGAGATGGTGTTACATGACTTGGAACTTAGGTTTACTGGATTTCCATTGCTTATCTTTGATGATATCTGAATGGACCTACATGATCTCTTCATATTTTGTTACCATCGGAATGAGGCCCTTGGCTTTTGATTTTTCATTGGGTTGACAACCTCTAGTCTGGCTTTAGGGATCGGGTTAATCCATCTTGGACTGTCGTCTTTGGAAAGATCGCAAAATTGAGAGTCACCACGTTGGTGGTGACTTTCTTTTACTCTAACTTGAGAGTCAGAACTCCAGCATCCACTAATGCTTGGATCTTATCCTTGAGGACAAAGCATCTGCTAGCGGGATAATGCACCACTCTGTAGAAGAGAGAGTAGTTGGGGTCGTTTGTATGCCCTATTTCTTCTGGTCATCGAACTTCAGGTAACTTGAGCTTGTTACCCTTGTTAAGTAGGTGGAAGATGGTCACCACCTATTCATCTTTGAAGGAATACTGTCTCGGTAAAAACTTGAATTCCTGATTATTGCTGGCGCCGCTCCTTTTCTTCTTTTGTGGAGTTTCCCCAGACAACTCAACTGCCATCATTTCTTCCTTATGGATTGAGAAGATTGGGCTGCATCACGCCCCTTGATGTTGACCCCCATTTGTTCTTGAGCACTGAGGGCTCATAATTTTAGCTGATTTCTTAGCTATCTCTGCTTGTTCCATAAGCTTCTTCAAAGTATGGGCTTTGATGGTTCCCATACGAACTTCTACTCTGTCGAGAAATTTGTGCCATGTTTGAAGCAACATGGGCAAGGGCTTGCTTGCAGCGCACATGAGAGAGAGAGAGAGAGAGAGAGAGAGAGAGAGAGAGAGATTGTGAAACCTCTCAATGTATTCTCACACGGATTCTCCTCCTTTCTGGACTATCGAAAGGAGCTACTTGAATAAATTAAAGGCTACCCCCTTAAGGGTACCGATGAAAAGTCTGGCCATGACAGCATCATTGTCTATCACGTTGTCAGTTTGCGACCGAAAGTAATAAATGTGTTGAGTTGGCGAGCTCTTGCCATCATACATGTGTAACGTAGGTTGCTTGAACTTCGACAGATAGGGAACTGAGTCTCACTCCAATGGATAAGGACATATCATCCTATCTTTTCAAGTTCATCCTTCCAAGCCAGGGATGCAATTTAAGCTAGATGCTTTTGATAACATCGGTATTAACTGCGGAACTTCCTTTCGACTTTTTAGTCTTATGGGGTTCTGTGTCAGGATTCTCCTCCTCGTCGTGATTGCTGCAGGTGGTTTCATTGTTGTTCTAGTTGTTCAAGAGCTACGCCAACATTTGTTGGATATTATCCAGAGCCACTTACTGAGCTTTGAAAGTTTTCTCTTGAGCATCTATACGTCGATGGAGATCATTATCATGATCGTTGTCAGCCATGTTGACCGACTCAATTCTTGTTTGCCCCGAGCTAACTGTGGTAGAGGAAGCATAGACATTGTCCTCTTCTCATCGTTTGACCACTGGAAGAGGCTTCTCAGTGGTTCCGGCGACATAGCCCTTATGAAAGAGAATGGATGTCCATAGTTGTAGGATATTGCTACCTTGAAACAGGTACCTCGAAAGGCACCCTTTGGTTCAATAAGAACCTGACTTAAGCCTGGAGTATAGTCAGGATCTGGGAAACTAACTGAGGGAGCGCGAACCCCCGTCTTCCTCTTTGATATAGCATTGGATCCCTTCCTTTGCCCATCATGTTGACAGAGGCGGCAGCAAGGTGAGGCTTTTTGGCTGCCCTCTCCTCCTAAGTTTGGACTCTTTAGAGTCTGAGCTGACAACCGATCAAATAATGACGGTTTGTTAAAAGGAGGTGTTGCGGGGATTGACCCCAGACAACAAATAGCAGAAAGCACGGTTATTCGCCCTGAGACGGTGAGATGTGAACTTGCACTTCATGATGGGATTTCATCTTATTGCTCAGAAATTCCTGGAAGTCTGCATTGGCCAGATCCAATCGATCCAACGCGGATACTCGGAGAGGCTGGATAGTCCTAGACGTAATCTTAGAGGCTTTTTTCTTGGCTGGGGGCGAAGTTAAGATAGCTTCACCGTAAGGCGAAGCACTTGAGGTACTAGTACTGTAAAGTACTTCTTTTCCTTTGAGCGATGTAAGTGCGCTGTTAGCACCAGAGTGTGCTTCAGATCTAGCTTCGCAGATAGAAGCTTTGACAGTGGAGAGCGAAGGTACTGCAACTTCGCTGATAGCACTTATAAGTACTTTTTGCCTTTAGCTTCACGGGAGGAGCGAAGCTGAGCTCTGTGAAGAGCTGAAGTAATCTCGCAATCTGAGACTCTATAAGCTTCACCATAAGCTGAAATAATAAATCTTTTAGCCTCGCATAAGGCTGAAGAAGATTTTCCAATGCAGAAAGCCTTAGAGGTTGATCTAGCTTCACATACAGCATACAGGTGCTGGCGCAAAGCTAGTGTAGTCTCTATTGAGACTGAGTTAGTCCTGCAGGTGGCCTCCTTCATCTCATCAAAGACTTGCTTCCGAGTGGTAGCTAGAGGAGACCTAACCACTAAGATCTTCCTATACTTGCGCGCACTGGTAGGGTTTGGGCCTCTCTCAGAGAGAAGTTACTCAAACTTCTCTTTGTCAAACTGGATGACCAAAGTTTCAGCAGTAGACCCAAGGGTCTCATCATCGCATTGTGGCATGATCTTCTCGTTGGCAGAGAAGAAGTTCCCTAGTGGAGTCGCCATCTTGTTTTTTTATTGATTTGAGATTGGGGAAAATTTACAAAAATTAAAGAGATTTACATGTAATAAAAGAAAATTACAAGAACTCTCTCCTAGAGTTTCTAGAAAAGTGTGACTGGTCAGTGTGCGACCACTTTATTCCATTAACAATGCGAGTAATTGAGTCTTCGAATCTTCTGCATAAGGATTTTCTTCTCGCCTGGTTTCGAGAATCCTTTGAAGAAGGAAGATCGTAAGTGTATTAGCCCCCTAAAAGAAAAGCAAAGTTTTCTGAGAAAAACTCGATAGCTAAAGAGCGATATCTTATGAAATCTCTCTAAGAAGATCAGTCTTCTTCTGATTTTTTCAGCAAAAATATCTCTTAAGAATCCAGCCAAAATCCATCCTAGAGCCTCTCTTCAAAATCCAGCCTTGAGCCTGCCAAGCAGTGGGCTATTTATAGGCTAAATAGGATGTAACTGCTCCCTAAAAATCAACACAGTCTAGCTTCGCTGCGAAGCTAAACATAGCTTATGCGAATCTAGCACATGCTAGCGAAGTTAATTAGCCAACAGGCTCAAGGTTGTTATAACACTCCTCTGATTTCCTCCAACTATTTGGGAAATTTTCCTTGATCCTTTCCAACTGATTGAGGGATTTTCCTTGATCCTCTCTAGCCAATTCGGGGGAAAAAAGATCATGGCAAGTAACTGCCTAAGATGTCAAAATGATCACATTAATCTCGTGTTGAATTTAAATAGTAAAAAATGACCATATGAGCTCGCAGCGGAGCTAGCTCATAGCGGAGCTGAAAAGAGAGCTTCATGCGAAGCTAAGCGCACAACGAGTTGCTGAGCCTAATGTGAAGCTGACATTGAGCTTGCGATGAAGTTAAAAGAGAGCTCTTAACAAAGTTATGCAAAGCTTCAAGCGAAACTAAGGACTGAGCCCACAACAGAGCTATTGATAGCTCGCTGCAAAGCTAGCACTGAGCTTGCAGCGAAGTTAGGAGTTAACCTCTTTGGGCTTCTTTAGAAGGCAAATGCTTGGTTCACTGTCTGCTTCACTGGATCAGTAGAGTTCAAGTCATTGATTTGTCCATCAAGGATGAACATGTCTTTAGCCTGCCTGTGACTTGTCATTTATAAGTGTCGACAAGTTAGATATCGTTCGGCCTGGCTGCAGAGCTACCTCGGGGTTCGTCTTTTTGGAGTGTCAACACTAACATTCGCGTGTCTCTTTTGAACCAAAGTGGTGGAAGTAGAATGAGCTTCTGTGATGGATCAATACCAGTCGACGAAAACTCGAATAGGGCACAGACAGCAGGTAAAAATAACTCATCCCTACTGAAAACTAAACCAATACCAAGATTTCATGGGATATCCAGTTTGTCGGTAATGAAAGCACTCCTCTTCAAAGCCCTATCGAGACCTGTATACCAATCGTGCAACTTTCTCGCGATCTCAGAGTGACTCATCACAATCACTTCACTGTCAGTTGCAAATTCCTGAAATACACTATATGAACATGCAAAAAATTTATAATTATCATTGCATTTTGCTAACTGTTTAGTGATATCATCAAATGCAATAGGCAAATACAATGTTGTAAATACTCAGGCATAATCCTGAAGGTAAGAAAAGTGGATACATAGGATGCATAAGGAGATGTGCAGCAGACTCTGTCAGTGGGATGCTAGATTCAAGACAAATTTTTAAACACCCACTACAAGAATAAAAGCCAGAAACCGATGGATCATTGTAAAGAACTCCAAGGGCTGGTTAGAAGAAGGATACCTAAATATAGTCACTGTTGACTCGACTACTAGCTCACACTCAGCATCACTAGTGTCATTATCATGAGTATGGGCATCAACAGGCATAGGTGTGCTAGACTCGACTGGCACATCTATATTGTCTCTGATACTCTCAGAAAATTTATGGATTTCATCAATAATCTATGTATCAGAATTGAATAGTGGATCCTCAACGCCACTAGTAATAGTGGAGGAAACGTAAACATCATCAACAACTCTCGAGTTTCTAACATCATCACTAGAAACGCTATTAATATATTGATTCTCGAGTTTCTAACGACTCTCGCCTCATGGTTCTATCCTTTTTAATGTGAACTTGCAATTCTGAGCTAACCCGAGGATAAAGTTAAGTCTTAGGTATATAAAGATTTGTGTTACTCCACATAAGAAGCTAGTCTTCTGTCGCACGTCTTATTTTTATGTGTCATCTTGTTTTGGCATTTCATTCTGCAATATTAGCACGGACGTTCAACAGTTCAATTATTAATAGACTATTATCCCAAAAAAATAGTTATAATAAAATAATCTCACCCATAAATCACAATTTTGGTGACGACATACACATGTGAGGTGGCAAGCGTGGCCTTCAGGCATGTAAATTAAAAACCACATGTGACGTTAGAATATTGAACCCAGGTCCTCAAAATTAATGGAGGAAGATACCAAGAAACTGTTAAAGGAGTCAATGTCTACCCACTCCCGTCATTCACAAACCAAACTTCACTGTGCACCATTAATAAGGTTACTATGCGCTGATGTAAGCGATGACGCAAGCGACTGCATAGTGCCCCCAAGGTTTTCCTATAAATAGGCCCTTCCTGATTCATTTCAATGTACACACAAAATTCAGAAATCAATAAGAATTCCTATTTCTACTCTGTCTCTAGAATTCTCTGTCTTGGTGTTATTTCTCGAAGTTTTCTCAACACGTTATCAGCACGATCACTCTAGTCTGTCCCCAGCCTCTACCTCCGTCAGCTCAGGGAAAAAGCCTACCACGTCAAATTTCTGCCTCCATTAACTTAAGGTAAAACTTATCACGAGCCTCTGCTTCCATTACTCAAGGAAGAGTCCTATCACAAGTCCCAGATTCTACCTCTACAATCTCAAGGTAAAATTGGCAAGTTACTATACTTATGATATTCGTATAACACCACTACTATAATAAAAGGAGGCTCTGCCACCTATTTATAGAAATGTGATGTGATTACGAAAACTGAATTATTATACTAATTATATTCATATAACATCATTACTATAATGAAAGGAGGCTCTGCCACCTATTTATAGTAAAGTGATGTGATTATGCTATCTTTACTAACATCTAACTTGATGCTTGCGTGGATTAAACCCCAAGCTTCTAACATTATATATTTTATTATTATTCTACTATTATATCTAGACAAACACCCACTGAAAGGTTTACCGAGTAGCGTGGTGTGCCAATATTTATTTCAATAATTACTGCTTTATTAATTATGCCTGCAAAACACCCACCAAGTAGAGTGGCGTGCATATATTATAGCTCGTAAATATATATAGTACAATGCATTTATTTTACCATTTCCTTAATTACAATATTTAATTATATAAAATCTAAATTGTTTTTCTCTCTCCCCAACGGCTAAAAACCCCAACGGCTATACCCCCAACGGCTAAAAAACCCCCAACAGCTATAATCACCCAACGGCTATTAACCCCAACGGCTATAAACGGCTATTTTTTTCTCCTATAAATTGGTGAGTTCTCAACCACACAACTCACTCCTCAATCTCTCTTCATTCTCAAAATTTTCATCATCTCTAGAAGCTTTGCGTTCGAGTTTTTCGCAAGATGCTTAGTCCAGCTTTGATGTTTCTTATTGCCGTCATCATCATCAACACTTCTATCGTTTTTCTTGGAGACATGGATCCAAGTGAATTGTACCCGTATTTTTTTATTTTAATGTTCACTTTTCCTCTTCTACTTGTAGCTATTATGGTTGACATGCAAGTTTTCTTTGAGAAATAAAAATGTTGTGATTCTAATTATTTTTATATTTTGTTATAGTTATCACCATGTCAAACTTTGCAAAGCTTGAGTTCATTCCACTTGATATCATGGGGAGAAATTATATGTCTTGGGTTATTGATATTGAGATACATCTTGAGTCAATGGGTCTCACTGAGACCATTAAAGAAATAAATTCTACGTCGTCACAAGATAAGGCAAAGGCGACAATTTTTATCCACAGACATCTTGATGAAAGTCTAAAGTGTGAATATCTCACTGTTAGAGACCCAAGTGCTTTATGGAAAAACCTCAAAGAAAGGTTTGATCATCAAAAGGAAGTTGTACTCCCTGCCACTCGTGATGAATGGAATGCTTTGCGCTTCCAAGACTTTAAGAAAGTTAGCGACTACAACTCTGCAATGTTCAGAATAGTATCCCAGTTGAAATTCTGTGGGGTAGATATCACAGATGAAGAAATGTTGGAGAAGACTTACTCCACATTTCATGCATCCAACATAACACTGCAACAACAATATAGGTTGCGTGGTTTTAAGAAATATTCTGAACTAATTTCATCTCTTCTTGTGGCAGAGAAAAATAATGAACTTTTGATAAAAAATCATCAGTCCCGTCCTACTGGTTCAGCAGCATTTCCAGAAGCAAATGCTGCATTTTCTAAAAATTATGGACGAGGATATAATTATGGACGCGGCCGTGGACGTGGTCGTGGTCGTGGCCGTGGACGTGGCCGTAGACGCGGTCGAAGTGGTTTTTACAACCCTTCACAGAATAACGCGATCCACAAGAAGCATCATGTGGAAAGACATGAAAAAGGAAAAGATGTTCGTGAAAGTTCTCTTCGGAATCCTGAAGATTCCTGTTACAAATGTGGCTCCAAAGGACACTGGGCTAGAGTGTGCCGAACACCGGAGCACCTTTGCAAGCTCTACAAAACATCCTTGAAAGGAAAAGAGAAAGAAGTAAATTTCACTGAACATGATGATCCTATGGATGATTCAACTCATCTTGATGCTTCGGATTTTACTGATGATTTTGTTGATCTTCCTATCCATCATGATATTGGTGATAATTAGACATATGATTGTATTATTATACTTTGTTATTTGTAATTTTCAAATCTATCTTTGAATGAAATATTTCCTTTATAATAATATGTTTCAAATTTATTCTTACCAAATTGTTTATTTTGCATGAAGCTTGATATGGATTATTCTAATGATGAAGTCAAGACCAAAAGTGGAGAGATTTGCATACCGGATAGCGGTACTACACATACTATTCTCAAACATAAAAGGTACTTCTCTGAATTAAAACCAACAAAGGCAATCATCAATACAATATCAGGTCCTGTAGACTTGATTGAAGGGACTGGTAAAGCCAGCTTTATATTGCCAAATGGAACAAAGTTTTTCATAAAAGATGCTTTGTTTTCACCAAAATCTAAAAGAAATTTGTTGAGTTTTAATGATATATATCTTCATGGATATGATACTCAGTCTGCAACTGAAGAAAATATGAAGTATATGTATCTTACTACCTATATATCAGGTAAGAAGTACATATTAGAAAAACTACCAAAGCTTTCCTCAGGATTGCATTATACATATATAAATGTGATAGAATCACATATGGTAGTTAAAGAAGATACAGAGACAGTAACTCTGTGGCATGATCGTTTAGGTCATCCTGGTTCAATGATGATGCGAAGAATTATTGAGAATTCACATGGACATACATTAAAGGGCCAGAAGATCCTTCAAGTTAGTAAGATTCCATGTGAAGCTTGTTCTCTAGGAAAATTAATTATGAGACCGTCACCAGCTAAAATAAAAACAGAATCACCTACATTTCTTGAACGTATCCAAGGTGATATCTGTGGGCCTATACACCCATTGTGTGGACCATTTAGATATTTTATGGTATTGATAGATGCCTCTAGTAGATGGTCACACGTTTGTTTATTGTCAACTCGCAATGTGGCATTTGCGAGATTTCTTGCTCAGATAATTAGATTAAGGGCACAATTTCCTGATTATACAATCAAGAGAGTTAGACTTGACAATGCTGGTGAGTTTACGTCTCAGGCGTTTAATGATTATTGTATGTCTATTGGAATAGTTGTTGAACATCCTGTTGCCCATGTACATACACAAAATGGTTTGGCTGAGTCGCTGATTAAGCGCCTCCAACTTATTGCTAGACCATTAATAATGAGAACAAATCTTCCTATTTCTGTATGGGGTCATGCAGTTTTACATGCTGCAGCATTAATTCGCATCAGACCAAGTGCATATCATGAATACTCCCCTCTACAATTAGCATTTGGTCAAGAACCAAATATTTCCCATCTTAGAATTTTTGGTTGTGCGGTATATGTACCAATTTCTCCACCACAACGTACAAAGATGGGTCCTCAGAGAAGACTGGGAATATATGTCGGTTTTGAATCTCCTTCTATAATAAGATATCTTGAGCCTAAAACCGGCGATGTTTTTACGGCTCGGTTTGCCGATTGCCACTTCAATGAGGCAATTTTCCCAGCATTAGGGGGAGAAAAGAAACAGCTGGAGAAGGAGATTACATGGAGTGAACCATCCTTATTGCATCTTGATCCTCACACAAGACAATGTGAGACAGAAGTGCAAAAGATTATGCATTTACAAGAAATAGCAAATCAATTGCCAGATGCGTTCACTGATACAAAAAGAGTGACTAAATCATATATACCAGCTGTAAATGCTCCTACTCGGATTGAAATCCCAAAAGGACAACCCGAGAATGAAGTCACTCATGAGTCTAAGACACGCCTAAAGCGTGGTAGACCAATCGGTTCCAAAGATAAAAATCCTCGAAAAAGAAAAGGAGCAGATAAGCACGATGACCCCAATGTGCAAGAATGTGTTCCAGAAGAAACACAAAATAAATAAGAATGTGTTCAAGAAGAAACACAAAACAAGACAAATCAAGAGATGAAAAATCCTGAAGATATAGAAAATCATGAAATCTCTATTGATTATGTCAATACAGGAGGATTATGGAATCGCACTAAGATGGAAAATATAGATGAAATATTTCCTATTCCGTAGCATGTGATATTGTTAACGGAAGTGAGGATCCTGAACCAAGATCCGTCACTGAATGCCAAAATAGACCTGATTGGACAAAGTGGAAAGACGCTATACAGGCTGAATTGAGTTCGCTTAATAAGCGCAAAGTATTTGGGCCTATTATCCTCACGCCTGAAGCCGTGAGGCCAGTAGGATACAAATGGGTCTTTGTACGAAAACGCAACGAGAAAAACGAGATTGTGAGGTATAAAGCTCGACTTGTTGCTCAAGGTTTTTCGCAAAGACCTGGAATTGATTATGAAGAAACGTATTCTCCAGTAATGGATGCAATTACGTTTAGATATTTAATCAGTCTAGCAGTTTCTAAAAATTTAGAAATGCGTCTTATGGATGTTGTTACAGCTTATTTATATGGATCGCTTGATAGCGATATTTATATGAAAATTCCTGAAGGATTTAAAATGCCTGAAGCATTAAGTTCAAAACCCAGAGAATTATATTCGATCAAATTGCAAAGATCATTATATGGGTTAAAACAATCAGGGCGCATGTGGTACAATCGCTTAAGCGAGTATTTATTAAAAGAAGGATATGTAAATAATCCTATATGCCCATGAGGCTTTATAAAGAAAACAACATCCGGATTCATTATCATTGCTGTATATGTTGATGATTTAAATATTATTGGGACTCACAAAGAGATCCTAGAAGCAATGATATATTTAAAGAATGAGTTTGAAATGAAAGACCTTGGAAAAACTAAATATTGTATTGGTTTACAGATTGAGCACTTGCAAAGTGGCATACTTTTGCATCAATCAAATTACACTGAAAAGGTCTTAAAACGCTTTAACATGGATAAAGCAAATCATTTAAGCACTCCAATGGTTGTTAGATCATTGAATGTGGAAAAAGATCCATTTCGCCCTCGCGAAGATAATGAAGAGGTTCTTGGTCCTGAAGTACCATACCTAAGTGCAATTGGAGCTCTTATGTATCTGGCTAATTGTACCCGACCAGATATAGCATTTGCTACTAATTTATTAGCAAGATTTAGCTCATCTCCTACACGGAGACATTGGAATGGTATTAAACATGTATTTCGTTATCTTCGTGGAACAACTAACTTTGGTTTGTTTTATTCCAGAGGATCAAAATAAGAAATAACTGGTTATGCAGATGCAGGTTATTTGTCAGATCCACATAAAGCCAAGTCTCAAACAGGATATGTATTCACATGTGGAGGTGCAGCGATCTCTTGGCGTTCACAAAAGCAGACACTTATTGCCACTTCTTCTAATCATGCTGAAGTCATAGCACTCCATGAAGCAAGTCGAGAATGTGTATGGCTAAGGTCTGTAACTCAACACATCCAAGAAACTTGTGGATTACCAGTCAACAGAGATCCAACAGTACTGTTTGAAGACAATGCTGCATGCGTCGCTCAAATGAAGGAAGGATTCATCAAAAGCGACCGTACCAAGCATATACCCCCGAAGTTCTTCTCATTCAGCCAAGAGCTTGAAAAGGATAAGCAAATTACTATTCAGTATATCCGATCAAGTGATAATGTGGCAGATCTCTTTACAAAGGCACTTCCCCCTACAACTTTCAGAAAGCTTATTCATGATATTGGGATGCGTCATAAGCGAGATTTATGAAGAAGAACTACTCATGTCAACTTGAGGGGGAGCTTACGTGGCTGCACTCTTTTTCCCTTACTATGGTTTTGTCCCACAGGGTTTTCCTGGTAAGGTTTTTAACGAGGCAGCATAAAAACACGTATACAAAGATGATGTACTCTTTTTCCCTTCGCTATGGTTTTGTCCCACTGGGTTTTCCTAGCAAGGTTTTTAATGAGACATCATGAATGGTGGGTAGCCAAGGGGGAGTGTTAAAGGAGTCAATGTCTACCCACTCCCGTCATTCGCAAACCAAACTTCACTGTGCACCATTAATAAGGTTACTATGTGCTGATGTAAGCGATGACGCAAGCGACTGCATAGTGCCCCCAAGGTTTTCCTATAAATAGGCCCTTCCTGATTCATTTCAATGTACACACAAAATTCAGAAATCAATAAGAATTCCTATTTCTACTCTGTCTCTAGAATTCTCTGTCTTGGTGTTATTTCTCGAAGTTTTCTCAACAGAAACAAACTAATTGGACCGATGCACATTGTCATTTTCCCACCAATTACGAAGGGAGGAAAAAGAAAACTTAAATAATTGCCCCCATTGACCAAGTCTCAGTCACCCTCTCAAGTTTGAACAGTCTTTTATAGGAAACATCTAAGTTCGTCAATCAAACCTCACATGCCCTATACATACAAAGCCACAAATTGAGGACCTCTATCATCACACACACTACTTATCATCTCTTCCCCAGTCTTGAGACTCAGAGAAATTCTCTCCTCTTCGTGTTGCATTGAAGAATATACAGCTTGCTCAGAAGATGAGGTCGATGAGAATGTGCATCTTGCTCTTTGTCGCCGCCTTCTTCTCCGGGCTCATGCTACTCGCCCACGGTGAAGCAATGGCACCTTCTCCGATGACGAATGATGGCACGGCGATCGATCAAGGGATAGCTTATGTGCTCATTCTTGCTGCTCTTCTTGTTACTTATCTTGTTCACTGAATCATTGTGGAAAATTGTTGTGATTTATATTTGCATTTCTTTGTATGTATTTTTTTGAGGTTATTGAATATTACCGGGTTCTTTTTAAATACCATCAATACCAAAAAAGGTCCACACGATTTTTCCTGTACTTTGGTGCTGTTCAAGTAGTTGTATATTGTCTTCTCGCTCTCTCGACTTTTCGAGTTGGGTTACCAACTTTGATTTGAAACTATTTTGGGAACATGTTCCGCGTGATTCATAGCCTCTTTTTCCAATTGGGCCTTTGCTGTGTGACACAAACGAACTCCAGTTCTTGGGTTTTGATCACAGCAGCCATATGCTAGATTATTTGGAGTTGTAGGGAAAGAACCTAAAGAAGCTTTCGTGTTTTATCTTATTTTGTGCGAAAACTGCCAGGTCACATGTTGGTTGATACTTCCTTTTGGTCAAGTTTGCTCCCATAGGATGTTAGGACCAAAGTCGCAGCTCTTATCGTAGATATGATTTGACTCCGATACGCCGACAGATGATGGACTGCATGGCGAGGTGGAGGAGACGGACCCAAGGAGTGATCCCGTTATTGTTACAGCCTGCCCACTACTGTATTCTGCTTCATCCATTGCCAACTTCCATGTCAGTTGTTTTACGTTTTTTTTGTGAGAAGAGTGCTGCTGTATGGCTACTTTATTCACTCGAGGTGTTATAAACAATATCAGAGCTGTCTACTCAAAGTATATGTAACTAGTTGTCAGACGGAGACGATTACAACACAAAGTTAAGTATCTTTTTCTAAACCCTGCATTGCTCTAGTGAAACATGAGCAGGGCCGGTTCTGGGCCGGTGCGATCCCGTAGGCCCCACAAGCTTATGGGGCTCCGCAATCAACGGACTATTAATCTTTCTTTCTCTTATTTTTTTCAACTTCTCCCTTTTTAATTCTCTCTCTTTGCACTAAAAGGAACTCAAACTCCCTTCTCTCTCTCACAAAAATCTGAGGATTTTGTGGAACGAGAACAGACGAGGAGCATGATCGGCACTTGCTACAACCTCTCTATCACCACCTTCTCTCCTGACGGTCGTGTCTTCTGGATCGAGTACGTCATCAAGACCATCGACAACAACGGTTAAGGGTTCAACTTTTCAAATCCCCCGTCTCCTTTCCCCAAATGTCGCAATCTCAGACCAAATTTTGATTTTTTATGTTTTTTTTTCATTTTTTTGTGGTGGGTGTAGGACTGTGATTGGGATCAAGTGTAAGGATGGGATCGTGCAGGTGATTTATTTTTGTCTTTTTTATTTTTATATGGTTTTTGTGGTGGATTTGGTGTGAGGAAAAGCTGTTAGGGTTTATGGATTTTGATTTGGGTTTTTTTTTTTTTAAAGTTTTTTCTAATTACATCGAAGATGATGCTGCTGCGATCGAATCGGAGGATCCATTCAGTTCATCACAACTCGGCATGATAAATTTTTTTTAGTACAAAGCTCTACAATTTAAGTATTTTTTTTTTTTTTGGGGTGGAATTAAATAAGGTTGTCTTTGCTTGTATTTTTTTCATAAATATTGTGATGGTATGTTATTAGTGAATATAATTTATAAGTAATAATTTAGAAATCCATTTAGAGATTAGGGAATATACCACATTGTTTTTCTAGTGAATGTTTTCCGGTGTCTTTTTAATTTTTTTCATACCGGTTAATACTTATTAGTTAAGAAGAATATTATTACAATCCATATTTGCACATATAAATTTTAATTTGCCGAATTGGTGTTTGTTGATATTTTTTTTAAGTATATAGAAAAAGACTTTACGTTCACTTTTCACACAGAGCCCCTTAAATCTCAGAATCAATTTTGAACATGAGTATAACGAGAAGTCATACCTCAAGCAGAAGTACGTTCTTCCAAAATCTCATATTGCTCTGGTGAAACATTAATACGACGATGACTCATTCCTTAGGAACAACGGGGAAAGCGACGAGGAAATATGCAATGTTCCATTGTTAACTGCTAAAATATATGCACAATGCTGAAAAATAAAAATTTCATGGCCTCAAATGAGAACAGCTGGAAATAATGGCCTGCAAACAACAAGTAGCTAATCGTTGTAATTGGTTTCATTAAAAAAAGCTTTTTAATGAAGCGTGTAAGACTAGACCTTTCACTGGCTAGTTTCCAGGAATGCTATATTCACCAGGGACAACCTTACCAGGAGGAGGTGGCAAGGCCTGGAGGATTATGTTCTTTGCTCTAACCTACTCGAATCAGTAGAACATCTACTGCTTCGCTGTAATTTCTCCTCAATGTTTGGTCGTACTCCTTGAACGGTTTCAAGTGTAATGACAAGCCAGAAGTAATGGCAGACTTTTGGACTGGATGGGCACATCATAGGTTACATAGGAGAAACATTAGTTTCTGGGTTTTGATCACAGTTGAAAGATGTGAGTTATGTGTCATAGTAGAAAAATTTGATTTCAGGGCCTGTTTGGTTAAGGGTGGAAGTGAGGAAGTAAGGAAGCGAGGAAGTGATAATAGTTCCCTTTGGAACTTGAGAATTTGTTAGTAAGTTTTCTGGTGTTTGGATGTTATTGGGAAGTGTAGTTTGGAAAATGTTATGTCTTTTCCGGTGTTTGGATGGTAATGTGGAAGTGGAAGTGGAAAAGTTGACCACAAAGTTGACCGCAAAATAATATTAAAATAAAAATTAATTAAGAAAAATAAAAAATGGACTGTAATTAGAATGCAAGTGGAATTTACATGATCAAAAAATTAACTGTTTTGCGTTACAACGTATTACAAATGAGATTTACATGACCACAAAATTAACTGTACCACTCTGGAAGTGAGGAAATGGTTGTGTAAAAGAGAGAATAGAAAAGGAAAAGGGGTTTTCTTATTTTCCTTTTCCGGTGTTTGGATAGATTGGGAAGTAATCAATTATACTTCCTCATTTCCTTACTTCCGCCCACTTCTTTCAAACCAAACACACTCAGTTGGAGCTTTAAAAGCGCAAGGCCTAAGATGGACTCTTGGAGAAAGCGTTCTCAAGATGTCCAACGGCTCATTGGTTGTTCTGAAGGACATTCAACGCAAAAACTTGTATTACTTGAAGAGTAGTACAGTTACAGAAAATTTGACAGCTTCAGAACATTTGGAAGACGACTCTACCAGGCTTTGACAGATGAGGCTCGAACATATAGAAGAAAATTCTTTGCAAGCTCTTGCAAAGTAGAGATCAGTGGAAGGTGCATCTACCTATAATTTAGAATTGTGTAGACATAGCATTCTGGACAAGATGACGAAGGTGAGACTCGGCACCACAACTCACCGCTCGGAAGGTCTCCTTAATGGTGGTCACGTTAGTATTTGGGGTCCTACCAAGACTGCATCGCTTGGAGGTCTCGGTATTTGTCTCGTTTATTGATGATATATCTAGGCGATGTTGGGTATACCCAATGAGACAAAAATTTGAAGTCCTAAATGTATTGGTGATGTGAAAGAATATGAAACATACTGGTAGAAAGATTAAGATACTCCAAATTGATAGTGTTGGAGAGTATAAGGATTAGTTCCTATGATTTGATTAGAACACTGGTATTGGTATTTACTTCACAAATGGAATACATGTGGTGGCTAAAGATAAATTATTTCTGGCCGGAGAAGGTGCGGTGCTTATTGTCTAACGCACAATTAGACAAATCGTTTTGGGCTACGTGTTGGCGTATGCTAGCCATCTCATGGATTATCAATCGTCAACTACGATAGGGGGTAAAACTCTATTAGATATTTTGTCAGGTGGAGCTGCTCAAGACTATAGTTTGCTACAAGTATTTGGATGTTCAACCTACTTTAGCGTCAAAGATGGCAAGTTGAATTCGCGAGTAAAGAAGTTTGTGTTTTTGGTGTCAAGAGGAATATGAAATGCTACAAGTTATGGGATCCCGAAAATAAGAAGATTGTGTCAAGCAAGCATGTCACGTTTGATGAGACTTCATTGTTGAAGTCTACTATCTCTCAGTAGGTGGAGAAAAAAAAAGACCAATGATGTATCATAGCGGGTGGAGGTTGATGCTACTCCTCCATCTCCAGATGGTTCAGAAGTTGTTGAGATTTCACTGTATGTGACACCAGGTGGAGATCAGATTGTCAACTTGGATGATGAACAGATTGAAAGAAAGGTCGATTTGATTGTAGCAGAAAGAACCAAGAAGCATCCACAAAAGTGGGTTGTGAAGAAGTGTAGATCTCAAATTGGTGAGCTAGATTAGCTCAAATTGAAGGTCGTTATTCTCCACGACATTATTGGTAAGGAGATACATGACTCAGCCAATTAGGTTGTTGATGCAGATTTGAAAACAATTGATTTCGTTGCTTGAGCTCGGTGGAGCTCGTTTGGATGATCTATTGATGGGTTGATCCCCTGGGCATGGTGGTACATAAGAAATCGTAATGGCGCAGCCAATTGTTCAGTCGAAATCAGTTGATTCATTGTGTTCGGCTCAGATTGAAAAATATTCACCTAGTGGAGAATTGTTGGGCGGGGGGGAGATCTAAAACATATTTTTTTAACCGAGTGAAAATATGGCCAAGAGAGATAAAGAAGCACCAGTTGAGGCAGTGGAGCAGCAATTGAAGCAGTGGCTGTCGATAGGCTCAATGAGCTGTCGACAACCTATAGTGGATACGCCAACATAAAGTTAGAGCTATCGACAGGCGTATGCAGTGCTATCGACAGCGATTTATAGAGAGCAGAGGATGTCTCAAGCTGTCAACAGGCCTCTTCGGCTGTCGACCAGCGTTTTGAGTTCTGAGCGTATCCGAATCTGTTTTGGAATTTGTTTCTGATTCAAATTCTAAGTTTTTGGTTTTCTTTTTTTCGTGGACTCTGTGGCTATATAAAGAGGGATATTGTCCCCATTGATAGGTAACTTTTTTTTGAAGAGGTGAATTGTATTGAAGAGTTATAGGATTAGTTTGTTTGAGAGAATTCTACGGCGAATTACGTAAATTATCAATTGAATCTTTGGATCAATTTGTAACCCTTGTAACTCAGTCGTTTGAATAATATCTTCTCTTCTGCCCAAGGACGTAAGCAAATTGCCGAACCTCATTAACTTTTTTTTCTTCATTTTTTGTAGAATGATTTGTGTTATATTTGTGATTGACTCATTGTTTGGTGCGCTGATCTTGGTGATCGGCGAGTCAGAATTCCTCCAGAAATTGATCTACAAATTAATTTAATTAGATACAAATTATAATAAACTAATTAATTGGATTTTACAAGCAGAATTTCATTTCTCAACAATTATAAAATAAAATAAAATAAAATAAAAATTTGAACATTGACCCGATTCCTATTGTCCCCGGCCAATTCAAGGGTCTCTTATTAGCTAACACGCCACGTTATAAATCTAATGACTTTAGAAGTCATTGAACAATTTTCTATAGGAAACATCTGACGAAATTTCTTTTACCTTGCATCAATCCTGTATAAAGCAAACACAAGAAGGCCTTTATCGTCGCCACCAGTCATCTCTGCTTCACTAAAAGGCTCAATTAAACTACCCTTTCATTCATCTTTTGAGATTTCACCTCTGAAGATGAGTTCGATGAGAATGTGCACTTTGCTCGTCATCGGCTTCTTCTTCTCCGGGATCATGCAGCTCGCCCACGGCCAAGCGATGGCGCCTTCTCCCACGACGAATGATGGCACCGCGATTGATCAAGGGATAGCTTATGTGCTAATGCTCGTGGCTCTCCTTGTTACTTATCTCGTTCATTGATTCATTGTGCTCATGCTTTTTGCTCTCCATGTTACTTGTCTCGTCCATTGATTCATTGTGAATTACAAGTTCCCTGTTTAGAGAGTGAGCATGTAATGTAATTGGCCTCATAGTTTGTAAATTAATTTGATCAATATCTGTTCAAAATTTTCTGTTGTTCTATAATACCTGTTGTGTGTCTTCTCGCTTTCTGTTCTGTTCCAATAGGTTCTTGTACTTTCCTTGCGAATTAGCAAGATTGACTTTTCGAACAGTGTTGAATTATATTGGAAAGGTTAACAGCATTTAACTAGTTAGCCTAAGTTATTTTAACGTATATTTGATTAAAGATTGACATAAATTTATATGACGCGGACATTAAGACGAAGGCATGGCGCGAGTACCAACCAAGTTGAAGATGTGCAACTTCTATTTGGATCGAGTAGCTTCGAATATTTTTATATATTTTCTATTTTCTTGTATTCTTTGTTAATTTCAGATTTTTTTTTTGTTTATTTTTAATTTGCTTTTATTTTAGTACAACATCGGTTGTAATTTGAAACTCAAGTTTTGTAACGCCTATAAAAAGCCCTCATGTTCTAGTATTTGAAATGAATTGAATAAAGATTTTGAAGTTCCTCAAATTTGTGTGGGAGATGAAATCCTATCCAAATTCTCTTAGGAGTGTGATGTTAGGATTTGTGACTGGCATGCGTCGCGAAGATAGACGAAACTTCAGAGATCAAAGAACGGACGTGCAAAAGGAGATGTGCACGTTACCAGTCGACTAATATTGGGTATAGTCGACAATTCACATAGGTTAGTCGATTAATACATTGTATAGTCGACTAGGTTAGCCAACAGAAAGTTGGGGTTCATGAATTTTGTCAGAGTAGTTGACTAGTATTTATGCCTAGTCGACTAATATGTGGTATAAGTCGAGTAATACCCAGGCCTAGTCGATTAATGACGGGTTTGGCAGTTTTTTTTCAAGATCTGTTCCCAGATTCGAGTTGGTTCGGATTTTTTTTTATTCTGAGGCGTTGATTGTTCGTATTGATGAAGTTTATTTAGTACTAAGAGAATTCTATAGTTTATAAATAACCCCTTGAGGATGGCCTTCATTGTAATCCAATGAATTTGTAATTCTTAAGGTATAATTTATCTAGGTGAGAGATTCGTGAGAGAATCTTAACCACAAGGGTTCATTGTTCTTAGTGGCGATCAAGGGCTTGTAATTTTCTCTGCGTGAGGTATAAGTAATTCTTATTGTACTCCCCCCAAGTTTTAATAAAGTTTCTCTCTCCTCTCGTGGACATACATACGATCTATTTTATCAGTGGAACCATAATATATTGTGTGTTGGCTTTCTATCTACTTTAAAATATCTTCTTTTTCTCTTCTTCTCGTTACCTTAGTAGATCCTGTGGTCTATTTCTGCTGCGCCGCCCTAGTCGATTCGGTCGTAGGGGCACTTGAAGATATCAGAGTTAAGGCAACTTGAAGATATCTGTGATCAAGTTCGATATTCAAAAGTTTGATAGTGTCATCAATTTCAGCAGATGGCAGATTAGGATGAACGTCATTCTTACCAGTGCGGGTTGAAGAAAGCACTACTCAGGAGGAGAAAAAGCCTCAAGACATGAAGAAAAAACTTGGCAAGACTTAGATGAGAAAGCCTTGATGGCTATTCAGCTCTGCTTGGCGGATGATTGGGGGAAAACTGTACACAAAAAGTGTCATTTTGAAATCACTAATTAAAGTGTGTGCTTTGGCTTCCTCAATACTTCCGTTATAGCATGGTGGCTAAACGGGTCGAATCCACAGGGACGGGAAGTGATAGAAGCTTTCCCGGTGATTCACGTGTGTGTTAAGTGTTCTTCAATGTTTTAAAGAATCAAAAGAAAAGAAAAAAAGAATGAAAAGAAAAAAGTACGATGAAAAACAACGAAGTGGGAAGCGTAGAAGAGAAGGTTTTTGTGATTTTTATTTTATTTCTAAAATAAAATAAAAAGGAAAAAAATCATAACTACTAACTACTAATGGCTCCACCAATATGCTAACCTCTTAGTGATAGTTGCCTCACACGTATCATTAGCCATCACTAGTCCTTGGTTTAAGAGCTTTACAAAGCATGACCCATAAGATTGAAATCACCTAGGGAGTGGATAGGTGACTAGCTAATCTAATGATGAATTAATGTGGAATTAAAACTATTTATGCAAACTAAAACTATTAAGCTAAACACACCAAGTATAACACAAGAGTGTAGCCGAATTTTCAATGAAGGGCTCTGGACTATCTCCTCAAGATTCCTCTAAATAAGAGTTGAGGTGCCTCTATGGCTCTTTTGGTTGAATACAAGTGTGAGCAAACAAACTAAAGCATATATCAATTAAGCACAAATATATCAAGCAAGTAATGAACATGAATCAATAAGGGCATGCAAGATATAAACACAAGTGAGAGATAGAGAGAGCAATCGTAAATACGGGAGAATTGTTTCAAGATTCGAGCACCCTTGCTCTACGTCCCCGCCTTCAACACTATGAAAGATTTCCACTAAAATCTATCCCACTGGATCACTCGGTGCCGCAATACCTACAACGAGTTCACACTAGAACTCCTTGGACTCACTAGTCCCTCTCTTGTTCCCGCAAGAATAACACACGCAAGCACACTAGCTTGCCGAGGTCGCACCTCTACACCGAGCTTCCACAAGAACTCGAAACAACACGAACCCGCAAGTTCGCCTCCTCAAATACAAAGATGAACACTTGGTGATCTAAACATTTTGATCACCTAAAAACATCTTGTAATACCTATATCTTGCAATACATGACTTAATAGAAAATAATAATAATAATAATTTAATATGTATGTGTATTCTGTTTTAAGAAATTTGTCATTTTTAAAGTTTAGATATTATTTTAATCATTACTAATTAATTCATAATTATCATCATCCATGATCATTGTTTTATTATCTCCTTTTATCTCATCTTTCTTGTCTCTTGCTTCAAGCCCAAGCCCAAGTCCAATTCCTTCAAAAAGTAAAATAAAATAAAATAAAAATCAGAAAAACCCACCTGTTAGTTTAGTTATAACAAGTTTCGAACCTCAAGTCCCCAGCATATGAATTGTATGCTCTCACCACTTAGCCACTCTAGCTTTTGTTGCAAAAGGGGCACCCACCATTTTATTTAACCTTTATTACCTTTTACTTATTTCATAACCCATCAATCTTTTATCCATGTTCCAACCCGAAACCCACAACACAATTACAACCCTATATAATCCTAAACCTAACCCTAAGTTCTCTAATCCCCATCTTCTCTATTCCCAAACATCCAGCCGCCGCATCTCCCCCTGGCTTGCGCAGGTCCCTGTTGCCGAGGAAAAGCTTCTCCAGCGTGAGCCTCCCTTCATTGGCCGAGATTCGGCAGCCCCAGGCCACGCACCTCGCAGGCCTGTGCACAACCCTTCCCTCTCGGCCATCTCTCTCTCCGACGGATCGCGACAGACTCTGCCATGTCCTCCCCAGAGTCGCAGGTTTGAATGATAAACTCGGTCTGGAAAAGGAATCACAACAAAGAGTCAAACCTCCAAGAAGGTATTACTGAAACACCTAAATTCCTTAATAACAGTTTTCGATTTAATTGAATATATTTCTCATTTTCAATTCATTTTCAAGTTTATAATAAGTTTGGTTCACGAATCAATCATCAGATTGATTTTCTTTTCCGTAGCGGTTCCATTAAGACACTAAACAATTTTCTAATGTGTATGTTATTATGAAAAGCTGCTAGTTAGATAAGCTTATTCCTAGGAGTACATTAGTTCCTAAAATGGGTTCTGTTTTTTTTATTTAATCCTTCAATCTGAAGGCATGTATTACCTCATAACTAATGAAGAGAATAAGAATATTTAATTAAAAAAAAATAGTATGGAATTTCCTTTTTTGATCAATTTGTGGAGTGACAGCTTTTTGATACCTGTTAATTTCTTTTACATTATAGTCTAAGGCATAAAGAAATAGTATGGATGGCCTTGACAGAGCTACGAGACTTACGAACTAAATTGATATCTTATTAGAGATAATTGCTTGAGACAGTCTGTACACAAGGAAAGTCGGCTATTCGTCTACAAGGTAAAGATTGATAGGATCATTGTTGAAGAAGTAACTCAAACCTAGGGTAGACCAAATGATTGACCTCTATAGAGAGAGAGTTCATTTAAATGTGTTGGTGTGTGCGTGAGTGGTGATATGCATGCATGTGTATGCATGATGTGTATAAATGCATGGATGAGAATTAATTAATGTATAGGTATATTTATTAATTTGGATATATGCATGTGTTTATGTATAATCATGTATATGTATGCATGATTTATATGCATGGGTTTCTATTCATTTGTGTAGATTGGGTGTGTCATTTAATTAAGTGTATGTACTTATATTAATATGTGTTGGCATTTATTTAAGTATGCATGTATATATGTATATGTATACTTGTATATGTACGTATGTGGGTACGCGTATGCGTCTGCATGCACGTGTGAGTGTTTAACATGTATTTATAATTATTTGTATGTATTGGTTACGTGTTACAGCATTTTGGACTTATTCGGTGAGATCCGGACCAGCAACAGCGACAACAACAACAAGGACAGCCGTGCACCATCCAGACCGCCCCCATCTTCCCCGGGCGAGCAACGAGTTCTTCTGATCCACGCCAAGCCGTCGTCGGAAACTGGCACGGTGACCTTCTCCAGTACCCTGGCTACCCCCCTATGCAGTCCAACAGCGAAGAGCGGCACCACAGCGACTGTAACGGCGACTCGCCCGGCGACGACCAGATTCCCCAATGTGAGTGTCTCTCTCTCTTTCTCTCTCTTTATTTATTAGATGATCGTAGATATTATTTTATATGTGATGTAAATTGTTGAGTAGATTTCTTATGTTACATGTTTATGTGTGGAGATCATCGAGCGTGGGGTGTGACGGTCATCTCCTGTTATTTTACATGTTGGGTGTATAGGGATATGATATGCATGATTATTGATACATGTTAGAACCCTCATGTTTGTCCTATGTATATCTAGAGTATTGTTGTAGACATATCAAGATGTAGCATGATGGTATTTGAGATGGATATTGGTGGTAATGACTTGATCTAATAGAACTTAGATGCATGTATATGTTGTGATACCGAGTATTGGGATATCATGTTTGATCTTAATAGAAATGTGAACTCTTGAGGATTTGAGATTTAGAGTTGTATGTTAGAGTGAGGGGATTAGTGCTGATATTGATATATGTTGGAATGACAATTATTATATCAAATTCATTGATGTATACTGATACTTGACGATCATGTAACTGTTGGGAATGTAAGTTAGATAGGATGACTTTGGATTGATCTGGGACTTATGCTATTTACATTGTATGATGATCAGTAATTAGACCTGACTTTATTAGTTGAGTATTGAGGACATATCAGATATGACTGGATTAGTTGAGTTGTGACTTAAATTGATCTTGAGTTAGAGTTACCCAGGATCTATATTCCTTTTTATTGGAGCCTGTCTTGTATTGTGGTGAGATTGACGTTGCAGGCATTTGGATCTGTTAGATGCTATGTTGTTGATGTTGATTATCAAGAGTAGATATTCTAGATTACTTATTGAGGATGTTGACTGTTTAGATATAATTCAATATGTATTGACTTGTTGATCTCGAGGACATACCATATACTTCATGATTGGTTATTGATTATTTCAGTTAACAGAGATGACTTATTATGATGGTGATCTACATCTTGGAGTTTGATAATAGTTATTATTTGATCTCAGTTGTTGAGGGTATAGGATTAGAACATATTGGTGTTGAGGAGAGGACTAATTACAGATTCATTGATCTGATAGTCACCGTTTTGGATTACACTGATACGGACTGATACTTAATGATTCATGAGAATTATATTGAGACTATAAGTTGATGGATTAGTTATTGATATCTCTTGAGTATGGATGGGTGAGATTATGATCAGCTTTATTTGAGACTGTTTATTGAGCTGTAGCTAGACTGTTACTGTTATGTTATCCATGTTATTGAAGTTACTGGGAAATGATTGTTTGACCGTAACCACGGTACAGTCCTATTGTTCATCGTATACACAGATTATGATCAGCTTTATTTGAGACTGTTTATTGAGCTGTAGCTAGACTGTTACTGTTATGTTATCCATGTTATTGAAGTTACTAGGAAATGATTGTTTGACCGTAACCACGGTACCGTCCTATTGTTCATCGTATACACGGTTACTGTTACTGTTACTGTTACTGATATTGTTTACCGTGTATACGATCACTGATTGATTGTTACTGTACTGTTATTGTTACTGTCACCGTATCGTCCTAGTACTCTGAATAATATTGACATTGACTGGTTTAACTGAATTGAATGAATAATAATGTAAATGGACAACTTACACTGGGATTGGGGAAATTGATGGAGGAGACAGCGTCTGTATTTTGGGTGGACCTAGGATACAGGTTGCGCAGCCGAGATACGGTTCCACTGCAGGGTTCCGGGGGATGACTGACATCCCGTATTGTCCATATTGTCATTGTATTGACACATTGTTATTGTTAATGTTATTGACTACCTAGCGGTAGGACCTGGTTCAGCGCCAGGTGATTGGGCCGTGGTTCCGGGTATGTACGGAACCCACCTAAAGCATGGACAAAGTCTCTTCTATTAATTTCAATAACTTAGGACCCTGATTGGCACGTGTAGTAGGCGTAGTATGGGATGCGCCTATTACAGGTGACAATTAGTGTTCGCTGACGTCATAAATAATAATGAACTGTTAATGTATTGTGACTGGCATTAATCACCTGACTGTACATTTGTATCACTGTGATAGACACATGACCATAACCATGACTGGATTGTATTACAACTAGTGACATGCTAGGTTCACACCATAACGTTAGTGTTGTTTACAGTTATGTTAGTTACCTTGTTTTACATACTGGGTGTTATTCAGTGTTTATCATGTTATTCAGTCTTTTTATATCTGCAGTTGATCTTACTATTATATATATGCACCTGGTTTCTTCTGCACGAGCTGTTTCCCCTTTACACACACACTCATTATGGTCGCGTTCTGACGACCCTGGATTTGCACGTCCAGATATTGGACGGTTGGTTTCCTTTGTGCAGGTGTTCGTTGGGACCGTCCGTAATGCAAGGAGCTGGACTCTCTTCCTTTGATTCTGGTATACTTGCATTTTATTCTTGTTATTATTCTTTGATTCCTGTGTATCACCTTTGATTTCTATTCAGCTGTCATTTTCTTCCTGTTATTCATTGCTATCATGTGTAGTCTTATATGTATTATTGCAGTGATCCTTGCTTATTATAGTTCTGATTTATAGCTTGTTCAGGTTAATTTAGGCTTAGCGTATATACGTGGGGTATTTTCCTCGTGTATATACGTCGCCGACTCTCGTCGCGTCTCCGCTCCAACGTATTTTGGAAGCGGGGCGTGACACATCTCACAACAACTCTCCTATAGGATTCATATAGCAATAGAAAGCTCACGTATGTATGAGAAAACAAGATAGAATGGTGGAGGAAAAACTCAAGAAATCTCTTTTGAAAAACACTCTTGATAAACTTTCCTTTTGATATGGAAGTTTTAGCCTAAAATAAGTGGAGATAAACATTTAAAAATGTAGTAAAAACTAGCTTGAAAACTCACTTAAAATTTTGTTCAAAACAGTCCAAGGGAACCCCAATTTATAGGCTCCCAAAATATGGCCGTTGGAGGCCAAATCAGCAGCTGACGCTGTTGTCGGTTGTAATATCTCTAGTCTAATAATACTGTATTTTTATTTTTCTACAAGAATTTATTTTATTTTACTAGTTATTTTAGTATTATTTGCTAACTTGATTTATTATCATTATTAGTCTTAGTATTATGTATGACTTGTAGACTCTTATTGCTTATATTTAATTATTTTAAATTATTATTAATGGGTATTATTATTATTTTCATTCCAAGCCCAATAAGCTCAAGCCCATTATCCTTTTCATTTCATTTTATTTTCTTTTTATTCTAAGCCCACATGAGCTAAGCCCACATGCCCAATATCTATTTTCTTATTTCTCCATATTTCTTATTTCTTTTAATTAAAGCCCAAAACCCATTATCATGAGACCCTTACCCATTAACCCTAAATCCAATCTTAATCCTAATTCAAATCTATAATTTCAAATCTTTCCCAAATCTCTTTGAGATTTTTAACAACCTTCAATTCTTATCCAATCTTACTAAATTAAGCCATTTAAATCTAATTAGAATTCATATTTCTAAAATATCTTATATCCTATATAAACACCCAAACCCCTTTTTCTCTTCTTCCTCAAGAGAAACCCTAATCCAACTCTCCCCACTTTCATCTTTCTCTTCTCCTTCAAACTCTTTTTCTCTTCTACCTCCAAGAGAAAATCCTGGCCCAACTCTACTCATCTCCTTCCTTCTTTTCTCCTCATGAACAAAAGATCTTGAAGTACAAATTTAGGAGCATGTCAGGGGATCACAAATCAAGTAAGTAATTTATTTTATCAAAATTTATTTTATCAAAATTTATTTGATATAAATTG
Source organism: Agave tequilana (assembly GCA_038442645.1). Classification (NCBI taxonomy): domain Eukaryota; kingdom Viridiplantae; phylum Streptophyta; class Magnoliopsida; order Asparagales; family Asparagaceae; genus Agave; species Agave tequilana. Next base: position 80,576 of record JAVJIF010032886.1, read on the forward strand.
TTTATTAAAATCATGTCTCACTATAATCTCCATGAATATGTTTATACATCAAAACTCAACATTAAAATCCAATCTAAAATCCCACTAAAAATTTGATGAAGATCAAATAATTTATATTTACATACTTTTAAAGTTTTTTTTATAAAGGATTTAAAGGAAAATTAAATAAAGAAAAAAAAGAAAAAGAAAAAAGAATTGCTGCACTGCTCTCGGTTTGGTCGAGAGCAGGCGTGCCTGGCCTTAGCCCGGGCTTGGCAGGCCCGGGTTGGGCCTATTATAAATAAATTATAAAAAAACTTTAAACAGGCTGACCAGACCCGGCCTGGCCTGCGTCGGCCTGGCCCGGGTCTGGCCGGGCTGGGCTGTACCAGACAAGCCCAGAACAAAATAAAATAAAATAAAATAAAAACAGAGAAATCCTGGACCAGGCCTGAGCCTGGCCTAGTCCGGCCTGAGACTGGCCGGGCCTGGGCCTGGCAGTACAGGGCCTGTGTTTATAAAAAAAAAAGAAAAAAAAGAAAAATCTGAACTGGGCCTCGGCCTGAGGGCCTGACCTGAGGGCAAAATAAAAGGAAAAGAAAAGAAGAAAGAAAGAGAAAGAATTTGTATATTTAATTAATTGAATAAAAATATCAAAATAAAATAGAGAAAAAAATATAAATAATATTTTACAACACTTTTACTTTCTATGATAAAGTTTTAGACATATAGCAACATGAAATTAAATTCAAATCCCCCACATTAAAATCATTTCTCTTTAATGATAAATCTAGAACCGTTAAGTACTCTAATAATTTAAAGTCTATTAAAAAATCAAACAAAAATTAGAAATTGGTTTAAATTAAACCTACTAAATTCACTAAACCTAAAGAATCATATTTCTAACCCCTAAACTAATTAATCAAGATTAAATCCCTTATAACTCCCAAGTAAAATATCTTTTTTAAAAATCTAACAATTCCTATTGAATAATTCATGTAGATTTATCAAGGCCTTGTAATCTCAGTGCTTCGGACTTGGGATGGATCTCAGGTGAGTGTTTCTCTCTCCTTCTCTCTTTATTCATTAAGTGATTATAGATATGCTGTGCTTGTGATATGATTTGATGTGTTACATGTTTATGTGTGGAGATCACCGAGCATGAAGAGGAACGATCATCTTCCGTTTATTTTACATGTTGGATGCATAGGAATATGATATGCATGATTCTTGATACATGTTAGAACCCCCATGTTTGTCCTATGAATATCTAGATGATTATTGTAGACATATCAGGATGTAGCATGAGAGTAATTGAGAGGATGTGGAGATTGAGTATATTGCGCAGGTTTTATTCAGTATCAGGTTGCAGGGTAGGTTAGTCGACTTGCCCATGATTATAGTCGACTAACACCTCTGTTAGTCGACTAACCCCAGATCCCTAGTCAACTAGTATAGCTTCTAGGAGATATTGGACTCTCTGTATTTCCACTGTTAGCCGACTTGATACATATAGTAGTCGACTAATAGTTAGTGTAGTCGACTTATACCTTGCCCCTAGTCAACTAATAGGCTGACCTGGAAGTTGTATAGCACTCTGTATCTCGGTTAGTCGACTAGTCTTACCTGCCAGTCGACTTGGCCTAGGTGTAGTCGACTTGGCCTAGGTGTAGTCGACTTGGCCCACTTGATTAGTCGACTATACCTTCTTCTAGTCGACTTGTATATAGCCCTAGTCGACTAATACCTGTCTGTCAGCTGTGCATGGTTCCTTGATGGATTGTGGACTTCACCCATGGATTATCTATTGGTTGTTGATAGATGTATATGATATCGAGGGATAGATATTAGATGGAATGACTTGACTTATCATGATAGATCTTATATGCATGGATTGGATATGTTGTCAAGTGTTGGGATCTGATGTTGACCTTAATAGAAATGTGAACCCTTGAGAACTTGGGAATCCGATTAGATTGTTAGAGTGAGAGAACTAAACTTGATGATTGATATATGTTGGAACAGCAGTTTATGTATCAGATTACTCGATGTGTATTGATACTCAATTGTTATGGAACTATTGGAAATCATGAGTTGGTTGTAATGACTTGGATTCATAGTTGGGTATTTGAGGACATATTAGACATGATTGAATTAGTTGAGCTGTGACTTAGATTGATCTTGAGTTAGTAGTTATTCAGAATCTATATTCATTATGTTGGAGTCTGACTTGTATTGAGATGAGATTGACGTAGTCAGTTTATTGTTGTGACCAATTGGGATTTGTCTAGATGATATGTTGTTGATGTTGAGTACCAAGAATAGATATTCTAGACCACATGTTGTTGGAAGATATTTCATCTGTAGTTATGATTATGGAGTATGTTGACTTGTTGATATTGAGGACATACCGTGTGCTTCATGTATAGTGACTGATCAATTTAGTTAGGGAGATAGAGTTGTTATGAGAGTGATCTCATTGATATTGGTGATTATAATATATGTTCAAGAGTTTCATGATAGCTATTGATCGACTTTACTTATTGGTGACTTTAAGAGTGATGTATGGATGGTCTTGAGAATCTGAGTTATAGTATACTTTGACTGGATTGTTCTATGCTTGACAGTAGGTCATTATTCAGCCTGGATATCTTGTCTTACCTGTGAAACCTGACTGGTTATTCTTTATATATTTCCCTGACAACTATCATGTTCATGTTACTGAAATTTGCTGGGAAAATATTATTACACGGTAACAACACCCGCATGTTCACTTGTTATATATATTCCTGTTATGCCGGTATTATGTTCCTTGATATTATATAATCCTGTTATACTGGTATTCTAATTACATGTTGATATTGTTACCGTGACTACCACTGAGTTATCCCAGTGATTTAAATAACATGCACATTAAATAATCTTTATAAATTAAAACATGATAACAAACAACTTACACTGGGATTGGGGAGATTGATGAAGCAGACAGCGTCCGTATTTTGGGTGGACCTAGGATTTAGGTTGCGCAGCCGAAAGAGGGTTCCACTGCAGGGTTCCCGTGGGGTGACTGGCACCCCGTCATGTTTCCTGTTATACATGTTATACATGTACCTGTTCCTATTTACATGTTCCTGACTACCTTGCGGTAGGTCCTGGTTCAGCGCCAGGAGTCTGGGCCGTGGTCCCGGGTATGCACGGGACCCACCTAAAACATGGACAATGTCTCCAACCGATCAGTTTCAATAATTTAGGGCATCGATTGGCATGTGTGGTAGGCGTAGTATGGGATGCGTCTATTACATGTGACAATTGGTGTTCGCTGACATAATTAATAATAAACTGTTGATGTTGTGACTGACCGTAATCACCTGATTGTATATCTATATATCATTATGACAGACACATGATTGTAACCAGGACCAGATTATGTACTAGGTTAGTGATGTTGCTAGGATATACACCTAGACATCTGTTGTTTGTTACAGTTGTTCTACTTGTCTTGTATCTGTACTTTTATTCTTGCTGTTGTTATTCAGTTGCTTATGTATCATGTTGTTTGATTATCTGAGGCCTGCAGTTGCCTGTTATTATTTATGCACATTGTTCTTCTGCACGAGCTCTTTCCCCTTTACACACACACTCACCATGGTCGCGTTCTGACGACCCTGCATTTGCACGTCCAGATATTGGACGATTGTTTCTAATGTGCAGGTATTCGATGAGACGGTACGTTTTGCGAGGAGCTTGGGTCCTCTCCCTTTGATTCTGGTACTTTTACATTTTCTGTTCCTGCTATTATTCCTTGATTTTTGTACATCACATTTAGCCTGTCATTCTATTCCTATTATTTCATGATTCTATCTTTATTGCATTCAGCTTCCATTTTCTTCCCATTATTCATTGCTATCATGTGTAGTCTCATATGTATTATTGCAGTGATCATTCATTATTATGGTTTAGATTTATGGCTTGTTCAGGTTACTTTAGGCTTAGCGTATATAGGTGAGGTATATTCCTTGCGTATATACGTCGCTGACTCGTGTCGCGTCTCCGCTCTAGCGTTTTTAGGAAGCGGGGCATGATAGGGTTTTCTTGGTATCAGAGCCTAGGTTTTCGACTTGCGATCTTGAATTTTGACTCTTGTTTCGCAAGAGAGACCTAGTTCTTACCGGTAGCTTGAATAAGTTATACTTGCACTGCAATATACATACACTATTCACATGATAATATTGACTCCCTTTGGAATTCCATTCTTGATCTGTTGATATCCACGATTCCAACACTTCATTTAGAGTGATTTGGATGTCCATCTTGATTTCATCCTTCTTTCCTATTTGTTTCTCCTAAAGCTAATGGTTGTTCTGTAATATTCAGTTCCTATAAACTTTGACCTGCACACCAAAACATAGAAGACAATGTTAACAAAAACGTGAAATCAAAACCATTCCCGTCCCTGGCAACGGCGCCAAAAATTTGATCGATGCAGAACGAGCACTCGAAAACGTGTGTTTTGTAAAATCAATGAAAAGCTTGTATGTACTAATGTTCCCTCGATACTTCTGTTATGGCATTGGCTCAACGGGTCGAATCCATAAGGACGGGAGGATTTAGAAGCATTAACAGTTCTTATTTACGTGTTATGTTAACAGTTCTTCTTTGTTTAAAAGAATGAAAAAGAAAGAAAAGAAATCCAGAATATGATAGGTGAGGAGAGCGATAAAAGCGATGTTGTGAAAACCAAAGAGAAGTGATTTGGAAAACAAAATAGAAAAGAAGATGAAACTTGTGGTAAAGAAAATGAAAACAAAGATGAACAAAGATAAAAAGTTTTTGGAAATGATTCTAAAAAGAAAGGAGAATATTATGAAAGAAATCTCATGGTTTCTAACTACTAATTACTCCACTAACATGCTAACCTCTTAGTGATAGTTGCCTCACATGGATCCTTGGCCATCACTAATCCTTGGCTTCAAGAGACGATACAAAGCATGGCAAATAAAATGGTTCTTCACATTCAAACTTGCATCAAGAGCAAGCTAATACAAAGATTAGATCATCAAAATCATTAGAAGCAAACATGAAATAAGAGAGTTAGTTTGGTTAGCAAGTTAGCAAGTTAGATGTTAAAACCCATCATCATGAGCCATCAATGGCTCTTGCAAGAGCAAGGCCTTGTAGAGGCTACTAAATTCATGTGGATTATCAAGTAAGTGGTTAGCTAGTTAGTGGTTAGTAGTTAGTCACCGTGAGAAGAAAATCTAGCTAAGCATCATGTAGAAGATGGAGAAGATTACATTGGAGAAGAAAGGAGGCACCTTTACATAGATTGTTACTATCTATTACATCAATCCCTCTCTATCTCTCTCTGAATCTCTCTGCCCTACTACAAGATCCAAAAGGAAATAAAAATACAAAAGAAAAGACAGAAAGGACACCTACACTACCCTACACTAAAACATAGAAACCCTAGCCTAAAATTCAAAACTTCTTCGTTTAGGCCAACTCCTGCCCTTTTTATAGACAAAGGTAGGTTCCAGAAGACAAGATGGGGCCACGCGTCAAAGATCGACGCGTGGCCCTACCAAATTGCCGTAGAAACTCGGCATTTGTCACGTTTACGTGGAAAAACTAGGGAGTTAAATCCCTAGTTTTGGCGAGAAACATCTCCGGGCTTCGAGGACCTTCTTGGTATATTCAGTTTTTGGTAGTTTCGCCCGAATATTCGTATGACGTGTTCAAAGGTCTAAGTTCAATGCATCTTTTAGAAGTTCCCTTACGTGGCCTCCAAGAATTACGGATTTAATTACCCGAAAATGGGGTTAATTAAGGTCTTATTACTTCTTTGCCCTTAATCTTTTGATTTATCTGCAAGAGAGACTAAAACACGGTTTAAACCAACAATTTATTCATAAATTGGTAGGGAATGCGATATAATAATGCATAATTGTAGACTAATCACATATCAGTTCCAACAGGAAGTTGTTCCCTTCATACACTTCGATTCAATAGGGAGATATCTTCATGAGGAATTCTGCTACAAGCACAGTGATTGGTAAAGAAACAATCTAGTTTCAATCTCATGATGGATGCATCACTACTCTTCAAGGCGTTCGTCATGTACCTGAATCAAGGTATAATCTCATCTCTCGTGAAGCCTTGCAAGAGGCAGAGTTTAGCTTCAATTCTAAAAGTGATCTTATAGAAGTCTTCAAAGACGCCCATGTGAAATTTCAGGCTTAACGTGTCGGCAATATGTATATGTTGTGATAATCAAAAGTTACAGTTGGTGAATTGCAGTTATCCTCTTCAAAAGTGGCAGCTGGGGAACAATCAAGGACTACGATGGTTTCGAGCTCGGATGTTCAGTTGTACCCAAAGAGAGATTGGGAGTAGACGTGCAACAAGGAAGTCCAGATCGTTGCTCCTATGGTCGAACAAATTTCATAATTCCTGTGTGGATCAAGAAGATCGTTGAGTAATAAAGTTCAGGTTCGGCTGGAACTTATTCGATCTTATTAACTTGTGAATCCTATAAGGGGGTTATGGAGAAGAGAGAGTGAGATGGAGATGAAGTCAAGATTATTCAATTGTGCATGGATGTGAGCACATGAAACATGGTGGCTATTCTCGGACTTGGACATATTTGAGTCAATGGGAGATTATTAGGATTTGTCACTGGAATACATCGTAAAGGACGAAATTTTGGAGATCAAAGAACAGACGTGCACAGGGAGCTGTGCACATTACTAGTCAACTAATACTGGGTATAATTGACTAATCACATATAGATTAGTTGACTAATACATTATATAGTCGACTAGGTTGGCCAACAGAGAGTTGAGGTTCTCGAATTTTGTTAGAGTAGCCAACTACTATTTGAGCCTAGTTGACTAATACATAGTATTAGTCAACAATACCCTAGCCTAGTCGACTAATGGCGGGTCTGAAGTTTTCTTTTCTGGATCTGTTTTCAGATTCGAGTTGAATTTAGGTTTTCTTTATTCTGAGGCGGTGATTGTTCGTATTGATGAAGTTTGTTTAGGATTAGGAGAGTTTTATGGTTCATAAATAACCCCTTGAGGTGGCCTTCAATGTAATCCAATGAACTTGTAGTTCTTAAGGGTGTAATTTATCTAGGTAAGAGATTCGTGAGAGAAACTTAGCCACAAGAGTTTACTGTTCTTGGCGGCCATCAAGGGCTTGTAATCTTCTTAACGTGAGGTATAAGTAATTCTTATTGTACTCCCTCAAGTTTTAATAAATTTTCTTCCCTTCTCCCTTGAACGTACACACAATCTGTTTGATCGGTGGAACCACGTTATATTGTATTTTGGCTTTTTTTCTACTTCAGAATATCTTCTTCTTCTCGTTACCTTAGTAGATTCTGTGGTTTGTTTCCACTGCACACCCTACTCTTTCTGGTCGTGGGGGTGTTCCCCGAATTCACAACGTGTGAAACCTATGAAATCCTAGAAAATCTACTGTTACAAAACCCAATAAATCCCCCACAAAAATCATTTGAAAATCTAAAAGATTCATGTTCATCTTCACCATCTCCTCTTCACAAGCCCTCATGTAATATACGTGTACAAACAAAATGGTGATGGATTGGTTGGAGATGGTGGGGTTGGGTGACTTTGGTACTGATGATAAAGAAGATGGAGGATTTGCGAAAGAAGATGGTGAAAAACACCTAGAGGGGGTGAATAGGTGTTAATGCTAATCTAATGATATTTTTAAACAAGTATAAAAGTATGATGCAATCGGTCACTCAAAACAAGAAATTGAAGCCGAATTCCCCGTGAAGGGCTCTAGAACTTCTCCTCTTTGATTCCTCTAGATTATGAGTTGAGGCGCGTAATAGCTTTCTTGTTGAGATAAGTAAAGACCAGAAAATGCAAGTAATGAAATGTATGCAATAATGAAGTGCAAGTAAGAGGTATCACAAGATATAAATGTAAAGCAATGAAAAACAATAAGGAAACCAATCACAAACACAATGAATTTATTTCGAGGTTCGAGCCACCGCTCTACGTCCCCACCTTCACCACCGTGAATGATTTCCACTATATCCACCGAGGAAATTACAAGAGGTCTACACAAGATCGGAGTACCGAACTCCCACTAATCCAACCTCTACACAAGAGGGATCTCAACACAAGGAGCTACAAGTAACAAAGTGATCAACAAGGACCACACACTTCTCTCTTACAACTCCTTATAGAATGGGAATTATTTTTGGCTCAAGAAGTGTAGTGAGAAAGAATTCAGTTGAAAAGAGTAAGAAAAAATCTTTAAAATAACTGAAAAACTTTGACCAAGAATGCACTTTAGAATTGAGAGCTTTGAAAAACTTTTCTTCTCTTTTTGAAACACAAAACAATGAGTATTTTCTTGATTTTCACAAGTGACCAATGCCATCTATTTATAGGGATTAGAGGAGATCTAATCATCATTATAACTAGCTTAATAGGTCAGAAAATAGCCCCCAAAATTTCAGAGATAGCTGACTAAAACATCACCATCAAATCCAATGATTAAAACTCAGAAAACTAGCCGTTGGGACCGCTGGCGGCTGTCGGTCGACCGGCCCGGTCGACCGGCAGTGCAATGGCAAACTAGCCATTGGACTCGGTTGACCGGAGGCTAAACAAAAAAAGTCTCTTTGTTCTGTCAGTCGACTGGCCCGATCGACCGACAAAACCCGAGAGCAAGGGTCTTTCAGTCGGTTGACCGGTCCGGTCGACCGGCAGACGTGCACAAACGTGCACGCCAAGACCACAAGGCCCGGTCGACCGGTGTGGTCGACGATCAGGCCTGAACTAGAGCCGGTCGACCGCCCGGTAGACCGTTGGGCCTGAAACAGGATTTTTATAGGAAAAATTTTGAACTTTGAAAAATTTTCAAAATAATTTTGTAAGGCTATATGATCAAGTAGCATGCAATAAAGGTTGGTATACATGATATAAACAAGATGTAAAAATATAAAATAATTTGAGTCATGTATAACCATCAAGACATGCTCATAAATCAATTAACCAAAACAAAAACCGTATTTTGAAAAATGAAGGTGTGTGTGTGTTTTCTTGAGCTAACTTATCATAACCACATTCTTTAACAAACTAATTCTTACAAGGGTTCTAGGTGACTACAAGCTCTTCAAATAGGCTTCTCCATATGCGATGTTGAAATAGCTTGAATCCTTGAACCCGAAATGAATCAATTTTGAGTCAAAAATACCTTCCTTTAGGGAAGAAGAAATCTTGAATCCTTAGAACCCTGAAACATACTTAAACACAAAAAATAATTAGTACAAATAACTATACATGTTTTGTAATCATCAAAACTCAACAACCGGGTGATTGTAACCTTGGGCCAACAATCTCCCCCTTTTTGATGATGACAAAACATATGAGTTATTTAACAAAAACATGGGGAAGGAGCTTGGAACCTCCCCCTCAAATCATGCTATATATATAAATGGCTATATACATGAAAAGTAGAAACTAAGAACTTTGGCATAAAATTCAAAACATATTGTTCAAAACTCATAACTCAAAAACTAACCTTTTATAACTCAAAATCCAAAACTAAAAAATTCAAAACTCAAAACTAACTTATTATAACTTAAAACTCAAAACTCAAAACTAACTTTTTATAACTCAAAACTCAAAACTAACTCTTTCTCTCCCTTTTTGTCATACATCAAAAAGGGTAAATATTGTTAAAAAATTTCATGATTCCATAACACAAACATTCAATTCACCACAAATAAAAGAAAATCTAGCATAGTCTAGTAGTTTTGTAAAAATATCGGCAAGTTGAAAATCGGTAGAAACATAATCAATGTCAATATCACCTTTCTCATAATGATCTCTAAGAAAGTGATACCGAATGTCAATGTGCTTAGTCTTACTATGTTGATTTGCATTTTTAGTCATATGAATAGTACTAGTATTATCACAAAAAAGTTTAATATGGTCAAAATGCAAATCATAGTCAAGGAGAGTATGTTTCATCCAAAGAACTTGTGCACAACAAGCTCCGGTCGCAACATACTCCGCCTCGGCAGTTGAGAGGGCTACCGAATTTTGCTTCTTGGAAGACTATGAAACAAGACAATTACCAAGAAATTGACATTTCTACTTATACTCTTCCTATCCACTCTACAACCCGCATAGTCGGCATTCGAAAAACTCGTCATGGAAAATTGTCCGATTTTCGAATACCACAAACCCATTTCAATTGTGCCCTTAAGGTACTAATAATGCGTTTTACCGCAATCAAAGGGACTCTTTAGGACACGATTGAAATCGAGCACAAAGACATACACAAAACATAATGTCTAGCCTACTAGCCGTTAAATACAACAAGCTACCAATCATGCTACGATAAAGCTTAATGTCTACACTTGTATCTTATTCATCCTTGTCAAGCTTTGTGGTGGTAGCCATGAGAGTTTTGCTTGTCTTAGCCCCTTCAAGCCCAAATCTCTTGATAAGTTCCTTCGTATACTTGGCTTGATTGATGAAGATCCCATCCTTCCTTTGCTTGATTTGGAGACTAAGGAAATAGTTAAGCTCGCCCATCATAGACATCTCAAATTCCTCTTTCATGCATGATTCAAAAACTTTGCAAAGATTTTCATTAGTAGAATCAAATATGATATCATCAACATATATTTGAACTATAAGTATATCATTTTCAACATATTTTGTAAACAAAGTAGTATCTATTTTTCCTTTATTAAAACCATTAGAAATTAGAAATGAAGAAAGTCTCTCATACCAAGCCCTAGGAGCTTGTTTTAAACCATAAAGAGCTTTGTCAAGTTTGAAAATAAAATCTAGATGTGTAGAATCAACAAACCCGGGGGTTGTTCAACATACACCTCCTCTTCAATAAATCCATTTAAGAAAGCACTTTTTACATCCATTTGAAAAAGTTTAAAATCTTTATAAGAAGCAAATGTAAGTGTCATCCGTATGGCTTCAAGCCGTGCTACGGGTGCAAAAGTTTCCTCAAAATCGATACCTTCGACTTGAGTGTAACCTTGGGCCACTAACCTAGCTTTATTCCTAACAATACTTTCCGACTCATCCAACTTGTTTTTAAAGATCCACTTAGTACCAATTGTTGGTCTATCGTGGGGCCTAGGAACAAGATGCCAAACTTGGTTGCGCTCGAATTGATTGAGCTCCTCTTGCATGGCTAGCAACCAATATGAGTCGCCCTCGGCTTCGAGGATGTTCTTTAGTTCAAGGTGATAAATAAATGCATAGTGCCCACAAAGATCATGAAGTTTAGAACGAGTAGTTACCCCTTTTAATACTTCACCTATAATAAGATCCTTGGGATGATGTGGATTATATCTCTAATCTTTTGGAAGTGGTTGAGTAGTCTCTACTTCAACTTCTTGAATTTCATTTCCTTGAACTTCATTTTCTTGAACTTTATTTCCTTCATCATCCTTTGGCATGTCTTCAAGAGTAGGTGAGTCCTTCAGAGTAGTTCTCTCCATGTCTTCATTTAGAGAATCTATTTCTACATCATTCTTAACAAACACATTAGATTCCTCAAACTTTACATGTATAGATTCTTCAATAGTCAAGGATGACTTATTGAAAACTCTATAAGCTTTACTAGTATTAGAGTAACCAACAAAAATTGCTTCATAAGACTTTACATCAAATTTACCTAAGTTATCTTTAGTATTTAAAACAAAACATTTACAACCAAAAACTTTAAAGTATGAAACATTTGGCTTTCTAGAAAAATAGATCTCAAAAGATGTTTTTGAAGTGTTTTTGCATAAGAAAACTCTATTTGATATGTAGCAAGATGTGTTAACGGCCTCGGCCCATAGATAATGAGGGAGACCATATTCATTTATCATTGTCCTAGCCATCTCTTGTAATGTACGATTTTTCCTCTCAACGACTCCATTTTGTTGTGGAGTTCTAGGACAAGATAGTTCATACTTAATTCCATATTCTTCACAGAAAGTGGTAAAGGGTTGGTTATTGAATTCACCACCTCTATCACTTCTTATTCTTAAAATAGAAGAATCTTTTTCCTTTTCAACTCTTTTCTTAAAGGATTGAAAATATGAAAAGGCTTGATTTTTGTGTTCTAAAAAGAAAGCCCAGAAAAACGCGAGAAATCATCAACTAAAACAAAAGCAAAACGATTCCCACTTAGACTTTTGGTTTGAGTAGGACCAAACAAATCCATATTGATCAACTCCAAGGGTCGTGATGTCATGATATCCTTGATTGACTTGAAAGAGGACTTGGTTTGTTTCTCAAGTTGGCACGCATCGCAAATGCGGTCCTTTTCAAAGTTCAAGTAAGGAATACCTTTCACCATTTTCTTGTTGTTTAATCTAGGTAGATGGTCAAAAGAAATGTGGCCTAATCTCCTATGCCACAACCAAGAGTCATCATCGAGGGCTTTCAAACAAGTAGCATTGCATAGCATATTAGACATGACAATCATGTATACATTGTTTTCACGAAATCTGAAATATATATATGTATTGGATTGTCTATCAATAACTCTACATGCTAGGTTATAAAAAATAACATCAAAACCTTTGTCACAAAGTTGACTAACACTCAAGAGATTATGCTTGAGGCCGTCAACTAAAACAACATTTTCTATTAAAGGAGATGTACCAAGTTTAACATTACCAATACCAATGATTTTTCCTTTGGCGTCATCTCCGAAGGTGATGGTGCCACCTTCATGGTATCTTGATAGGGTTGCAAAGTTGTTGATATCCCAAGTCATATGCCTTAAGCAACCACTATCAAGATATCACAACCCTTTACGTCGTTGGGACTTGGAATATACCTACATCATTTAACAAATTTGTTGACTTTGGTACCCAAACTTTCTTGGGTCCTTGAAAGTTAGTTTTCTGAACCCAAACATGATTGTGCAATCCATTAATCCTATCATAGCAAAATTTAACCAAATGACCTTTACGGCCACAATATGTGCATGAAAAGACTTTGTCATACTTGAATGCATGATGTGTGTGCGGGGTGTGGGCATGTTTAGGGTGCTTGGCATGATGTAAAGGTTGTGATTTATGAACATGAGCAAGAATAACATGTGAATGTTTCTTTGGGACATATTTCTTAAGAAACATAGCCTCTAGTCTATTTTTATCAAATTCACATTTCTTCAAAACAATTCCTAATGAATCAATTTTTTCTTTTAGCATGAAAATTTCATTTTCATCAATTTGTGAAAATTTACCTTTGCAAGAAATTTTATAGTTATCAAAATCCTTTTGTGTAGAAACAAGAGTAGAAAGCAATTCATCTTTTTCTTTTGTAAATGTGAAAACTTTGTGATTGAGAGATTCATTTTCCTTTTTCATTTTCAAGTATTTCTTTTTGAGAAAATCATAGTTATGAGATAGTTCTTCAAAACTTCTCCTAGTTCATCTATAGAAAGCTCACAATCAATAGATATATCGGGAGTTACCTTGCTTGTGCTTTCATTTATCATGAAGCACATGTTGGCGGTGTCGACTTCCTCATCAGATTCACTCTCCGAATCTCAAGTAGCCTTTAAAGCTTTCTTTTTGTACGGCTTCTTGGAGGTGGAGGGTTTGCTTTTGTTTTTCGGGCATTCCGCAACAATATGACCCGGCTTCTGGCAATTGAAGCAAATGATTTTCTTCTCTTCTTTACCTTGCCATCTCCTTCTATTTTAGAACTTTGCCTTGTTGTACATTCTCCGAACGTTCTTTACAAGAAGAAAAAGATTCTCATCATCCTCTTCTTCATCATCGTCGTCGGAGTAGGTGGAAGAACTCTTGAAGGCAATAGCTTTCTTCTTGGGAGGAGCCATCTCTTCTCTTGCCTTTCTTTCCATCTCATGGGTCTTGAGATTCCCAATGAGACCTATAAGCTCCATTTCTTCCTTGTCATTGAGCTTCTTCAAAGTAGTGGCTTTGACTTCCCAAGATGGAGGGAGTGCACGGATGATCTTTCTCACTTTTTGGTCGTTGTCAATGCCGTCACCTAAAGAAGAAAGTCCATTAGTAATCTTTGTAAATTTAATAACCATATCATCTATGGTTTCATTCTCTTGCATAGAAAAATTTTCATATTGGGAACGAAGAAGGTCGATTTTTGCCCTCTTTACTTGTGAAGTCCCCTCATGAGTGACAAGTAAGTGAGTTCAAATCTCATGTGCGAATTTGCAATGAATGACTCTAGAAATATCATCGTCATTAAGAGCTTGAAGCAAGGCATAGTGTGCCCTAGCATTAGCGTCAAACTCTTTCGTGGCAATATCGGATCAAGTGTCCTCATCACTAGGGGGTGCACTAAAAGGCTTGGTCACCGCCTTTGCAACCCGGCTCCCTAAGGATTGCAAAAACACGGTCATCTTAACCTTCCATATGGGAAAGTTAAGGTCACCAAACTTAGGTGGGGACTTAATTCCTTCGGCCATTTTTACTAAGTGATGAGGATGAAAAAATGAATAGAGTGATTAGCAATATAGGATCTCTCTAAGGTTGTTAAGCCAAGAGCCTAGAGACCAAAGCTCTGATACCAATTGAAAAACACTTAGAGGGGGGTGAATAGGTGTTAATGCTAATCTAATGATCTTTTTAAACAAGTATGAAAGTATGATGCTGTCGGTCATTTAAAACAAGAAATTGAAGTCGAATTCCCCGTGAAGGGCTATAGAACTTCTCCTCTTTGATTCCTCTAGATTATGAGTTGAGACGCGTAATTGCTTTCTTGTTGAGATGAGTAAAGACCGAAAAATGCAAGTAATGAAATGTATGCAATAATGAAGTGCAAGTAAGAGGTATCACAAGATATAAATGTAAAGCAATGAAAAACAATAAGGAAACCAATCGCAAACATAATGAATTTGTTTCGAGGTTCGAGCCACCGCTCTACGTCCCCGCCTTCACCACCGTGAAGGATTTCCACTATATCCACCGAGAAAATTACAAGAGGTCTACATAAGACCGGAGTACCGAACTCCCACCAATCCAACCTCTACACAAGAGGGATCTCAACACAAGGAACTACAAGTAACAAAGTGATCAACAAGGACCACACACTTCTCTCTTACAACTCCTTATAGAATAGGAATGATTTTTGGCTCAAGAAGTGTAGTGAGAACGAATTCAGTTGAAAAGAGTAAGAAAAAATCTTTAAAACAACTGAAAAACTTTGACCAAGAATGCACTTTAGAATTGAGAGCTTTGAAAAACTTTTCTTCTCTTTTTGAAACACAAAACAATGGGTATTTTCTTGATTTTCATAAGCGACCAATGCCATCTATTTATAGGGATTAGAGGAGATCTAATCATCATTATAACTAGCTTAATAGGTCAGAAAATAGCCCCCAAAATTTCAGAGATAGCTGACTAAAACATCACCATCAAATCCAATGATTAAAACTCAGAAAACTAGCCGTTGGGGCTATTGGCGGATGTCGGTCGACCGGCAGTGCAATGGCAAACTAGCCGTTCGACTCGGTCGACCGGTCGGTCAACTGGAGGCTAAACAAAAAAAGTCTCTTTGTTCTGTCGGTCGACTGGCCCGGTCGACCGACAAAACCCAAGAGCAAGGGTCTTTCAGTCGATCGACCGGTCCGGTCGACCGGCAGACGTGCACAAACATGCACGCCAAGACCACAAGGCCCGGTCGACCGGTGTGGTCGACCGATCAGGCCTGAACTAGAGCCAGTCGACCGTTGGGCCTGAAACAGGATTTTTATAGGAAAAATTTTGAACTTTGAAAAATTTTCAAAATAATTTTGTAAGGCTATATGATCAAGTAGCATGCAATAAGGGTTGGTATACATGATATAAACAAGATGTAAAAATATAAAATAATTTGAGTCATGTATAACCATCAAGACATGCACTTAAATCAATTAACCAAAACAAAAATCGTATTTTGAAAAATGAAGGGGTGTGTGTGTGTGTGTGTTTTCTTGAGCCAACTTATCATAACCACATTCTTTAACAAACTAATTCTTACAAGGGTTCTAGGTGACTACAAGGTCTTCAAATGGGCTTCTCCATATGGCGATGTTGAAATAGCTTGAATCCTTGAACCCGAAATGAATCAATCTTGAGTCAAAAATACCTTCCTTTAGGGAAGAAGAAATCTTGAATCCTTATGTCACGCCCCGCTTCCCAAAATACGCGGAAACGGAGTCGCGACGAGAGTCGGCGACGTATATACGCAAGGAAAATACCTCACGTATATACGCTAAGCCTAAATTAACCTGAACAAGCTATAAATCAGAACTATAATAATCATCGATCACTGCAATAATACATATAAGACTACACAGGATCTGAAATGAATGAGGAATAGAATAACAGGCTAAATGTGATGTACAAGAATCAAGGAATAATAGCAGGAAAAAGAAAATGCAAGAGTACCAGAATCAAAGGGAGAGTGGGTCCAGCTCCTCGCAAAGCGTACAGTCTCAACGAACACCTGCACAATAGAAACAATCGTCCAATATCTGGACGTGCAAATCCAGGGTCGTCAGAACGCGACCATGGTGAGTGTGTGTGTAAAGGGGAAAGAGCTCGTGCATGAGAAACAGTGCATACATAATAATAACAGATAACTGAAAGCACAAAATAATATGATAAACACCGAATAACAACATGTATGTAGAACAAGGCAGCTAACATAACTGTAAATAACAACTGACGTTATGGTGTGTAACCTAGCATGTCACTAGTTGTTATACAATCCGGTCATGGTTATAGTTATATGTCTATCACAGCGATATAAATGTACAGTCAGGTAATATAGTCAGTCACAATACATTAACAGTTCATTATCATTTATTATGTCAGCGAACACCAATTGCCACTTGTAATAGACGCATCCCATACTACGCCTACTACACGTGTCAATCAGGGTCCTAAGTTATTGAAATTAGTGGAAGAGACTTTGTCCATACTTTAGGTGGGTCCCGTACATACCCGGGACCACGGCCTCAGTTTCCTGGCGCTGAACCAGGCCGTACCGCTAGGTACTCAGTAACAGTAATCTCACTGTGAAAACAGTGGAACAGTAACAGTACAGATGGGATGTCAGTCATCCCCCAGGAACCCTGCAGTGGAACCCTCAATCGGCTGCGCAACCTGTATCCTAGGTCCACCCAAAATACAGACGCTGTCTCCTCCATCAATTTCCCCAATCCCGGTGTAAGTTGTTCAATTACTTATTATTTATTTCAGTTAAGTCAGTCAATATCAATGTCACCTAGAATACTGAGACATGCAGTGACCGTAACAGTAACAGTACAGTAACAGTAATTGTATACACGATGAACAGTAATAGGAACAGTGAACAGTAACAGTAATCGTGTATACGATGAATAAAGCTGTACCGATCGTTACAGTTTAACGATACTTTCCCAGTAATTTTCAGTAACATGAACAGTATGTTTATCAGGCAGGTATCTTATCTAATTTGTCAAGTTACCTAAGTGGTATCATGATATTTATTCAGAATCACAATATAATATTTTTGTGTTTATCCATTATGTATTTAATAAGCGAACATGAATAATAATTGACTTGTATGAACGATAATTAAACATGAACATTATTTAAACATAACAACGTATATTGAAACAAGTTAGAAGCACTCACGTAAAATAATATCGTAATACTCAATAAGAAAACAAAGAACACTCACCTGAGATCGTCACGGGTCCGAATATAGACGTGGCAAATCAACTCATTAATCTACATTCAATTTAAATAATAATTATAAGAAATATTTTAATTTTGAGCCATTCTAAGAGATATGACTAAAAAATAATTTTACAGAGTCACATTTCAGTTTCTGATTTTATAGAAATTTTTCTGGAATTTTTCTGATTTTTTTCTAGATTTTTTCTGAATTAATTTAAGTCTAAAATCAATTAATAATCATAACGGGTCTGTTTTTGTATTTGGGTTGGGTTAAAAATGAATTAGAACCCAAATCTGTGGGCTCACTGCAAATCTGGGCTTCTGAAATTGGGCTTTTAATTAATTTTCTATGTATTTCTTTTCCTTTCCTTTTTGTTTTATGGGTTCTGGCCTGGCCCAATTAACCAGGCCCAGTTCTTTTTCTTTTTCAATTCTTTTCTTTCTTTTATTTCTTTTGGGCTGGGCCAATAACGGCCCAGCTCCCTCTCTATCTTTTTTTTTTATTACTTTCTTTTTTTTTCTGGGCCTGGGCCAATTAGAGGCCCGGATTCTTCTTTTCTTTTCTTTTCTTTTTTTTTTTGTTTGGTTCTTGTGGGCTTCGGCCAGAGGCAGCCCACCCCTCTTTTTCTTTTCTTTTATTTCACTGGGCCTGGGCCATTTGCGGCCCAGTTCCTTTTTTTTTTCTTTTTTTTCCTCTTAACTGGGCCTGGGCTTTACCAGGCCCTTTCTTTCTTTCTTTTTTTTTCTTTGTTTTTTTTTCTTTTTAGTTGGAGGCTGCTGCTCTCGGCTTCAGCCGAGAGCAGCACAAATTAAATTTTTTTTCTTTTTTTTTAATTTTTATTTTCCTTATATATGCATTTGTGTATATATATATATATATATATATATATATATATATATATATATATATATATATATATATTATATATCTATGTGTGTATATCTTCTAAAATTTCTATTAATGTATTATTATATTACCCAATTTATTTTATTTATTTTAATGGATAAATATTTTAGTTTCATAAAGAAGGAATTTTAAATCATGATACGTTATAAATTCTAATTCATATCAATTGGTTTAGATCTAGGGGAGATCTAGGTTTTTTTTTTGCAACAAAAAGGGAATCTTAAGCATGCTTGCTAATTAAATATTTGAATTAATAAAAAATCAAATTTTTTTATACTTACTTGTTTTCTTACTTTCTCCTTAATCTTGTATCGCGAAATCCTTCTTCGCAGTTTGAGGAAAATATGAGGATAAGGAAAGTTATACTAGAGTTTCTCTTGATGTGGGAGAGAAAGGAAATGTTTAGGTTTTATAAGGCTATAAGAGATTTTCTTTTTTTTTTTGAACCTGGACTCTAATTAGGCTAGATTAGCAATTAGATAAGAATGGAAAGTGGTAGGAAAAATCTCAAAAAGATTCTTCTTGAACCTGGACTCTAATTAGGCTAGATTAGCAATTAGATAAGAATGAAAAGTTGTAGAAAAAATCTCAAAGATATTTGATTTAGAATTTGAAATTATAGATTGTCTAGCTCATTAGATTCAAATTTAATTTCGAGTGCTCTTAGATTACACGCCAATGTGGCACAATGGTTAACTCTCTTCTCTCCCTTGTTGGGAACCTAAGTTCAATCCCCAGTGCTAGCATATATATATTATTATTATTATTATTTTTCATTTTATTTATTTAGTTATTTTTATTTTACTTTATTTTTGTATATGAGTTAAAAGGGTTATGGTTTATTAGATAATTGGATCATGGGTAGATGGGTTAGAAAAGAAGATCAATTGAGAATAACGGCAACAATAACATAATAATAATAATAATGCTCATCATAATGTATAAAATATAATACATATATATACTTGTATAATTGCAATTCAAAAACATATGCACTTAATATGTATGCACATATATTTATACAACTGTATAAAATACATTAATCAATAACAATAACTAATTCTACATAAAATTAATAAGAGTAGAAATACAGTATTATTAGTTAGGGGATATTACACCTTAGAACCCTGAAACATACTTAAACACAAAAAATGATTAGTACAAATAACTATATATGTTTTGTAATTATCAAAACTCAACAACCGGGTGATTGTAACCTTGGGCCAACAGATGGTGGTGATGTTGGAGTTAGAGTGGAAGGGAAGTGAGAGAGGGTGTGGCTGCCAGAGTTGAGGCCGCTGCCGGCCTGAGGGTCCGCCGGGGAATAGTTCGGCACTGGGAGAGGCCACTGGCGTGATGGAGAATATATATATATATATATATATATATATATATATATATATATATATATATATATATATATATATATATATATATAGCGAGAGAGAGAGAGAGATAGTTGGAGGGAAAGTGAGTAAGTGAGAGAGAAATTAGAGAGTGAGAATGAGAAATTAGAGAAGGGAGGGGAGGGCTAGCGTCAGCCAAAATGAGAGAGAAAGAGGGAGTAAAGAAAAGAAAAAGAAAGAAAAAGAAAGAAGAAAGGAGAAGAAATTGGAAGGTGGTGGAAGGTTTGTGGAAGGGAAAAGAAAAAGGAAGAAAAGAAAAGAAGCGGGAAAAGAAAAGAAAAAAAAAGGGAATAGTAAAAGGATAGAAAAAGAAAAAATGAAAAATAAAGTAAAATAAAAGAAAATTACCTGGGCAAAATTTCGAATTCAGGAAAAATACAAATATTATTTTATTTGAAATTTTTTTGACTAATTCAGAAAAACCCCCAAAAATTCTCTAAAATAGAAAAAATTATCCTGAGGAATATTGTGAAATCAGATTCAAGTAGTACAATCTCAATTGCAAATTTAAAATTCTGGAATCGATCGGCGATACTAGTCGACACCGAATTTAGGAGATTTTGCAAAATAATTCAGAAAAATTTTGGAAAATTATTAAAAATTTAAAATATTGAAAATTAAGATTTAATACTGAAACAGTACAATCTAACTATTAAGAAGGTCAAATCACGTAGTATCACTGAATAAAGGAAAGAGAAAAGGTCCAATACTAAATAATAATAAAATAATAATAAAAGAAAAGTAAATATGGGTAAAAATAGAAAAACACGAGCGTAAAATCGGGACATGTATCTGGGTACGTATTTTAAAAACAGGGTGTTACATCATAAGTTCTAGTGCACCACTAAACTTGTGGGGGAAAGCTTTATAACCTTAAACTATATTCCAAACAGAGTACCCCTACAAGAAAGTTAGTCTTATTCCATTTGAATTATGGCACAAAAGGCCTCCTTCATACCATTATCTCAAAATATGGGGGTGCCTCGCAAAAGTGTCATCGCCACTACCTAAGAAGATTAAGTTGGGATAAAAACAATGGACTTTATTTCATAAAGTTATGCCTTAAATAGCAATGCATATAGATTTCTGCTACAAAAATAAAAAATACCTGATATTCATGTGAACATGATTATCAAATTAAGAGATGCTGTAATTTTTGAAGACATCTTTTCATACAAACAGGAAAAAGACAAGACTTCTGAAAAAAAAAACATGAAATAATGTTTAGGGACGAAAGACCTGTGAACCGACAGTTAGTGCAGAAGTTGAACTAAGAAGTAAGAGGTCGAGAATCCCTAAATCCTTTGATCCACATTTCGTAGCATGTGCTTGAAAGCGATCCTCAAATATTTAAGAAAGTTATGCCTTCTCTACAAGCACAAAGGTGGGAAGAAGTTGTTAACATTGAAGTAGAATCCATCCTAAGCAACTAAACTTGAGAATTGAAAAACTTGCCCCCTATTAGTAAACCAATCAGGAGTAAGTGAATTTTCAAAAGAAAATTAAAACCTGATAGATTAATCGATAAGTACATGAGTTGGTTAGTATCCAAGGGTTATCGATAAAAATAAAGACTTGACTACTTTGATACTTATTCTCCAGTAACGAGAATAACCCCATTCAGATGTTAATTCTGATTGCAGCATTACACAACTTAGATATCCATCAAATATATGACAAGATTGCATTCTTAAACGGTGAATTAAATAAAGAAATATATAAGAAACTACCTGAAGGATTTATAGTCAATAGTCAAGAAAACGAAGTAAATAGACTACTCAAATCTTTATACGGGCTGAAACAGTTCCAAGATAATGATATGAGAAGCTCGATAGTGTCATGATTAAGGATGAATTCAATATAATAAATGACAAATGTGTTTAGACTAAAACAATTGAAAATAGCATTTTATATCTCTATGTAGACGACATATTGATACTCGGGAGTAATATAGAACTAATTAAGTCCACTAAAAAGATGCTATCTAAAAATTTTGATATAAAGGATTTGGGTATTGCTAATGTAATTTTAGGAATTAAAATTACTAGAATTTCAGATGGAATCTGTTTACTCAGTCACATTACGTAAACAAGATAATAGAAAGATTCAAGGAACATAGGAGCAAAGAAAATACAAACCCCTCTCTTCCGCATATCTATCTTCACAAGAATACAAGAATTGAAAAATGACAGGTCTCTATTATCCTGAGATGTAAAATGAAGACGGTTTGAAGAAATTCAATACAGTTTGCAAATAAAAATCCCGGAGCGTCTCGCCGATACCGGGCGACACCAGTATACATGCATTGATTGTCTTTGTATTCTTGTTACATGATCATGGCTTTATTCCTGTTACATGGATCATGGATGTAGTCATGTTGCATAGATCATGGTTTATATGATTGCTACATGGATATGCATGTATTCTCGTTACATAATGATTTCCTGTTACTGATATTGATATTCCCGTTACTGGACTAGAGAGCTGTTGATATGCGATATGTGGAATCCCACGTTTATTGTTCCCGTTTCCCGTTATATTGTTCTATGCTATCAACAGAGCTCAGGTCCGGTTATCATGTTACTCGTATCATGTACTGTATTTGTTCTTGTTATATTGTATACTTGACATATCAGATCATAAAGCTAACTTGGGTATGGGGAGACTTGACGGTTGATTAGATCTTATCGGGTGATGTACTGGATCCATATTATTCTCCCACTGCAGGGGACGGTAGTGCTACCTACCAATTACTCCATGAGCTCCCGTTACTTGATTCATGCTCCCCTCTTAGCGGAGGGCCCTAGTCTCAGCAGCCAGGGGTTTGTTTAAGGCCGTGATCCCGGGTATGCACGGGATACACCTACCCGATAAGAGCTCCTCGACCATGGGTTTCCAAGTAACATAATAAAACAGTATACACAATAGTGACGTCGGGAACACTTATTATTTGGTCACTCTCTCGTTTGGATAATGGTACCCGTAGGCCATGTCCGGATGGTTCGACTGAAGTGCGGGCTCCAGTATGAACTGCCAGTGGTATGGGACACTGGAAGAGATTGATTAAAATACCGGGTGGTACTGATTGCTACTATCATATAAATAACATGACTTGCCTGATACATGTATACTATTGTTTAGTTGTACTTGTTACTGTTCCTGCTCATGTATTCGCTATCATGCGCCATGTATGCATTGTTACTTTACCTGTTTTATGCTACACTTTCTGAGGTGGCATACTGCTTATGTACATGTATACTTTGTATTGCTTATATTCTGTTTTGCATTGTCTATCTGCTCACTATGTACAACACAGTAGGACGGTTCTGTTGCATATGCCATCTGCATGTTCACTTCTATCACGTCACCACTAGCATGTTCCTTTCTATCACGTCACCACTAGGCAATAATACTTCTTATATAAACTGGATACGACTATAGACATGACCCGATGATAACCGGCTAGGTAGTGATGGTATTAAAAGATAACATGTCTATATATTTCTACTGCTTCTTATATACTTATTATATAGTATCACTATTCCAACATCATGTATTATATATTAGTATCGTGTTTGTATTACTATAATATCTATTACTACCTCCTCCTTCATTTTACCACTCACTAGGTCACTTTCTGATGACCCTGGGTTTGCGTGCACAGGTTGGAGATCCGAGTTATCGTTCGGGCAGCTAGTTCATTGGATTCACATAGAAGACTTTACCATCGGGATTCCTCATAGGTATCTATGTGCTTTGTTCCTGTTATCTCCTTTATTCCTGTATTCCTATCTGTTATGATCACTAACCCCTTTCTGCAGGTATTCTTGTACTTATTTCCTGCTGGAACTCTTGTGTATCTGGAGGCCCTGTCCTGTACTGAGGCTTAACGTACTCGTGAGTATGTTTTCACCTCGCGTATATACGTCGCCATAACATCCCTGTACTTGCAGGATCGGGGCATTACAGTTGAGTATTCTCAAATCATCAGAAGTCGAATGTATTTAATGAATTGCACTAAACTCGATATAATTTACGCTATAAGCAGAGTAAGCAGGTGCACTAATAATCCTAGTGATGATTATTAGAATGCCCTACTGTGACTAGTGGGCTACTTGAATAATACCAAAGAGAGTGCCTTGAAATATGAAAAGTATCCACCAGGACTTGAAGGGTACATTGATACAAATTGGATTACAGATTTTGAGAAATCAAAATCAACTAGAGAATACATCTATACTTTTGGAGGCACGTCCGTATCTTAAAGATTCTCCAAGCAAACTTGCATAGTCCGTTCCACAATGAAATCAAAATTTATTGCCTTGGATAAGGCTGGAGATGAACCAAATGGCTTTGATAATTTTTGAAAGATATACCTTTATAGGCTAAGTCGATGTCCGCAATATGCATTCATTGCAATAATCAAACAGCGATATGTAGGGCATAAAATTTTGTATATAACGGTAAATTTAGATACATTCATTGTAGACGTAATACCACTAGACAGTTGCTATCAAATGGAGTTATCTCAATTAACTTTGTGGAGTGAAAAAATAACTTAGCAGATCCATTCACTAAAGATTTGAGTGAAAAGCTTAAAAAACTTACATCGTAAGGGAATGGAGTTAAAAGCCTAACCATATAGAGTCAACTTAATAAAAATCTCACTTAGCAATTGGAGATCATACAGACTAAGTTTAAGAGAAAAGGCTGGTTATGATTGATTCTGCGAGCAAGTACTTAGGAGCTTGATTTCAACTCATTCTTATGGTACACCAAAGTACTTTTTATAACTGATTTTAAGAAAAGGTTAACACTTTCAATGATGCCTATAACTAATGAGTAGACTATTCTTAATGGAATGATCACTTATGTCAGTACAGAGCAAGGGCCAGCACTTTGAGAATCTTTATGGAGGTTGTGATTATTTAAACACACTCTCTGAAACCAAAAATATTAAGGGCCGAAATGGGCACAACCGACAACCAAAGTTAATTTTGAGAAGTTAATGGGTGAGGCATGTTGACTTTACTTATACAAATAGCCAATATTTAAGACCTAATTCACTGATTGGCCAGTAAGTCTGACAAACCTTTTACTGCAGAAGGTTCAAGATCTAGTTCACCTTTTCTGATATAGTTTTTTTTAATGTGCCTTTCACTATAGAGTCAGTCTTATATTGTGTGTATTTTCTTGAATCTCCATCCATTGTGAGGTATTATTGGACAGAGTTAACCAAGTGTATTTTTGAGAAAACTTGAGCTAAATTTTAGGGGTGATCCGTTACTCGAAATGCATAGAAGATGGTTGGAATGTGTTCTCCTTCTATTAGGATGAACGTGGTATATTCACATGTTCAATTCAGTTTTCGAATGAATGAGATATTCAAGTCAGAAGTTGGCATAATACAACAGTTAAGTAAACCAAAAAGAGAGAGAGAACTCTTTAGCCCAACATTGAAAGTGGTAAAGGATGTGGAGTGGTTTAAATGTGATAAGTTTGAAGCTAAGGGCATGCGTTTGGGGGATATCATTCCCACAAGTGTGCGCCACTACCCGCCCAGTCCCGATCCGCAATGGGCGTCGATACCGGTGCGTGCGTGCACGTGACAGGCCCATGGGCTAGTCCTTTTTTTGGATTGGTCGGGCCGAGTACAGGTGCATGCCTGCGGGCCTGCCATCCTGCCCGCTTCACGTTCGTGGGTATGGGCATGCATGTGATCGTGACCGATCGCGGCTCGAAGGAAAAATGGTCTGCTGATACCATTTTGGAACGGTTGTGTATGGACCATTCCGACCAAACAGAAATGGTTGTGTACAAACCGTTCTGACCAATCAGTTTCAGACCGTTCTAACCAAATGATTACACTGAACCGTTGCAAATCGCTCTCAAATGTCCTTAATTGCTGTTTGAATTCTGCTATAAATAGGGCAAAATTAGAGCAATTCTATATTCACGTAGAAAATGAGAGTTTCCTCTTCCTCTTATGGTGAAGAATTGTCTCTTTTAGAAAAGAAATTCTGTCTGAAATAAAAATTGTCCATTTTATCTGTTCAACTTCAATTTTGGTTTGACTGTATGGGCCTTTTCATTGAGTTTTACAAATACCTTGAAAAAGTGTTGTATTTTGGGAGACCAGCATCGATTATCCTGTAAACACAGTAGGGGACATAATTGTCTTAAAAAGATTCGTTACACGCGTACCTCACTTACTATTCTGCATATCTGAGCTAACGTTCTTATTGCAGGAATTATTATTGAATTATTTATCTTGAATGAATAATTATTGTATTGTTATTAATACTGGGCTGAATAAATACCAGTCTGATTGGTATCTAAGAAAGAAATTTGTAAGGTGGTTCTTAAGTTAAGGAACATTCTATCAAACGAAAAACCTTCCACCTGATTATCACTGACATGGTCAATTAGACCGGTTACTCTTGATTGGTTGTCAGAATTAACAGTTCAAACAATCTTAAGACAATTAACTATATTGAACTTGTTAACTTTTAATCTACTTGAATTGTAGAAAATATCTATTACTAATCAAGAAGATAGTACCAGTGAGGCATTGAATATAGCGATTCAGAGTATAGTGCAAGTTCTTCCTCCTAATCTGAAATCGGAGAAGCCAGTAAAAATTGATGGCACAAAGTTCAAGAGGTAATAACAGAAGTTGATTTCTATTTGACCACTCTGCATCTAGTCAAGTTCTTGTAAGAAGATCCACCGGAACCCGCACTGATCAGGACTTTGTCCTTGCAATCGATGCATGGACACATAGTTACTTTTTTTTACCGAAATTATATTCTTAATGGACTGAATGACTCTCTTTACAATGTCTATAGTCTCATCCCAACAGCAAAAAAATTACGGGCAAGTCTCGATAAGAAGTACAAAATTGAGGATGCTAATACTAAGAAGTTCGTTGTAGGATGATATCTTGAGTACAAGATGATGGATAGTAAAACTGTAATCAGTCAAGTGCAAGAGTTTCAACTCATCCTGCATGAGATTGATGCTGAAGATACAAGTAGTCTCATCGATAGATCATAATAACAATTTTAATTTTTAGCTTTAAGTCATGGTTTCCAGAAGTTGACCTAAATTTGAGCAATCTTTTTCTACAACGTTTGGACATGTTCTAATCTAAGCATTCAAGAAAGAAACTCCGCTGAAAGTCAAGTTTTTATAACAAGATTGAAGTCGTCATTTGTAGTTTCAAGAAAACGATAATACAAAACTAAAAAAATGAAACTCTAAATCATTCAAAATTCAAAAGTCGACATTCAAGTATTTACAAAGGAACGTGACGTATAAACTGTATCAGTCACAAATTTAATGCAGCTTATTACAGCAAGCCTCTGCGTCAATATTGTGTTTGGTTGCAAGGAAGTGAGCGAAAGTAAAGAAATGGGGAAGTGTAATTGCTCACTTTCTTATCTATCCAAATACCGGAAAAAAAAATAAGAAAACCCTTTTTTTTTTTCTTTTTTACACAACTATTTCCTCACTTACAGAGTGCTACAGTTAATTTTGTGGTCATATAAATCTCATTTTAATAAGTTGTAACACAAAACAGTTAATTTTTTGATCATATAAATCTCACTTGATTTCTAATTACAGTCTACTTTTTATTTTTTCTTAATTAATTTTTATTTTAATATTATTTTGCGATCAATTTTGTGGTCAACTTTTCCACTTCCACTTTCAAGTTACCATTCAAACACAGGAAAAGACATAACATTTTCCAAATCACATTTCCCAACAATATTCAAATACCGAAAAATTTACTAACCAATTTCTAAGTTCTAAAGGGAACTATTATCACTTCCTTACTTCTTCAGTTTGGTTCTACCCTTAACCAAACAGGCCCACATGATGTATGTGACACCATATTTGCAATGGCTTTCAAGTTTGGACAGTTAACCTCCCACTTAATTACGCAAGATGCCAAGCAGCAAACTCGGTCGTCGACCAAGCACAAACTGTCATTTTCTCACCAACAAAAATAATAATTGCAACCTTGACCAGGTTGCCATCATCTCTTTATTCTCGACTCGTTCTCGTTGCCTCAGTCAGCTGTTTTACATTCAACATCTTTTTGGAAACATCCAAGTTCGTTACCTCAAAGCTCGCTCACTACTATATAAAGCCAGGCTCTCTCTTATCATCTCACTCATCTCTATTTTCCTCAATTCAAACGCTAGAACTCCCCCAACTCCTTTAACTCTCATAATTTTTCTCATCAAAGAACTTGGAGTAAAGATGAGTTCAATGAGAATTTGCGCTTTGTTCATTGTCGCCTTCTTCTTCTCTGGGCTCATACAGCTCGCTCGCCCACGGCCAAGCGACGGCGCCTTCTCCGATGACAAACGATGGCACGACGATCGATCAAGGAATAGCTTATGTGCTCATGCTCGCAGCCCAATTATTACTTATCTAATTCACTGATTTTATCTTTCGGGATTAATATCAGTTCTTATAGGGAGTGAAAATATTACGTTGTAAATGAAAGATAACTCAATGAGAGCTTTGTGAAACAAAAATGAGCAGCTTGTAATAAGATTTGTTTACTCGGACTCTTGGTACATTAAACGGTCATATCTTGAAAATCTTCTAAGCAAACATGTGTAACCCGTTCTACAATGAAATCGAAATTTATTGCCTTGGATAAAGCTGGAGATGAAACCAAAATGGCTCTGACAATTTCTAAAAGATGTACCTTTATGGGCTAAGCCGATGCCCACCATATGCATTCACTACAATAACAAGCAACGATATGTAGGGCATAAAATTATGTACATAACGGTAAATCTAAACACATTCATCGTAGACATAATACCATTAGACAGTTGCTCTCGAATGGAGTTATCTCAATTGATTTTGTGGTATCAAAAAATAACTTAGCGGATACGTTCACTAAAGATTTGAGTGAAAAGCGTATAAACTATGCATTGTAAGGGAATGAAGTTAAAAGCCTAACCATAGCGAGTCAACTTAATGAAAACCTCACTTAGCAAATGGAGATCACACGACTAAGTTCAAGAGAAAAAACTAGTTATGATTGATTCTGCGAGTAAGTACTTAGGAGCTTGATTTCAACTCATTCCTATGGTGCACCAAAGTGTTTTTTACAATTGAATTTAAGAAAAGCTTAACACTTTCAATGATGCCTATAACTAATGAGTAGACTACTCTTCATGGAATGATCACCTATGTGAGTATTGAGCAGGGGCTAGATCTTTGAGAATCTTTATAGAGGTTGTGATTCTTTAAACACGCTCTCTGACCAAAAATATTCAGGGCTGAAATGAGCACAACCGAGAGCCAAAATTGATTTTGAGAAGTTAATGGGTGAGGGCTTGACTTTGCTTACACAAATAGCCGATAATTTAAGACCTAGTTTACTGATTGGCCAGTAAATCTGACAAGACTTTCACTGTTGAATGTTCAAAATCTAGTTCACCTTTTCTGATATAGTTTCTTTTCTAAAGTGCTTTTCACTATATAATCAGTCTTATAGTGTGTATATTTTCTTGAATCTCCATTCCTTGTGAGGTATTGTTGGACATAGTTAACCAAGTGAATTTTTGAGAAAACTTGAGCTAAATTTTAGGCGTGATCCGTTGCTTGAAATGCACAAAAGATGGTTGGAATGTGTTCTCCTTCTATTGGGATGAACGTGATATATTTACATGTTCAATTTAGTTTCCGAATGAATAAGATATTCAAGTCAGAAGTAATACAATAGTTAAGTAAGCCAAAAAGAAAGAGAACTAAGCCAAAAGAAAGAGAACTCTTTAGTCCAACATTGAAAGTTGTAAAGGAAGTGGAGTGGTTTAAATATGAAAAGTTTGAAGCTAAGGGTGTGCCTTTGGGGGATATCATGCCCACAAGCACGCGCCACCACCCGCCCAGTCCCGATTCGGCATGGGCGCCGATACCGGTGCATGCGTGCGCGCGACAGGCCCACGGGCTAGTCGTTTTTTTTTTTTGGATTGGGTCGGGCCGAGTACAAGTGCAGGCCTGCGGGCCTGCCATTCTGCCCGCTTCGCGTTTGCGGGTGTGGGCGTGCACGTGATCGTGCCCAACTGTGGCTCCAAGGGAAAATGGTCCGCTGATACCATTTTAGAACGGTTATGTATGGACCATTCCGACCAAACAGAAATGGTTGTGTACAAACAATTACGACCAATCGGTTTCAGACCGTTCTAAATAAATGATTACACTGAACCGCGCAATCACTCTCAATCATCCTTAACTATTGTTTGAGTTCTGCTATAAATAGGGCAAAATTAGACCAGTTCTACATTCACTTAGAAAATGAGAGTTTCCTCTTCCTCTTATGGTGAAGAATTGTCTCTTTCAGAAAAGAAATTCTGTCTGAAATAAAATTTGTCCCTTTTATCTGGTCAAATTCAATTTTGGTTTGACTGTATGAGCCTTTCCATTGTGTTTTACAAATACCGTGAAGAAGTATTGTATCTTGAGAGAGCAGCATTGATTATCCCGTAAACAGAGTAAATTGGGACATAATCGTCTTAAGGAGATTCGCTACACGCGTACCTAACTTAATATTCTGCATATCTGAGCTAACGTTCTTATTAGCAGGAATTATTGTTGAATTATTTATCTTGAATTACGGGACTAAATAAATACCAGTCTGATTGGTGTCTAAGGAAGAAATTTGTAAGGTGGTTCTTAAGTTAAGGAACGTTCTATCGAACGAAAAAATCTTCCACCTGATTATCATTGACCTGGTCAATTAGACTGGTTGATCTTGATTGGTTGTCAGAATTAACAGTTGCAACAATCTTAAGACAATTAGCTATATTGAAGTTGTTAACTTTTTATCTACTTGAATTGCAGAAAATGCTTGATACTAATCAAGAAAATAGTACCAGTGCATGTTCTTCTTCCTAATCTGAAACCAGAGAAGCAGGTAAAATTTGATGGCACAGAGTTCAAGAGATGGTAACAAAAGTTGTTTTTCTATTTGATCACTCTACATCTGGCCAAGTTCCTGTAAGAAGATCCACCAGAACCTGGCAGTGATCAGGACTCTGTCCTTGCAATCGATGCATGGACACGTTGTGAGTTTCTTTGCCAAAATTATTTTCTTAATGGACTGAATGACTCTCTACAATGTCTATTAGTCTCATCCCAACAGCTAAAAAGTTGCGGCAATCATTCAAGTGCAAGAGTTTCAACTCATCTTGCATGAGATTAAGGCTAAAGGTACAAATAGTCTCATCGATAGATCATAATAACAATTTTAATTTTTAGCTTTAAGTCATGGTTTTCAGAAGTTGACCTAAATTTGAGCAATCTTTTTCTACAACGTTTGGACATGTTCTAATCTAAGCATTCAAGAAAGAAACTCCGCTGAAAGTTAAGTTTTTATATCAAGATTGAAGTCGTCATTTGTAGTTCCAAGAAAACGATAATACAAAACTGAAAAATGAAACTCTAAATCATTCAAAATTCAAAAGTCAACATTGAAGTGTTTACAAAGGAACGTGACGTATAAACTGTATCAGTCACAAATTTAATGCAGCCTCCGCGTCAATATTATGACGCATGTGACACCACATTTTGCAATGGCTTTCAAGCTTGGACCCATTGACCTCCAAATTAATTACGGAAGATGCCAAGCTGCAAACTCCGTCGTCGACCAAGCACAAATTGTCATTTTCTCACCAACAAAAATAATAATTGCAGGATTGATCAGGTTGCCATCATCCCCTTATTTTCGACTCGTTCTCGTTGCCTCAGTCAGCTCTTTTACATTCAACATCTTTTTGGAAACATCCAAGTTCTTTACCTCAAGCTCGCTCACTACTATATAAAGCCACATATTGAGGCTCTCTCTTATCATCACACTCATCTCTATTTTCCTCAATTCAAACACTAGAACTCCCCCAACTCCTTTAACTCTTATAATTTTTCTCATCAAAGAACTTGGAGTAAAGATGAGTTCAATGAGAATTTGCGCTTTGTTCATTGTCGCCTTCTTCTTCTCTGGGCTCATACAGCTCGCCCACGGCCAAGCGGCGGCGCCTTCTCCGATGACAAACGATGGCATGGCGATCGATCAAGGAATAGCTTATGTGCTCATGCTCGCAGCCCTCCTTGTTACTTATCTAGTTCACTGATTTTATTGTTCGGGATTAACATCAGTTCTTATAGGGAATGACAATATTACGGTGTAAATGCAAGAAAACTCAATGAGAGCTTTGTGAAACAAAAATGAGCTGCTTGTAATAAGATTTGTTTACTCGTATTCTTTGTACATTAATTAATTAATATCATACATCAGTTTTCTATTTTTCTTTGTGGTTCTGATAGCTGTATATGTTTTCTTCTTTTTTCAAACCCCCACTCCCCGAGAAAAAACACAAATTACAAAGATTTCCGGAGCAACAGTACATGCTCAAAATTAAGATATATCACAACCACAAATATAGTAAAACACACCACCCACACTCAGGGAAAGAGCGAGAGGAGTGCTGAATCAGACTAATGGTCTGCAAGGAGGTTCACTTGATTTTAAGCATAATCATGAAAAGAAAATTTTAAAATAATTATGCAATAAAACTTCTACTTTCTAAAGAGAACCAGGTCTTACTGTTATTAGAAATAAAATTAAATAAATTTGAAGGAACTCATAATAAAATAAAAGGTTAAATTGCATAAAACCGCTTTGAAATATCAGAGTTTCGTTAACAAACCCCTCCACCTCCACTATCGAAATGGGTAGGAAAACTATTAAATTCTCATGTACTATTATAATATTTTGTAATTTCTGTTGATTTTAAGATAATTGACTGGTATTTTTTATCATATTTTAGTTAGTACAAGTACGTTCCTCGCTAAATTCAATAGAAACAGGCTAATTTATTGTCATATTACACAAAAATATAGAGTATTTTTCCTGATTTTGATAGTGTATGGAGGTTTTCGGCGCATTTCAATAATACAAAGTGGTTTTTTCAAAACTATGATAGTGTAGGTTTTCTACAATTTACCCTAAAATGAAACAAAGATGAATATGAGATTGTTGACATCGAATCAGGATGGATTTTATTCGCATTATCATGCAGGCTATCAAAAAGTGAGAGATTCCTTCCAGTATAAAATAGCCCCAAAATCAATTATTCTTGTCGAACACTAATGGGAAAAAAAAAAAAAAAAAAGAGGATCCAAATGATGAATTTTGATTACTCAGTCAGTGATGATGCAGTAATATAAAACATCATATAACATGATTATTATTTAATAGGGAGGAATTAGATTTTGTCTCTTGTTCTTTATGTTGTATTTCCTTTGGAATGACAACTTTTTAGTAGACGTTCAACTTATGGATCTTTTTATATGAAAATATTTTATGTTCCATTATAGTTACAAGTCCAAATGGCTCAACTTTGAATAACTTAATTTCAAAAATAATAAACTTATGTTTTTAATAATATATTCCAAGTTTACAACAGTAATTAATTTCAGTTACCGGCTAGAATTAGTAATTCTTGCCGAACATCATTTATGACTCTGTAATGTATATGTGACCTTCAGTGCCTCATGTCATGCCACCTAATTTTACCTATTTTAAAGAAACCAGACATAAAAAAATACAGATTTCGTGACGTACCCAAAATTCTTGATGTAGAAAACAAGTAGCTAACAACACGATTGGTTCACAAATTTTCTAGTTCACTCCACAAGATTATCTACGGAATCGACTCCCAATCAAATAACCCATAGATAAATATTTCTAATGGATAGAATTGAACAAGATGCACAGTTACCAAACTTGCTAGACAAAGTACATTCTCGCTTTCCCACCACAAAAGAAATAACCACACCCCCTTCGCGAATCCGGCCAAAAGAAGGCTGGACCACGGTAGTGCTAGTGATAGTTCAGATCTTGCCAATTCGGTTTAAAGGGGATTGGACCATAACTGCGGTGGTAGAGAAATGCCACGTTCAGTGGGGAGATCCAATGATGGGACGATCGGATCAGACATGCAAATGCCGCGATGGTGGGGAGCTCCGATGGCGTTCTGTTAGCTTTTCCTTTTTTTTTTTTTTTTTGAAGGATCAATTTGTGTATTTATTTCATGATTGTACCCTTCTTCTTGGAAATATTTCGTTAAGATCTTATTAATGAAACAATAGGGGGGCTTTCGTCTCACGGTTTTATCTAACCAAAAAAAAGAAAAGAAAAGAAATAATTGCAACCTTGACCAGGAATCACTACCATCTCTCGACTTGTTCTCATTGTCTCAGTAATCACCTGTTGAGAGTTTGGGGAAATTGAGCTGAATTTTAGGCGGGACTCGCTCCTCGGAATGCGCGGAAGATATTTTGAATGTGTTCTCCTTCCATTGATGATGAACATAATATATATTCACATGTTCAATTTCGTTTTTAAATGAATGAGATATTCAAGTCAGAAGTTGGCGTAAAACAAAAACTAAATGAGACCAAAAAGAGTGAAAACTCTTTAATCCAATATTAAATGTGGTATGCGGATGAATGTGTCTGTTTGGAGATGAACATGTCTATTCGAAACAGTTGTGCCCATTCTGACTGAATAGATGTGTCTGATCGGGAACAACCTATTTCGACCGAATAAATGTGTATGTTCGGCGAACGGATGTGTCTGTTCGGAACAATTCCGCTCGTTTCAACTGAACAGATGTGTCTGTTCGAAATGGTTGTACCCACTCCGATCAAACGAATGTATCTACTCTAAAAGGCTTTCTCCGAATTCCTATATAAAAGATAAAATCCACTCCAAAAGGAATCACCAAAGAAAAACTCAGAATTACAACAACAAGAATAAATGAGTTCAAGAAAATTTTATTGAATTCCTTTTAGAATTATGTCTCTAGTTTTTTGTCTCTGTCCTTTTTCTACTTCAATTCTTTAAACAAGTGGAAGGTATGGATCAAATTTGGTTTGATGGTACGGGATTTTGTAAAGTGCTAAACCAACAGGTGAAAGGGTGTTGTAATCTTTGGAGACAAGCATCTATTATCACGTATACGCTGTAGCGTTGGATGTAATTGTCTTAAGGAGATTCGCTTTATGCGTACCTCACCCTAAAATCTGATTTAATTTTGTTACTTTGTCGGTTTATACCAACGCTCAGTGGTTGCATGAATTATTAAATTCTAATATATTCTTTGTCTATTTGAACTAACGTTCTTATTGCAGGGATTATGATGAATAAAGTACTAATAATGAAAATTTTATTTTAATAAATATTATTGCTAGATAAATTACCATTGAATTATTTTGCAGATATATTACTAATACGATACTGACTAAATACCTGTCTAATTGATGTCTAAAGAAGAGATTTGAAATGTGATTTTGTAACTAAGGAACGTTCAATTGAACAGAAAATCTCCAACCTAATTTTCACAGACTGGCCGATTGGACCGGTTGAGAATTGTATAGTCAAAGACTAACATCTTAAGACAATTAATGTATTGAAGTAGCTAATTTCTACTCTGCTTGAATTGCAGAAAATATCTGATAATGATCAAGAGAGTATCAGTGGGGCACTAAGAGTGTCAAATCAGATTGTGATGTCTGCTCCTTTTCCTATTCCGAAGATGGAGGGTGCTAGTACTAAGAAGCTTGTCGTATGATATTTTCTTGAGTACAAAATAGTATATAGTAAGACTGTAATCAGTCGAAGCCATAAGTATGTATAACATACAAAGTCAACGTTGAGAATCAACTCAACAAAACCGTAAAGATTCTAAAATTCAATCGAGATAAAGAATATGAATTAAATAAATTCAGTGAGTTGTGTGCTAATTTTGGTATAATCTATCAAATCGCAGCAACATACACTCCTCAACATAATGAAATTGCTGAAAAAATAATACTTTAAAAGAGATGATCAATTTCTTACACGTAAGCTCTGGATCACCGCAGAACTTATTAGGGAAAGCCCTATAACCACAATTCAGGGTACCCCATAAAAAACTTGATCTTAAACTATTAGTGTCGTGGCATGAAAGGTCTCTTTCCTACCTTTAGGTCAAAGGTACCAGCATTACTATCTAAGAAGATTAAGTTGGGATCTAAAATGGTGGATTGTATTTTCATAGGTTATCTCTTGAATAATAGTGCCTACAGTTTTCTGGTAGACAAATTAGAAATACCGAATATTACTGTAAACTTGTTTATCGAGTCAAGAGATGTTGTGCTCTTTGAAGACGTATTCCCATTCAAATGAAAAGTTTTAGGAAAAGAACACATGAAATAGCGTTTAGGGACGAAAGACCTAGAGGACTAACATTTGATGCGGAAGTTAAACCAAGGAGTGAGAGATCGATAATCTCTAAATTCATTGGTCCAAACTTTGTACCATTTGTGCTTGAAAGCGAGCCTCAAATATTTATGAATGCGACAAGTATATTTGCAGTGAAATAGTTGAAAATGTATATATAATTGTATGTCTCCATGTAAACAACATGTTGATACTCAGGACTAATATTGAATTTGTTAAGTACACTAAAATGGTATTATTCAGTAACTTTGAGATGAAGGATTTGAGTGTTGTAAATGTAATTTTAAAAATTAAAATTATTAGAACACTAGATAGAATCAGTCTATCTCAGTCATATTACGTGGATAAGATGACAGAAAGATTCAAGAAGCATGAGATCAAAATGGAATACAAATCATTTTCTCCCACACATCCACCTTCACAAGAATACAGAAACTGAAAAATGACAATTGGAGTATTCTAAAATCATCAGAAGTCTAATATATTTAATGAATTACACAAGACTCAATATAGCTTACGTCGTAAGCAAATTAAGTAGGTACACTAGTAATCCTAGTGATGATAATTGGACCGCTCTAAAATGAGTAGTGGGCCACTTGAAGAACACCAATGAGTATGTCTTGAGATATGAAAAGTATCCGCCTATACTTGAAAGGTACAGTGATGCAAATTTGATTGCAGATTCTCAGAATCGAAATCAACTAGCGAATACTGAAAGTACACATAGAGGGGCTGAAAGGTGAAGTGCTAATCAAATACAGAATTTAAAACTTTTACACTAACACGAATGATTTTCAAAAAGTGAAGTCGAATTCCTGGTGAAGGGCTCTACAACTTCTCCTCAAGATTCCTTTTTATAAGAATTGAGGTGCTTTAATAGCTCTCTTGGATCAATACAAGTATAGCCACGATATTGTAATATCCCCTATTTAATAATACATATTATTATTTTTAAAAATTTAACTGATTCAACCTATTATCTTATTATTATTAATTAACTTGATTTATTATCATTATTAGTATTATTATTGTGTATGACTTGTAGACTCTTATTGCTTATATTTAATTAATTTAAATTATTATTAATGGGTAATATTATTATTTTTATTCCAAGCCCAATAAGTTCAGCCCATTCTCCTTTTCCTTTTGTTTTCTTTTTCTTTTTATGCTAAACCCACATGAGCCAAGCCCACTTCCTTATTTTCATCTTTTTCTATTTTTCTTTAAGCCCAAAAACTAAGCCCGCGAACCACTCTTTATTTTCTTATTCTTCCTATTACTTATTTCTTTTAACTAAAGCCCAGTAATCTATAACCCATTACCATTGAGATCCTTACCCATTTAACCCAAATCCCAATCCTAATCTAAATCTTATTTTCAAAATCATGATCTTAATAGATCATAATCCTAATCCAAATATATAATTTAATCTTAATATATAATCATAATTCAAATTCCAATCAAAACTCATATCCTAATCCTAATTGCTAAATTAAGCAATCTAAACCTAACTAGAATTCAAGTTTCTAAA
Source organism: Agave tequilana (assembly GCA_038442645.1). Classification (NCBI taxonomy): domain Eukaryota; kingdom Viridiplantae; phylum Streptophyta; class Magnoliopsida; order Asparagales; family Asparagaceae; genus Agave; species Agave tequilana. Next base: position 118,427 of record JAVJIF010032886.1, read on the forward strand.
ATCTCTAATAACCTGTATAAAGACCCAAACTCTTTCTTTTCTCTTCTACCTCATGAGAAAACCCTAATCAAACTCTCCCCTCTTCCATCTTTCCTTTCTCCTCAAGCGGATCATGAACGAAAAGGGTTTCGAGGTACAAGGATTGAGGACCAAGCAAGGAGGAACAACTAAAGTAGTAGATCTAACTTGTGAATTTAATTTCAGCCTTTCTTTAAAAAATAAACTAATTAAATTAGAACTATAAAAATAATTTATTAATTTCAGCAATCTGCTACTCAACTTATCTATACCCTATGGTAAAACTCACCAAAATATAATTATTGTTTTTTAGAAATTTATCTAATAAATTTTTTGTATGATTATTGTTTAAATAGTCCATAAAGCCTTGATTTCAACAAATTAAATCCAAGTAAGTAAATTAATTTTTCTTAATTAATATAATACAAATAATTTATTCAATACCATGTCAATTACTAGGGTTATCTACGAATTTGTTATACACCAAAACTCAATGTAAAATCTAACTAAAATACATGTGAAGATATACCAACCCATATTTTAAATTACATATTTTTCTGAATTTTTTTAACAAAGAATAAAAAAAAACTAATTGCCGCTGCACAGACCAGTTATTGGTCTGTGCAGCCCAGGCCGCGGCCTGGCCTGGCTGGTCCAGGCCAGGCCAAGGCCTGGCCCGGCTGGTCCAGGCCAGGCCAAGCCTGGCCCGACTGGGTCAGGCCGGCCTGGCCAGGCCGACTTGGCTAGTAACAGGGCCTTGGGCCCTGTTAACACCAAAAAAAAAAAAAAAGAAAAGGAAAATCTCGGACCAGGCCTGGGCCTGAGCTGGCCCGGGGACTGCTGGATTTAAAAAAAAAAAAAAGAAAGGAAGAAAAAAAAGAAGAAAGAAAGAAGAATTTTATATTAAAATAATTTATTAAAATATTAAAAATAAAGAAAAATATGAATAATATCCTACGATACTTCTACTTTCTTTGATAAAATTTTTTAGACTAATACCAACATAAACTAATTAAAATCACTCACTTTAAAGTCATCTTCCTTAATGGTGAATTCAGATCCGTTAAATATTTTAATGGTTTAAAGCCTATTAAAATCCAACAAAAATTAGAAATTAGTTTAAACTAAACCTACTAAATTCATTAAACCCAGAGGACCATATTCCTAATCTCCAAACTAACTAATCAAGATTAAAACCCTTTATAACTCCCAAGTAAAATATCTTTTTTAAAAAAATCTAATAATTTCTATTGAAATAATTTATGTAGATTCATCGGGGCCTCATGATTTTAGTGCTTTGAACTTAGGATCGAGTTCAGATGAATATTTTCTCTTCCTTCTATAATTCTATTTTGTGAGTGTTTCACTTCTTTATTTAATTTTATTTAATTGTGTTGTGAGTGTTCGTTCTTATTCATTTCCTTATTTACCGTTGTCGGTATGCATTTACATGTTACACTTATCATTTCATGTGATATTCTGTTATATTTTATCAGTTTAATTACTTGTACTACTTCCTGAGACATCCATGATTGTTTACTTTATTTACGTAGTTGATAGGAGCTTGTATCAGTGCCATTTCATATATTGGTATTTTATCATTGTTGGCTTAAGCCTAGTTTTGATACCCCTTAGACTGTGACTTGACTCAACTCGATCTTAAGGTTGATATAATTGATATTAGTTATCAGATTTGATATTCATGTATTTGGTGATTATTTCTGACCGGAACTCTTTTGGATATTATGGACAAGTATATATGACATCTCTATTGATATGAGACAATTTAGAGATACCACAGATAATGGATCAGATGTGATTTTGTTAGACATTTCTGGACTCGATGTTTTGTCACCGAGATATTAGTATTCTTGCTAGTTCTTATTTAGTTATTTATCCTTCTGGATTCGGATTTAGTTGTGAGGAAAGTTGGACTGTGTTTGGATTAATCTTGAGTTAGAGTTGATCTGGGATTTATGTTTTTATAATGAAGCCTGATCTGCATTAAGATGAGATTGACGTAGCTGGATTTATAGTTGTGAGTATTTGAGATTTATTTAGATAATATTTTGTTGATATTAAGTATCGGAAGTAGATATTCTAGACCATATGTTATTTGAGGATGATTCTCTTACTTCTTTATGATTTCAGTATCTGTTAACTTATTGATCTCGAGGATATACCTTGTGCTTCATGTTTAGTTATTGATCAATTCAGTTATGGAGAGTGAGTTATTATGAATGATTTCATTGATATCGGTGACTATATTACATGTTCAGAGTTTTATGACAGCTATTGATCGATCTGATTTATTGATGACTTAGAGGATGGATATATCGATGACTTTGAGGATATGAGTTGATTATATACATTGCCCGGATTATTCTATTCATGATAGTAGGTCATTACTCATCATGAATATCCTTATTTACCTGAAAAACTGGACTGATTATACTTGGTATCTACATGATAACTATCGTGTCCATGTTACTATTAATTGCTGGGAAAATATTATTAGACGGTAACAATACTTTCATGTTATACTTGTTACATATTCATGTTATATCGGTATCCTGTTCACTGATATTATATATTCCTGTTATACCGGTATCCTGATTACACATGTTGATATTGTTACCGTGACTACCACCGAGTTAACCCAGTGATTCAAGTAACATGCACATTAAGTAATCTTGATAAGCTAATAATATGATATTAAACAACTTACACTGGGATTGGGAAAATTGATAGAGGAGACAACGTCTGTATTTTGGGTGACCTAAGATTTAGGTTGCGCAGCCGAAAGAGGGTTCCACTACAGGGTTCCCGTGGGGTGACTGACACCCTAGTCCTGTTCTTGTTCCTGTTATACATGTTCCTGACTACCTTGCGGTAGGTCCTAGTTCAGCGCCAGGGGTCTGGGCCGTGGTCCCGGGTATGCACGGGACCACCTAAAATACAGACAATGTCTCCAACCGATCAGTTTCAATAACTGAGGACCTCGATTGGCATGTGTGGTAGGCGTAGTATGGGATGCGTCTATTACATGTGGCAATTGGTGTTTGCTGACATAATTAATAATGATAAACTGTTAATGTATTGTGACTGACGTGATCACCCGACTGTACATATATATATAACTATGATAGATATATAATTGTACACATGACCGGATTGTATATCAGATTAGTATCATATGCTAGGTTACACATCTTGACATTATTTATTTCCTTTTATCATGATATAGTTATATATCATTCATAGTTTTAATCTTGATATTGATTACTCTGTTATCTGTTATTATTGCTCATATTGTTATTATGCACGAACACCTTCCTCTTTACCACACACTCATTAGGTTACTTCTGACGACACTAGATTCGGACGTCCAGCGTATTAGACATTTTCTTATATTGTTCAGGTGTTCATGTGATCGTACGCGTTACGAAGAGCTGGAGTTTCTCTTTTCTTGATTATAGGTATTCTTTCTATTTTATTCATGTTATTTCCTGATTCTATATTTATTGTATCCAGTTGTCATTTTCTTTTCTTTATTCATCTGTTATCATTTGTTAGATTTTATATGTCATATTGCAGTGATATTGATTTATCATAGTAGATTTTGTAGCTTGTTCAGGTTACTTTTAGGCTTAGCGTATATGTGTGGGTTATTTTCCTCGCGTATATACGTCGCCGACCTTCGTCGTGACCTGTTTTCACATATTTTGGGAAGCGGGGCGTGACAGATATCAAGTATATATAGATGGGCAATAATATCAATGCAAGATATAAACAAGTTGAGTTGAGAGATAGTAAACACATATATAAGGATCTGTTTCGAGATTCGAGTACTAAGCTCTGCGTCCCCGCTTTCAGCACGTGAAAGATCTCTACTAACTCAACAAAAAAACTCAATAAAGAAAATAACCCCCACACAAGAGGTGGACATAAAGCCAATAATCCTCTACACAAGAGGTGGGTACAAAGCTAAAGGAAAAAGCCAAATACACCTTTACATAAGAGGATAGCATAAAGCTATTTTAGGAATATAACTCTTGGTGATCACTAAGATCACAAAGTAGAAATCTCACAAAACACAAGAAATCTTATATGGATAGATAGAAACTATAACTTAAACTTGTGAGAAAACTAGAAGTTTTGAAATGAAGCTCTTAAGAAAACACTTGAATGTCCATAAAAAAGTACAGATGTAAAGCTTGAAACTTGAATTTCCAAAATCTTATTTTCCTGATTTTTCATAACATTGAACACAATTTTTTCTCTTCAAAAATCTTATTAAAACGCTTATGAAACTCTTTCCAATGACCCTTATTTATAGGAAAAGAGTAGAATGATTAGAGCATAAACTCAGTCATTAAAACACTAAAAAGTCCTAATAAAGTGAAATTACCCGTTTGGAAAAAAGATAAAACAGTTTCAATAGAAAAAAATCTCATTTTATTTGAAACTGCCTAAACGGCTCTCTAGGGCTGTCGACAGTCCAGAGAGAAACGGTCATATTTTTGGCCATTGAGGAGCTCTCATGTCGACAGTTTACTAGGCCTATCGATAAAGATTGATACTCAAATTATCCGCTATCGACAGTAGAGGAGGGTTGTCGACAGTCAGCTCCAACAAACTGAGGTCCTTAGTCTCTGTTCTCTATCGACAGCTCCTTCTTAGGAACTGTCAATAGCTCTATTGAGCTGTTCGAAACTCAGAGACAGAAACACGAGTTCTTCTTTACACATTTTTAAATCTTTTTAAATCCAAATAAATCTCAATAAATTTTATAAAAATAAGTTCATATAAATACATTAAAGTATAAATATGTGTGATAAAAAATCAACACATATTGCAAACATGTGAACTTGTTTTGAGATAAAGAAATACATTTCTTGAAATAAAATATATTTTTCAAATACTAAACTTGTAAATAGAAAATCATGTTATTCTAAAAACTTTTAAAAATACAATAACAAGTTTCTCAAACACATTTGAAGCATCAATGTATATGGAGAAAATCCAATACATATATAAATCAATACAAACTTGTTTTTGATGAATTCTATTTATGAAATCAAAAACGTATTAAATCGAAAATCAAATCTTTTGTACTTGAAGACTAATATTAAAACTTTTGTGTGAGCTTGAGCAATCAAAACTGATCTATACTTTCGCAAGATCTAAACTCATAAACTTTAAACTCAAGTCTTCTTGAAGATCTTCTTCATGTAAACTTGATCCAAACTTGATTCTTATTGAGCTAGAGTCCTCTTGAGTACTAGACATGATCTTTATACTTGAGCTCTTGAATCAACATGTGATAGCTTCAAAAACTTTAACTTTGAACTTTTTGAAGCTAAATACCAACTAAGATCTTATTTGAATATCTGAAACTTAATAAATACAAGATCATTAGTACTATAAATATATGAGTTAATCATTATCAAAACAAGAGTGACAGACATTTGGGCTAAGAATCTCTCTCTTTTTGATGACGACAAAAATCATGGAGTTATATATGTATAACTAAAAAAAATCTTTGCTTAAAGCTCCCTGATTATACACGCTTATTGCATTTTTATTATTAAACTCTTGCATCTATTTTGTAATAAATCCTACCAATCACCTTGTCTTAATGTTTAATTTGTGCAGGTGATTATTAATGGAGTGAGAGAAGATAATCCCAAATAAAAATCAATTAAATCGGATTCACATGAATCAATTTGTTTAGCCTGAAGATCAATGAGAATATCGTCAAATCCAGAGCTCAAACGGAGAAACAAAGTGAATGATATATGATAATAGAAGAATCAAAGCACGTGCCCCCAGGATTTAGCCATCTGGCCAGATCCTTGTCGCAGATCCACGGCCTAAGTCGCAGATCCGTGGTAATCTAGTGGAATCAGGGGGAGCGTTTGCTTCTCTTATCTTCAGACGGTCTCCCCCGTCTCCTTTTTGGCTATAAATGCTGCGTTTTTCGGAGCAGAAAAGGATGAAGACTAGGATTAAGTTTTTACCTTATTCTTAAGGTTAGGATCTTTGTTAGTTACTTACGACTATTGTAATTTCTATTTATCATTTTTATTCTAGCTTAATCCAGTTACAAGTGAGAGAGAGAAAGAGTGCTGTAATCAAAGATTGAACATGGCATCCGTAAAGATTCAAGACTTTTCTTCCGCTCCATCTTGTTTGTGACAATATGTGTTGTTTTAAGTTATTTTGTTACTTTACTTTTGCCATGACTAACTAAATAGCTTTTCTGGGCCCACCAGTCTCCTTCTTCTATTTCCTTTTACTCTTGACTGGATTTCAACCTGACTGATTCATATGGATGCCTAAAGTCGAGCGTTGCAATTGCAAGTGTTCTTGAAGGTACATAAGGATGGCTAATGATTTTGAAACTTTCATTTTAAACCAACTTTTAAAACTCATTTTTATTCTATACTTGTTTATTTGCTTGATGGTTTAACATTCAGTCTAAGAACCATTTTAAACAAAGTTAAAATTCTTCAAAACCAATCTTATTTGCTTTACTTGGGTACTTCTGTACTTAAAGATTTACTTTTTGTCTATGATCATGTTGAGGCAAAAAGCTTTCAAGAGAAAAGTACATAGTCGAGTATGAGATTAGTGAGCCCCGACTTCTTCTTACTTTAAACAAAAACAAATTCACTCTTTCACTCAAGATTTCTTTAATAAAAATCACCTTCTTCAATATCTCTTCTTATTTTCACTCTCTTTAAACCACATGTCAACAATCCATATTCTATTTCTTTTCTTCTAAAGAAATGACACTAAGAATTATTTTCTCAAAAATACCAAAAAGCTTGCATCGCATCTCTCCTCATGGAAATGACCCTTTAGCCCAAAGCTACATGGTATTTCTTTATTCGAATTAATTTTTAGCATCGTTGCCGGGAGGAAACAGTATTTTTGTGTTTTAACAAGTTTTGTGTTCTGTTTTAAGGTTTAGAAAATTATTTGGAGAAATCTAGCACTGCAAAAGAAAACTTACTGTTCTATGCCCCTGCTCAAGAAAATTAGGAATAGAACTCCAAGGGTTTGCGAAAAATGTATAAATTGCCGCGAAAATGTGGCAGTTTAGTGGGACTACTATTTTTTTTTGCAGGTCATATTGCTCTGCAAAACAAATCTTTTGCAACTGTTAGTTTTGATATTTGATTATTTTATAGCCCTGTTTTAATCCAACAGTAATTGGTTGTTGAATTTGCTTAAAAATGTTTAGACTTGCATTTATAGGCATTTGTCTAATTATATTTTATTTCAATTACTTTTGAATAAAGATAGAGACAAGGTACGTTTGTATAACATCTAACTTAGAAAACATTCTTGGATGATTTACTTACTTTTGATTATTATCTTTGTTATATCTTGCACACTTGCACAATTAATCTTAAGGGCAAAATCAAATACAAGATAAAGTGGGGGTCATTGCTCTTCCTTGGCCCACAAACCATCTCCAACTACTCATAATCTAGGCATAATTTAAAATCTAATAGACGTTGGCCCTAGGGACATTTCAAACTTATTAGGAGATAGACCTAAAGGGAAAAGTCGTTAGAATTTGACTCTTATCAAATCGGTGTCAAAGGTCGGGGATTGAGAGGCAAAACCTCGAAGGCTGGTGATTTAGCTTAATTAGGTCGTCGCTTTGGGCGTCGATACCTCCCACCAATCTTGCCCCGATCTGGCTGATTAACTTATGGTCAGATTCTGCAATATACCTCTCATGGACAATCTAACCAGTTAGGAATCATATAAGTCTAAGTTCACCTTAGAATCCTATAACACGAAGGTTTTGTTCGTGTAGAGAAAAAGAATGGTAGGAAGATCAAAGTACTTCAATTTGATTATGTTGGGGAGTACAAGGATCGATTCCTAAATTTGATCAGAACAATAGTATTGATATTCACTTCACTATAGGAAAACAAGGGGTGGCTAAAGAGATGAGTCAATCCTTATTGTAGAAGGTTCAGTGTTTATTGTCTAATGCACAATTAGACAAGTCATTTTGGGTTGATGCTTTGGAGTATGCTAGTTACCTCATGGATAGGTTGTCGTCAACTACTATAGGAAGTAAAACTCTGTTGGCTATTTGGTCATTTGGAGATGCTCAAGACTTTATTTTACTAAGGGTATTTGGAAATCCAATCCACTTTAATGTCAAAGATGACTAGTTGAATCTGCGAGCAAAGAAGTTTGCATTTTTTGGAGTCAAAAGAAATTTGAAAGCAACAAACTATGAGACTCTGAAAATAAGAAGATTGTGTTGAGAAAACATGTCACATTTGATGACGCTTCATTGTTGAAGTCTATCGTCTCTCTACAGGTGAAAAGGAAGTAGATCAAAGATGTATCGCAGCAGATGGAGATTGATGCTACTCCACCATCTTCTGTTGGTTCAATATCAGTTGGGATCTCACCGGATGTAATACCGAGTGAAGATCATGTAGCCAGTTTAGATGTTGAACAGGTTAAAGAAGATGTTGAATTGTTTGCAGTGATCGGAACTGAGAAGAATCCATCAAAGTGGGTGAAGAAGCGTGAATCTCAATTTGGTGAGCTGCATCAGTTCAAGTTGAAGACCGATTTATTTTTCATGGTGATCAAAATGAAGAGATTCATATGACTCAGCTAGTTCAGTTCGTTACTGTAGAATCGTTTCAGTAGATTTGGTATTAGTTGATGGTTGAGCTTTTCGGAGGTCATTTTGATGAATTACGTGAGACTTGATCCCTTAGGTAAAGGGTATGTAGGCAGTTGTAATGACATAACCATATATTCAGCTAAAGTTGACAATCATGGTGCTTGTCTCAAGTTTGAGAAATCTGCACCGAGGTAGAGAATTGTTAGGGAGAAGATAAAATCTAGTTGATAGAGTTTTTTTTAACTAATTGAAGAAGATAACCCAGAGATTTGGAGTTCAACGACGTGCACAAGATGAAGACCGATACATAGCAGTGATTAAGACAGAGGGCCGGTCAACCGCCCGTTCTCAGAAGCAGATCAGAAGATGGGTCGGTCGACCAACATGACAGACCGGTCGACCGATGTGCACAGAAGGAAGATGGGAGCGATCGACCGCCCAGTCGATCATTCAGAACATTGTTTTGTGTGACTGCATAACCACCGCCCGGTCGACCGGCAGTCGTCTAATCTTGGATTGACTCCGAATTTGATTCTGAAATTTTTTCTGATCCGACTTCATATCTTTTGATTTTCTTTTCTTCGAAGATTCCCTGGCAATATATTGAGTGGTATTGTCCCCATTGATTGTAATATGAATTGGTGAATTGTGTTGAAGAGTTCTATGCTCAGTTTGTTTGAGAGAATTCTACGACTGATTGCGTAGATTCTCGATTTGGATCATTGAATCAATTTGTAATCCTTATAACTCAGTTGTTTGAATAAATCTTCTTTCTTCTGTCCCGATGACATAGGCAAGTTATCGCACCTCATCAAATCTCGTGTTTTCTCTTTAGTTTATGTTCATGCTATAATTGTTTGTTGATTGCTGATCTTGGTGTTTGACTCGTTGGATTCCTCTGGAGGGCGCATCATGGAGCCCATGCAGGTGATCCCCTCGGATTGAGGAAATTTCACGTAATACTAAATTCTTTAGAGAAAAATAAGAAGCAAATTTAGGAATAAGAAGCAAATTTAGGAAAGTAAATTGTGTCCCAGCTCACTAAGATTTTAGATAGCAACATTTACTCTTCTATTTACTGTTTTTTGAACTCTTCTTTTTATGCGCATGACAATTCATATCTCATTTAATAAGAATTATATCATATTGTGTTAGTGTATTTCTTTTTTTATTTAAAATAATAAGATTCACGCTACTGAATAGTATTATTTTTAAAAATTAGAATTGTAACATAACAAAAAAGGAAGTTAACCCCACCAATTTCTTACTGCGTTTTGTCATTTAATTTTAATAGAACCTCCTCTAATGAAATGAGGTTTTAAGGGTAAACTCTTCAAGACTAGGTGATGTTCATGTGGACTATAAAAGAAATGATTGTCATTTTTTTTACTTTTTAGAGAAAAATGATTTAAATAGCCTCTTTGCTTAATATATAGTTTTGTTCCAGGACGCATCTCAATGTTACCCCTCCCTCGGCATTTAATATAGTAGAGATAATAATATATGGCTTTCTATACTTTTGACTCCTGATTTTTCATTATACTCTCCTTAATATTACAGGCAACGATAACTATGTTAAGATATTTAAGCAAAAGTCTGCCTGTAACTTTGGTTTTCAACAATAACCCTTTAGAAATCGTCCTATGGACAAGAGTTCAGTGTTGAATTGAAGGAATTGATTCTACTTCAAAAGACACGGAATGTATTTATTATCATGATTGGAAATAAACTAGTTGCAACCTTGACCTCGTTGTACTCAGCTTTTGCCAAATTCAACGAGGACTTGTTCTCGTTGGCTCAGTCATCCTCTCAAATTTGAACATCCTAAAGTCGTTTACATAAGAACTCAGTCCTATATAAAGCCACACGTTGAGGCCTTTTATCACCATCCATACTCATCTCTGTCTTCCTCAATCATTTAATTTCTACAATTTTTGTTCTGCCTCTTTGTAGCCTGCACCAAAGAATTTCAAGTGAAGATGAGTTCAACGAATATGTGCACTGCGCTCGTCGCCGCCTTCTTCTTCTCCGGGCTCATGCAGCTCACCAACGGCCAAGCGCCAGCACCTTCGCCGATGACAAACGATGGCCCAGGGATCGATCAAGGGATAGCTTACGTGCTCATGCTTGTAGCTCTCCTTGTCACTTACCTTGTTCACTGAATTGTTCATGGGTTGTGAATGTGAAGTGGCAACTCCTTGAGAGCTTTGTGAAACACAATGGGTGCTTGTTGTAATCAATTCTTTTTAACAGATTCTTTTAAACTAATTTATATTTGCTTATTAATTTTCTGGTGTTGTAGCTGTACATGACTTGTTCCACATTTTTCAAAATAAAAGTAAAGCAAATCGTTAACAATTAGGACAAGGACTTCAGAAAACATCCCGAGTACAATAGTACAAACACAATAGTTTTCCACAAGAGCAAAGGTAAATGCTCAAGTATAACTCAACTAGAAGTATGCTTGTCTCCTCTCCTCGTGTTTCTGATTGATTCTAAATTTTCTTCGAATTTTCCTCATGTAACTGGCTAGAGCAATGTTAAATTAGAATGGTGGCCGCAAACCACTGCTTTTTGGTTGAACAAAGAAAAACAAGAAAAGAAAAAAATTGATTTGAGCATCACCAGTCAACCAACTAAGTTGCTTGTTCGATGTGAAATGTATAGGACAAAAGTTAGCTTCTTTCGTCAAAATAATCGATTATAATCGTCCAATATAGAATTCTTGCCAAGTAGACTCTATCTGAATGAACAATCCAAAAAAAAAAAAAAAAAAAATGCTAAAATCAGAAGCAGACAGACCATTCGATTGGGAGCTATGTGGAGAGAAACTTCACAAGGGCAGGATTAACCACGGCGAAGCAGGGTTCATCCTGAAGAAGTAAGACTTTGTTATAGTGGGAGACTTCAAATCGATTACACTGCCAAACTGCTATATTAAGAGTTCGAGCAAACTCCTAAAAACAAACTTAGGGAAGCTGATCGTCAGAATTGTTAGTGAAGACTAATGAGCGGAGTGGGTTTAAGAATCAAAATATCTTAGATAGTCTTTAGCCAGAAAAAAATATCTTAGATAGTCTTTATTTATGAATTACGGACTTTTACGACTTTTACGACGAAACAAACAGCCCCATAGTGGGAGACTTCAAATCGATTACGCTGCCAAACTGCTATATTAAGAGTTCGAGCAAACTCCTAAAAACAAACTTGGGGAAGCTGATCGGCAGAATCGTTAGTCAAGACTAATGAGCAGAGTGGGTTTAAGAATCAAAATATATTAGAGTCTTTAGTCGGAAAAAAAATATCTTAGATAGTCTTTATTTATGAATTACGGACTTTTACGATGAAACAAACAGCCCCATAGTGGGAGACTTCAAATCGATTACACTGCCAAACTGCTATATTAAAAGTTCGAGCAAACTCCTAAAAACAAACTTGGGGAAGCTGATCGGCAGAATTGTTAGTGAAGACTAATGAGCGGAGTGGGTTTAAGAATCAAAATATCTTAGATAGTCTTTAGTCAAAAAAATATCTTAGATAATCATTATTTATGAATTATGGACTTTTAGGACTTTTACGACGAAACAAACAGCCCCATAGTGGGAGACTTCAAATCGATTACACTGCCAAACTGCTATATTAAGAGTTCGAGCAAACTCCTAAAAACAAACTTAGGGAAGCTGATCGTCAGAATTGTTAGTGAAGACTAATGAGCGGAGTGGGTTTAAGAATCAAAATATCTTAGATAGTCTTTAGCCAGAAAAAATATCTTAGATAGTCTTTATTTATGAATTACGGACTTTTACGACTTTACAAACAGCCCCATAGTGGGAGACTTCAAATCGATTACGCTGCCAAACTGCTATATTAAGAGTTCGAGCAAACTCCTAAAAACAAACTTGGGGAAGCTGGTCGGCAGAATCGTTAGTCAAGACTAATGAGCAGAGTGGGTTTAAGAATCAAAATATATTAGATAGTCTTTAGTCGGAAAAAAAATATCTTAGATAGTCTTTATTTATGAATTACGGACTTTTACGATGAAACAAACAGCCCCATAGTGGGAGACTTCAAATCGATTACACTGCCAAACTGCTATATTAAAAGTTCGAGCAAACTCCTAAAAACAAACTTGGGGAAGCTGATCGGCAGAATTGTTAGTGAAGACTAATGAGCGGAGTGGGTTTAAGAATCAAAATATCTTAGATAGTCTTTAGTCGAAAAAATATCTTAGATAATCTTTATTTATGAATTATGGACTTTTAGGACTTTTACGACGAAACAAACAGCCCCATAGTGGGAGACTTCAAATCGATTACACTGCCAAACTGCTATATTAAGAGTTCGAGCAAACTCCTAAAAACAAACTTGGGGAAGCTGATCGGTAGAATTGTTAGTGAAGACTAATGAGCGGAGTGGGTTTAAGAATCAAAATATATTAGATAGTCTTTAGTCGGAAAAAAATATCTTAGATAGACTTTATTTATGAATTACGGACTTTTACGACTTTTACGACGAAACAAACAGCCCCATAGTGGGAGACTTCAAATGGATTACACTGCCAACCTGCTATATTAAGAGTTCGAGCAAACTCCTAAAACAAACATGGGGAAGCTGATCGGTAGAATTGTTAGTGAAGACTAATGAGCGGAGTGGGTTTAAGAATCAAAATATCTTAGATAGTCTTTAGTCGGAAAAAAATATCTTAGATAGTCTTTATTTATGAATTACGGACTTTTACACTTTTACGACGAAACAAACAGCCCCATAGTGGGAGACTTCAAATTGATTACACTGCCAAACTGCTATATTAAGAGTTCGAGCAAACTCCTAAAAACAAATTTGGGGAAGCTGATCGGCAGAATTCTTAGTGAAGACTAATGAGCGGAGTGGGTTTAAGAATCAAAATATCTTAGATAGTCTTTAGTCGGAAGAAATTATCTTAGATAGTCTTTATTTATGAATTACAGACTTTTTCGACTTTTACGACGAAACAAACAGCCCCATAGTGGGAGACTTCAAATCGATTACACTGCCAAACTGCTATATTAAGAGTTCGAGCAAACTCCTAAAAACAAACATGGGGAAGCTGATCGATAGAATTGTTAGTGAAGACTAATGAGCGGAGTGGGTTTAAGAATCAAATATCTTAGATAGTCTTTAGTCGGAAAAAAATATCTTAGATAGTCTTTATTTATGAATTACGGACTTTTACGACGAAACAAACAGCCCCATAGTGGGAGACTTCAAATCGATTACACTGCCAAACTGCTATATTAAGTGTTCGAGCAAACTCCTAAAAACAAATTTGGGAAGCTGATCGGCAGAATTCTTAGTGAAGACTAATGAGCGGAGTGGTTTAAGAATCAAAATATCTTATATAGTCTTTAGTCGGAAGAAATTATCTTAGATAGTCTTTATTTATGAATTATAGATTTTTTCGACTTTTACGACGAAACAAACAGCCCCATTGTGGGAGACTTCAAATCGATTACACTGCCAAACTGCTATATTAAGAGTTCGAGCAAACTCCTAAAAACAAACTTGGGTAAGCTGATCTGCAGAATTGTTAGTGAAGACTAATGAGCGGAGTGGGTTTAAGAATCAAAATTTCTTAGATAGTCTTTAGTCGGAAAAAAGTATCTTAGATAGCGTTATTTCAGCCCAAGAGACAACATCTATATTTGAGAAAAAGATCTCTTGCTAGAAATCTAGCCTCAGAGCTCTCCTATTGGGGCCATAGACCACGATAATAACCTGGATGAAGTTGTCTTTCCTACCCTCAAGCACCATGGAGAGAGAAAATCTCCCGATCAATTCGTCTTCGACAGTGTAGTTTGATGAATTAAAGCCAACAGCGTCCCCCGGTCAATCCTGCGAGTTCCTAAGGCGTTAATTAAGAGAGTTGTCGGCACCGTAAGTTTGGTCTCAAATAGACAGACAATGTCTGCTTTAGCCCCCACAACTCCTACGTTGTAGGACGTTTAGCCAGTTTACCCCACCCCCATCACATTCCAAAACATGCACTAGTATAGAAAAGAAATTTTACGTCGGCCTTTTCACATCGGTTGAAGTAGGCACCGACGTTAAAAGGAGATGTGGTGGTAATTTTGAAAGAAAACCATTAAACAGTTATGGTGTTTATTTTGTAAATTATTCCACGCCGGTTCTTTTGTAAATCGACATGTAATAATATATTTAACGTCGGTTTGTGAGGAAACTGACATGGACAATTTTGAAGAAAATTTTCATTTTTTTAATGAGACTTTAGATGTCGGTTCTTTGCAGAACCGTGGTACAAAATCAAAAACTAGACGTTAGGTTTTTAGGAAACCGACGTTTAAAAGTTTTTTAACGTCGATTTTTGATTAACTGATATCAATATCATTTCGAAAACCGCGTCAATCATAAAATCAATTTTTTGCCCTAGCTTCCATCAATCCCTTACTTCTCTCGTCTCTTTCGATTCTCAATCTCCCCTTCTCCGTCAGCTTCCCTCTCCCCTCCCCGCGAGCTCTCTCTCCTCTCCCTCTGCTCGAGATCTGCTCCTCCGTCCCCTCCTTCTCTCTGATCGAGTGATCTCCACACCGCTCACTCTCGATCTCGATTGGCGAGCGGTTTGCGGTCGGCAGCGGGTGCTGGCAGAGGCCAGAACAATAGTGGCGACGACGAGGACCAAGTCAATTTGACTACAAGATAGAAGACAAAGGGTTAATTCTGCTTTGTCTTTCAATTTCTTTATTGGATAAATGATGAAATTTGATAAGTAATTGAAGGATTTGAGCTATTTAGGGTTTGGATTTTTTTAGTATTATATATATATGTATGTATGTATATGTGTGTGTGTGTGTGTGTTCGCGCACGCACACACACTTATAGACTATTATAGTAAAACACTTATTTATTCATCAAGATACTTCTAAATCAGTGAAAAATTAAAAATAAAAGTATTTATGATATTTGCTATTTTTTTTACTTTTATTGAACATCCATAACTAGACTTGAACCTGTGAGAACTTTCTCCAAAGTAAGTGAGAAAATCAACCCTCTCCCCACGACTCACACCCTTTTACTAGTGAGCCTTCATTTCTTTCTTTTATTTGTTCAATCAGTGCTGTTAAGTATTGAATAGAAAACATCATACACTGTCAGGCTAGAAATCATTTAACTAGATAGCTGAAACTATTTTAATTATAATTCAATGTATTGGAATCTAATTTTGGTGATTAATAAGTCTACTTCTCGGCTCGTTCTAAATGTGTTGGTTGGTTAGTTCTCATCTGAAAATTTTCGTTATATTTAGGCACTTTTGTGTGATTTCAGATCATATACACAATTTTGGTATTGATTTGTTACAGAAAGTATAATAACACTTGAAAAATTTTAGTGGAGAAACATTCTTCTATGAGTATATTGATGGAGCTATAAGTTTTTTCTGGGGGTTTTTGGATTTAGGGTTGGGCTGAATTTGGTTAGTTCCTACAAGATTAATTTTATTTGCGTAAGATAGTGTGTGTGTGTGTGTGTGTGTGTGTGTGTGTGTGTGTGGTGGTGTCGTGGTGATGGTAAAGTAAATTTACTTTTTACATGATATATGGTATTGTTAAATCAATATATTATTTTTTATGTGTTGTTAATTCAATATTTTATTTTTTATGTCTAGACTAGTTAAACATGAATCAGAAATGGATGGATGCTAATAGGTTAAATACCGAATATTGAAATGGAGTAGAGGAGTTTATTAAGTTTGTTATTGAGCATGTCAATAATTCTAATCGTATTAAGTGTCCGTGCATAAGATGTGGTTGTCTTGAGAATGTTACGGTTGAAGTATTAAGAGATCACTTATTCATTAATAGGATTGATAAAGATTATACAATATGGATATGGCATAGTGAGAGTGCAAAGGATAAACCGATTAATTTGGATGATAGAAAATATGATGAAAGAGAAGAAGACGATTGTAGTGAAGGAGATAAATTAGAACTCATGATCCGTGATGTAAAAGATCACTTTATGGATCGCCCACACTTAATCCAGACCTTTAAAGATGATGCAGATAAATTTTTATATGTTTGTTTTCTAAATTCACTAAACTGTCCGTAGTGTTAAGATTGTACAATTTAAAAGAAGGAAATGGGTGGAGTGATAAGAGTTTTTACGGTCTTACTTAGTCTCTTGAAAGATATTGTTCATGAGGCTAATGAACTTTCAGATCGTACATACGATGCCAAGAAGATCTTGTGCTCTATAGGTATGAATTACGAAAGGATACATGCTTTCCCTAATGATTGTATTTTGTACAGAAAGGATTATGAAAGTTTAGATAGACGTCCCATTTGTGAAGTGAATCGGTACAAGAAAAATAAGAATAAATTCCAGCAAAGGTATTATGATATTTTCCTGTAATACCTCGATTTAAACGCATGTTTAGGAACTCAGAATATGCGAAGAGTTTGATGTGGCATTCAGATGAGTGAATTTCTGATAATTGTTTCATCATTCGGCTGATTCTCCGTAATGGAATAAGATTGATTCTAAATTTTCTGATTTTGGGTGTGACGCAAGAAATCTCCGACTAGGTCTTTCATCTGATGGAATGAAGCTGCACGGTAACATGAGCAGCACACACAGTACTTGGCCAGTTGTTTTGACTATTTACAATTTTCCTCCCTGGTTGTGCATGAAACGCAAGTTTATGATGTTGTCGTTGCTAATATCGGATCCCAGACAGCCAAAAAATGATATACATGTTTATTTGACTCCTTATTGAAGATTTAAAGATAATGTGGGAAAAAGGTGTTGCAGTATTCGATGCATATCATAAAGAAAATTTCAAGCTCCGAATTATATTACATTGGACAATCAATGATTTTTCAGCATATAAAAACTTATCAGGGTATAGTGTGAAAGAATATAAGGCATGTCATGTATTTGAAGAAGACACATTTTCTCCTCAATTAAAGCACAGCAGAAAGACAGTATATCTTCGTTGCTGGAGATTCTTGCCTATGTCACATTGTTATCGGAGGCTACAAAAAGCTTTTAATGGCTCTATAGAAGAAGGAAGAGCTCCTAAGGCATTGATCAGTGAATAAGTGTATCAATGAGTGAACCATCTCATAGCAAGTTCTGTAAAAGAAAGAAATTATAGTTGAAAAGAATGTATGGAAGAAGAGGTCAATATTTTTTGATCTTCCGTATTGAAAATTTTATTTGTGAAACATTGCCTTGATATAATGCATGTTGAGAAGAATATATGTAATAGTATTATTGGCACATTACTTAATATAACCGATAAGACTAAGGATGAAGGCTAGAAAGGATTTGGTTGAAATAGGTATACGCAAGCAGTTGGCACCAGAGGAAGGGATAAAATACATTTTTACCGTCAGCATGCCATACTTTGCCTAGAAAATAGAAGATAGACTTCTGTCAGTGTCTTTTCTCAGATTAAGGTGCCAAGTGGTTACTCATAAAATATTAAAAGTCTCATTTTGATGAAAATATAAAGATAGTTGGCTTAAAATTGATTGTTATGCTTTAATGCAACAGTTGCTACCTATAACTATACGTTTATATTGCCACAACATGTCGTCATGCCATTACCATACTTTTTTTCTTCAATGCAACATGTAGTAAGGTAATTAACCCAACAAAATTAGAAGAGTTGCAGAAAGATATTGTAGTTATACTGTGTCAGCTTGAGATGTATTCCACTTTATTTTTTTGATATCATGGTGCATCTAATGGTTCATTCGATCAGAGAGATTAGTCTATGTGGTCCAATCTTCTTTAAGGTAGATGTATCCATTTGAATGATACATGAAAATCTTAAAAGGGTATGTGAGAAACTGAAATTGACCCAAAGGTTGCATTGTTGAATGTTACACATATGAAGAGGCAATTGAATTTTATAATGAATACTTATCAAATGTTGAAGCTATAGGACTTCCTAAGACGGGTTGCACTAAGATAACAAATGACTATGGTAAAAGTGGACAATTGTCATTACTGTCAATAAAGACTAATTGTGTCAAGCACATAGATATGTCTTAAATAACACTGATGAAG
Source organism: Agave tequilana (assembly GCA_038442645.1). NCBI lineage: Eukaryota > Viridiplantae > Streptophyta > Magnoliopsida > Asparagales > Asparagaceae > Agave > Agave tequilana. The sequence continues at coordinate 137,190 of JAVJIF010032886.1, forward strand.
TTCAACCTTACATAAATGATCATATGAACTATATAAGGCGCACCAATCCAACTAAATCAAGAACAAAAATGGGTAATAGATCAACACAATAAAATATTCATGAAGTGTTTTCCGAAATCGAGTTGCTAATCAGTTAACAACTAAATCAAATTCTATTTCTAAAAATTTGAGATAGTTAGCGCATGAGACTCGCAAGGACGTCTTTGTAGGATCGTTGAGATAAGGACTAATTGCGGAATTATCTCTGTTGGCAACAATGATCTAAAATACAACACAAGTCAACACAAACACTAGACAAGAAGGATTAATCGTTTGGCAAATAAACAAAATAAATAACTTGCATGTAAAGGAAAACAAATCTCAGAAATTGACAAACGCAAACAAAGAGATTTATCCTGGTTCGGTCCTTGTGACCTACATCCAGTCCCCAAGCCACCCGCTTGAGATTTTCCTTTAACCTTGATCTTGCCACCCAAAATCAATACAACATGTACACCACTTGTCGAATCCCCTTCTCCAAATGTGTACACCTTCTCTTCCACCAAGAGAACACTTTCTCTTCCACCAAGAGAATACCTTTTACCTTTGTACAACTGCCTCTACAACCAAGAAGCCTCCCGTGTACAATGGTCACCTTGTACAACTTGCCTCTTCAACCAAGAAGCCTCCCGTGTACAATGAACACTTTGAGAATTACAACTCTTTTCCTATAGCCTTGATACTGAATGTATATGTGGACAAGGTACAGTATAGGAAACAAAAACTTCAGAACTTCACAATAGGAATTGGCTTTTGGTGAAGACTGAAGTTAGGAAAACAGTTTTCAGGTTTTTCAGATTTTGGCTTTGGAAAACTGATAAAAAATGGGTTAGTCGACTTATAAAAGACTTCAAGTCGACTAATGGACCAATGAAGTGTGTGTTTGTGTCAAGGCTTTTACATGCTATTCCACATATACAACCCACACTCTATCAACTCTTCTTGGCACATCTTGATCATGTCGGACTCTTGATTCGTCATGTGTTAGAGCTCCAAATGAATTTGATCTTCACGAACGTCTTCATCGAAATAGGTTCCAACAGTCTTATCTTATCGTGAGTATCGTATAAATGGTTATTATTTTTACATAAAAGCACATGATAACAATTGCACTATACAAAACAGTGGAGTGACCTTAGTGGCTCAATCAATGCATATTTCTAGCGCCAAAGACAACAAACCAGTGTTTGTAAACATGTCATACTATGGGGTGATCGTAGACATATGGGAGTGAGATTACACTATATTTCATGTTCCCGTGATCCCTTATAAGTGGGTGGAGAATAATAATGACATTAAGGTCGACGAGTCTGAATTTATTCTAGTGGATCTTAACAAAGAAGATTACAAAGAGAACACATTCATATTGGCATCACAGACAAAATAAGTATTTTAGATCACGGATCCTGTTCATAAAGTAGTCTATTGTTCTCTCGGTGAGGCCAAAAATTACACCTGATTGTGATGACATGAACAATATTTGTAACGCCCCGATCCTAAAGATATGGAGACGTTATGGCGACGCATATACGCGAGGAAAATACCCCACGTATACACGCTAAGTCTCAATTGTAACCTGAACAAGCTATAAATCAGAACTAAAATAATCATCGATCACTGCAATAATACATATAAGACTACACATGATAGCAATGAATAACAGGAAGAAAATGACAGCTGAATAGAAGTCAAAGGTGATATGCAGGAATCAAAGAATAATAACAAGAATAAAATGCAAGTATACCAGAATCAAAGGGAGAGAACCCAAGCTCCTCGCCAGGCGTACCGTCTCATCGAACACCTGCACATTAGAACAACCGTCCAATAGCTGGACGTGCAAATCTAGGGTCGTCAGAATGCGACCATAATGAGTGTGTGTGTAAAGGGGAAACAGCTCGTGCAGAAGAAACCATGTGCATATATAATAGTAAGAACAACTACAGATAGAAAGTCTAAATAACACAATAAATAACTGAACAGTAACACATATGATAAAAATATGAATACAGGTAGCAGACAAATGGCACAACTGTAAATATGCAATCAATGTCAAGGCGTGTAATCCATCACATGTCACTAGGTTGGCATCCAAGTCTGGTCATAAGTCTGGTCCTAGATACAATCATGTATACAGTCATGGGTCATAAGGCAGAGTAACAGTTCAGGGTATAATACAATGTGTTCAGTCAAGCCAATCAATAACAATCAGGAGTGTTCTACGTTATCTTTGTTACTTTCCCACCGGCGTCCCATAACATCCGACAGTTCACCCTGGAGCCCGCACATCCAGTAGAACTCATTCGAACTCCGATATGCGGGTATCATTGTTCGAATAGGGAAAGAGAACCAATAACATGGGTCCTAGGAGTTATCATCATACAAGTGCGTGTGGATGCTAATAGGCACTGAGAATGTAATATCACGCTAACACCAGGTGGCACAATCAGTAGATAGCCCTACAGATTCAAGAGGTGGCCCCCACAGATTCAAGAGGTGGCCCCACCACGTGTGTGGTGTGGCACTTTGCTCCGTGTGGCACTTTACTCTGAGGGGAATGGATTTTAGAGGTGGCCCCCACAGATTCAAGAGGTGGCCCCCACCATGTGTATGATGTGGCACTTTGTTCCGTGTGGCACTTAGTTCCATTCAAGATCCACCGGACGCTAGTACGATTGTGGGATACATCCTCGTCATCCCGACACCAGGCGGCAAACCGCCGGATGCCGGTTTGACTGTGCTATTAACAGGTCAATAGTACATGGGACATGGATACAGGGGGTACAGGAGTACTAGATGTCAAGTAACAGTGATACAGTCATATGTCAAGGTCCAGTGAAAGGTATCTAGTGTACAGTCAGTGAGGTAATGCCATCAATAACAATCAATACCTCACTGACTGTACACTAGACACCTTTCACTGGACCTTGACATATGACTGTATCACTATTACTTGACATCTAGTACTCCTGTACCCCCTGTATCCATGTCCCATGTACTATTGACCTGTTAATAGCACAGTCAAACCGGCGTCCGGCGGTTTGCCGCCTGGTGTCGGGATGACGAGGATGTATCCCACAATCGTACTAGCGTCCGGTGGATCTTGAATGGAACTAAGTGCCACACGGAACAAAGTGCCACATCATACACATGGTGGGGGCCACCTCTTGAATCTGTAGGGGCCACCTCTAGAATCCATTCCCCTCGGAGCAAAGTGCCACACCACACACGTGGTGGGGGCCACCTCTTGAATCTGTGGGGGCTACCTCTTGAATCTGTAGGGCTATCTACTGATTGTGCCACCTGGTGTTAGCGTGATATTACATTCTCAGTGCCTATTAGCATCCACACGCACTTGTATGATGATAACTCCTAGGACCCATGTTATTTGGTTCTCTTTCCCTATTCGAACAATGATACCCGCATATCGGAGTTCGAATGAGTTCTACTGGATGTGCGGGCTCCAGGGTGAACTGTCAGATGTTGTGGGACGCCGGTGGGAAAGTAACAAAGATAACGTAGAACACTCCTGATTGTTATTGATTGGCTTGACTGAACACATTGTATTATACCCTGAACTGTTACTCTGCCTTATGACCCATGACTGTATACATGATTGTATCTAGGACCAGACTTATGACCAGACTTGGATGCCAACCTAGTGACATGTGATGCGCCTTGACATTGATTGCATATTTACAGTTGTGCCATTTGTCTGCTACCTGTATTCATGTTTTTATCATATGTGTTACTGTTCAGTTATTTATTGTGTTATTTAGACTTTCTATCTGCAGTTGTTCTTACTATTATATATGCACATGGTTTCTTCTGCACGAGCTGTTTTCCCTTTACACACACTCATTATGGTCGCATTCTGACGACCCTGGATTTGCACGTCCAGCTATTGAACGGTTGTTCTAATGTGCAAGTGTTCGATGAGACGGTACGCCTGGCGAGGAGCTTGGGTCCTCTCCCTTTGATTCTGGTATACTTGTATTTTATTCTTGTTATTATTCTTTGATTCCTGCATATCACCTTTGACTTCTATTCAGCTGTCATTTTCTTCCTGTTATTCATTGCTATCATGTGTAGTCTTATATGTATTATTGCAGTGATCGATGATTATTTTAGTTCTGATTTATAGCTTGTTCAGGTTACAATTGAGGCTTAGCGTGTATACGTGGGGTATTTTCCTCGCGTATATGCGTCGCCATAACGTCTCCGTATCTTTAGGATCGGGGCGTTACAGAGTGGTATCAGAGCCCAGGTTCGACATAAAAGGAGAACCTAGTTCCTACCTGTAACCTGAGACAGTTATGTTGACACTGCAATATACATATACTATTCACGTGATAATATTGACTCCATTTGGAAATTGATCGTCCTCCCTTTGGAATTCCGTTCTTTATCTGTTGATATTCATGATTCCAACACTTCAATTAGAGTGATTTGGATGTCCATCTTGATTTCATCCTTCCTTCCTATTCATTCCTCCTGATTCTATCTCTTGAGATCGGTTACTCCATGTTGAAGCTGGTAGCAGAGATCAGAGCGCGCAGCGGAAGCGTGGTTGACTATATGTATTATTACAGTGATCGATGATTATTTTAGTTCTGATTTATAGCTTGTTCAGGTTAATTTAGGCTTAGCGTATATACGTGGGGTATTTCCCTTGCGTATATACGTCGCCATAAACGTCTCCGTATCTTTAGGATCGGGGCATTACAATATTGAGGATAATATTGATGATATTCCCTCTTTCTCAGTCGGATTACCAAGAGGGATAATAGTGAGGGTAATGATTGAAATGATAACATCAAGGACGAGTTGTACAAACGAGAAAATCATTTTGAAGGAATATTTGTGGAGAAAAGTTATACAAGACAGAAAAATTAAAGATATAAAGTTATATTTATTTATCTGTTCAATAGTTTGCATAATTTGTCTATTTATTTATAAAAATTATTATTGTTTTGCAAATTCTACTTATGATGAGATTCTAACAAATTGTGCTTATGTTCCTTAATAGGCATATGGATCAAGAGTATAGCCGTAGAAAGCTAATGACAGTGGAAGAATGACAAAGAAGAAGACTCGAAGTCTTACTGAGATGGGTGATCTTATCTTAGTAAGGAACTAGGAAAGGAAATCTTGGTGGAGTTCAATGAGAAAATCAACCGATTGGAAAATTCGAAAAAAAATTGATGAGTTACCTTGGAAGTGTGGCTCGTCATTATGTCCCTATTGACATCCTCGATTAGCGCGAGGTTCCTGAAGAGCTGAAGAATGATCTGGGAAGATATTTTTGTAAGTAAATTTAGAATAATTTAGTTGTCTATATAAACACACATACACACACACCGCCACCACCATCACACTTCAAGCATATATGGCACACACACATGAAGCGTGGAGCGCGCGCGCACACACACACACATATCTACACCACCACCACATACACACACACACACATTAAGCATATATGGCACACACAGATCAAGCATGAAACACACACATGTACACCACCAATACACACACTCACACATCAAGCATGGTGCACGCGCACACATCCCCCCAAGCACCATCACCACACATACACGCATCAAGCATATATGATACATACACATCAGGCATGGCAAACACACACACATGTATACCACCAACGCATATATACTCACACATCAAACATGGCACACACACACATCACAACCACCACCACCACCACACACACACACACACATCAAGCATATATGGCACATGCACATCAAGCATGGCGCACACGCACATGCATGCATACCACCAACACACACATGCCCCCACCACTACCACCACACACAACACACATCAAGCATTTATGGCGTGTGCGCTCGCGCACACACACACCACCCACCACCACCACCACACACATCAAGCATATATGGTGAGCGCGCACACACACACACACACCCACCACCACCACACACACACATCAAGAATATATGGCACACACATCAAGCATGGCGCGTGCACACACACATATACACCACCGACACACGCACTCACACATTAAGCATGGCACACGCACACGCCCACTACACATTAATATTTTTTGTGATATAATGCAGACTATATTAAAATTGGATGAGAGGTACCGTCATTCTTTACTAATTTCTGTGAGAAAAATATGGAGGCAATTTAAAATAAGTTGACAAGAGCGTACATAAATGAAGGTAAACCAGAAACTTCCTTTGAAATATGATTGCATTGATGAAAGTGTGGGATCGGTTCATATTTCAGCAAAGTACTACAGAATTTCAGGTTAATACAACATAACCAAAAAGTATTTTATAATTAAATGTCTTGCTTGAAATAATAATGCTTACTTAATAATTATTTTTTAATAGGCTTTAAGTCAGAAGAATAAAGATATTCAGGATTTGAATATCTATCCCCACACACTATCTCGTAAAGGATATGTCCAACTTGAACAAGAACTGGTAAGAAAAATTTTTATTTGTTGATTTTTAAAGTATACATATTCATTTGTGGATTATTACATATATATTTTCTATATGTTTTATACAATAGATATCCTAGAGATCAGTTGAGGATGAGTCATCTGTATTCTCAATTCCCTGACATGTGTTGTGGGTTAAAGGTAGGGTCAGAAAAGATGGTTCATACATAAATGTTGAAAGTCAAGTTGTTGCAAGTGAAATTATAAGTGTTTAATTTATAATAAAATTGTCATAACCATTTTCTCTTGTTTGAAACTAATACAAGTGTTTCTCACCAAGTTTTTTGTAGCACCGTCTTTCTCAGTCAGCATCTCATTGAGATATTTATCCATCTGAGATGAATGATATTCTATCCATGGTATTGGGTAAGCCCGAGCACCCCAGTATGTTCGAGGTGCCGGACAAGGGGCTACTATGTCCAACTACTTTCATACTTCTTGCCGACACCGCCAAGGTATTACAAACGATGATGTTGCTAGATTGGTGTAAGTCAAACTTCAAGAAGAACAAAAAATTCAAGAAGAAGAATTGAAGAGGCGAAAGATAAATGGAGGCGGCGAGAAGATAATTTCAGAGCTTCCTTCATATCTAAAATTTACAAAATGCGGCGGGAATTTCAAATGAATACTAACCCGCCGAGCTATTGGCCACCCCATTATACCCCGCAGAGCGGTAATGGAAGTTATACAATTTTAAAGGATTTATCTGAGATTCCACAGGTAATCTTATTTAATATGTGTACAAATACATACATGTACACACACATATATACCTACATACTTACATGCTTATTTGTCATAGGTATTATATGGTTGTCTCCGGTGGGTTTATTCTAGTTGATTTTGTCATTGAACATGAAATCATATTGTGGCGCACGAACGAGCTCTCAACACCAATGATTATAAAATCATTCACACCGGACCAATTGGACTGATAATATAAAAGTGAGTATCGTGAATCCATTAGATATGGATGCTCTTCTACCAATTCCACGTGATGAGATGACAACCGTCTGAGATGCTATTGGTAGTTTCGTGTCATGGCCTAAGAAACTTATCATTTCGGATACACGAGTATGTTATCATAATTAAAGTACAGCTCTAAATTTTAAATTAAATGTGCACAATTTTATTTGGTCATTGTATCATGACAGGCAAAGGCTAAAGGAAAGGAGGTGGTACAAGCTGTGACTCCATAGAGTTTGAGACATTTGCAGAGTTAGTCAGTCAGCCCGTGACTACTCCACCAGATAGCAAACTAGCAAAAGTAGCAGCATATGCACAGGGTATGGGAGAGGGATCCATCATCACAGTACCTGTGGATATAGAGTTATTTTCAACCAAAATGGCCATATACCTCGAGCATAACGACCTCGAGAGGTTCATAGGCCGCCAGGAGATAAGTGCGGCATGTATCTGTTTGTACATGAAGTGAGTAATCAATGTATATTTTTCAATTAAAAAATAATAATTATTTTATATTTAACTCAACTTGGTAATTTCGTATAATTTTAGGTCCTTATATGATTGGTGTGTGGACACGGGCTTGAGTCACTTGTATGGTCTTATTTGTCCATACCATATAGCACTTGTGGCTAGCCATATAGATGAAACAGAGCTGAGGTGACAGGCCAACCGGTTGTATTTTGCATGATATAATACGGGGTAAGCATTGATATTCTAATAATAAAATTTAATTGTCACACACATTTAATTTAATTTATCTTCCAGTGGTTATTAGACTCTGTGCGTGATTTACATGAGCTCTTCCTTTATATACTAGTTGGACTCACTGAGGGGCAAAGTGCAGAAAGATATCAAGAAAGCAATTAATTTATGAGCATTTAATCTTGTTTATATTTATTAATGCATCAAATACTTGTAAACTATTTATTAATAATCTTTGTTATTTTCTGTAATTTATGAATAGGGCGTTCACCATGTTGAATCCAAAACGATGAGGTGGACTTACTTCATAGAGGAGGATTCAGGTAATTATTTCAGAAATCGATGACAAATCTTTATGTTTTAACTTTTACTTAACTCATATATTTCAATTCTTGTAGTATCCCCGTCAACCAGATTCCATTGTGTGTGGATATTTTATTTTGATGTTTATGTGTCAAATCATTACTTTGCAAATTAATCTTATTCCAAGAAATGTATAATCTTCTGAACTTCTAAAAATTTATGCTTTTTTGTTAATGTTTACAATTAAAATAAATAAAAATTAAATATGTTTACAGTTCAAAGAAAATAAAATGGCATATACAGATGTGAAATTGCTGAAAGTTCAAGAAGAGTGGCGACTTATTTACTGAAGTGTATTGATGGTAATTAAGTAATTTTTTGAGGAATCTTATATAAAACAGCGTGTGTGTCATGTATTATGTTAAATTGTTCTTATTCTCATTATATATGTGTGTGGATTGATTGGCTGGATTAATTATATGTTTGATGATATATATGCATGTGTGGGATTTTATTATTGAGTACTCTGTCTAGTTGGTTGGCTGCAATTTGTTTTTGATATGATTATGTTTGATATGTACAGGCTGATATATAGATGGTTGGTTGGTGCTACAATCTGTGTGTTATTTGTTTCTATTTGATATGTAAAGAAAGTTTTGTTTTATTATTTAAAAAATAAATTAAATATAGGATGCCGATTTAAAACCATCGTCTTATTGGCTTTGTACGACGGTCATTACTATAACCGACGTCTATTAGGACTTACACATCGGTTAAAATAAAAACTGACTTTTAAACTTAAGGTTTTAATAAATTTCCACATCGTTTTTATCAAAAACCAACATGGATAGTTCACTTTCTCAGCAAAGTTTGACATCAGATTTTTCAATAACCGATATGGAAAGTTAAGTTTTTCATGTCGGTTCTTTAAAGAATCGGCGTTAAAAACTTAACTTTCAACGGCGCTTTAAAACCCACGTGGAAAGTTGAAGATTTACCACGTCGGCTGGATAGACGTCGGAGGCTATTTTTTTTTCACGTCGGTTCTTAACCGACGTGAAATTCCTTTTCTGTAGTAGTGATTATAATCATTAATTATCAATTTCCCAACCCCCCCAACCCGCAATGTGATGCCCCAAATTCATACCCTTCATTTCCATCCCTCTAATATGTTCCTCATTCATTTATGTCTTCCCCTTTCCCAAAACAATAACTCAGCGTTCTCAAAGGTTTTAGCTTCATTAGGAGCTGAAGTTGGGATTCGTGGTCATCCCCCGCCCTTATCCCACACATATTAGCAATGAAAAGAAGGAATTCATCTGACATGCAATTGAAAATAGAGATAGTTTTAGTACCTGCACGCGGTAGATGACAATCATTAGCTCATATTATCTCCTCAAAGCATATTTATCTGGGACTCTTACGGAGGAGGGTAAGCAAGGTTCCTCTACTGCGTCGACCTCGATCTTTACTGGATTGGATTGTTGCTTGAATCTCAGACCGATCAGTCAGATCAACACCACTGTCCCCTGGCTCTATGAACAACAAGGGAGTCTAGTGGTTATTAGCGTTGATAGCGCGACATCGGGCAATAGTCACTCGTGAGATTCGTTGTTGTTGTCTCCTCCTGCTCCTCATTACTGGTCTCCTTGTCAGAGGTCCCAGAGCCCTTTCCCAATGGTGCTGGTGCATCAGCCACTGCACTCGACAATCTAGCGCCAGCGTCACCCTTTTTTGTTTTTAATTAAGGTTGTTGGGCTCTTTATAGAGGAGCTAGCCCATAAATGTTCGAAATTCATTTTGAAAGAAACCTTGAAGACCCAGATGCTTTCCATAAAGAAAACTTGTATGAAAATATAGAAAAATTACAAGAATTTTCTATAGGGTTGATTTTGGAGAAGTGTGTCGGTAGTAGTCTAGTCAGCACACGACCACTTTGTCCCTTTAACGATGAGAGCGACAAGTTTCGAGTCTGCTATTAGGAATTTCTTCTCGTCTTGTTTGGGAAATTCCTTCGGGTTGAAGGATTAAGGAGTTAGAACCCTGTGTTAATCCTTAAGAATGAGGAAAATGATCTCCCTGTGCTCATGGAAGCAGGAAGCAAAACTCTTAGATACAAGTGTTTTTCCTTCTCTTTACACGCACTGTTGTCTTTCAATCCTGTGTCCCAGCCTTATCCTGCTAGTAGGCTAATTATAGGTTCCACAGGAGTTAGCATCTCTTAAAAATCTGAAAAGGCTGATGAAAACAGCCTGTAACACTCATCAGTGAGGCTAGAACAGCCTGCAGTGAGGCTAGAATAGCCTGCGGCGAGGCTAGCCAACAGCAATTGGCTTTTAGGGGAATCATGATCCCTTAATTATCTCCTTTTAATGAGGGATATAATGGGATGTAATCGCCCATTAAAAATGGTCATTAAGCCTACTAAGTTAGTGGGGTGTAAGCACACTATCCTACTCTGGGGTTTGAAATGGTCAACATACCTGAAGCTTCGACTGTTGGCGAAGCTAAACTAGCGACGAAGCTAGTCTTGTAGCTTCTGGCAAACCTGGCCTGTTGGTGAAGCTAAACAGAGCTAAGCTTATTGGCGCAGCTGAGCTTCAAGCTTCTAGCGAAGCTAGCCAGTTTGGCGCAGTCACCCAGTTTGGCTAACATGGCAACCTTTTAGGCTTGTTTAAACATATTTAAAGGCGTGCTTGACCCTCTTAACACTTCATTGAATTAGCAGGGTCTACATGACTCATATATTCATCATGGATTGATGCGTAAATAGATTATCAAATTGTCTGTAGCTTGTTTTTTATAAGTATCGACAAGTTAGACATGTACAAATCAGTTGAAGACCCATCTTGAATTTTGTCCTTTAGAAGTGTCAACACCAGAGACACCCACTCTTTAATTGTTTCTTCATTTCATTTTGCGCCAACAGCAGGCCGGCCAGAATGGATCTTGCTTTGCCCAGCGCGGGTCGGATCTGGTGCCTTGTGGGTCTAGTTGTTTACCTTCGGCTTGGTTTAGTCGCCTGATGGATTAGGTCTGGCACGTGGAGAGTCGGGTCTTATAGGCCATAAGTCATATCACCCTTGATCCAATCGAGTTGAAGTCCCTTCGACTCCCACGTGCTGTCAATTTCTCATCCTGTCCCATCTCGGAGAACGAGATCAGTGAGAGGCCATCATTGTCCCAGTAGCAGAAGTCAGCAACAGGAAGCAAGATGGCATCGACCTCGGGGCACTATAGATGATGTGCAAGCACAACTGTCTCCTCTCGCTACGTTCGAGGTACTGTCCCTACGGTCCCAATTGAGGTCCTGGTGCTGCTGCTGTTGTTGCTGATTCTTAGTTGCTTCCTTGTCGTCATCGACTTCCTTGACCTCCTCGCGACTTCCTCTCTCTCTTCCTATAATTCTCTACCTCAGTGAAGATTTCTCAAATCTGAGCCGAACTGAAACATATGATCTGTCGACTCAAAGTGGCTGCACCAGTGTGGTTGCCTATGTACCTTGCCGAAGGGATCAAGCCATCCGTAGTTCATCCAAAAGACCTTCAACAAGCTCATGCAACATGAAGGATAAGGAGCAAAGCTTTACAATGTGCAAACTTTACTCCCGACACCACCTTGGTAAGCATGTCGGCGGGATTCTCCGTTGTGTGAATCTTCAACAACTCAATATCACCCTCATCGAGAATCTCCCTAACAAAATGGAACCTGACATCGATGTGCTTCGTCCGTGCATGATACACCTGGTTCTTGGCTAAATAAATAGCACTCATACTTCACAGTTGATCTTCAGTAGATCCTGATCAATCCCTAAGTCATCAAGCAGGCCTTGAAGCCAAATTGCCTCCTTCATAGCCTCCATCATGGCCATGTACTCGGCCTCTGTGGTAGACAATGCAACGGTAGACTGTAGAACAGAGCGCCAACTAACCGGTGCTTGAGATAATGTAAATACATACCCCGTTGTGGACAAGCGTTTGTCAAGGTTACCAGCATAATCGGAATCAACATACCCGATACAATCCTGCTTCCCTGTGGAATCCTTCTCGAATACCAGACCAACATCCATGGTATCTTTAATGTACCGCAGAATCTACTTCACTGCCTCCCAATGACCCTGTCCCGGATCATGCATATACCTACTGACCATAGAGACAGCTTGTGACAGATCTGGTCGTGTACACACCATAGCATACATAAGACTACCAACTGTGATAGCATATGGGACATGAGTCATGTACTCACGTTCTTCATAGTCTTTGGAGACATAGTGGCAGATAACTTGAAATGAGGAGCTAGTGGTGTACTTATAGATTTCGTATCCTTACTGATGTTGAACCTCTGAAGTACCTTTTACAAATACCCCTTCTGTGTCAAGCTCATCTTGCCACCCCTTCGGTCTCGTGTAATTTCCATGCCTAGCACCTTCTTTGCTTCACCAAGATCCTTCATCTCAAACTCAGAAGATAAGTCCTTTTCAGTGTATCAATTGCAGATCTAGACTTTGAAGCAATAAGTGAAAACACCTAGAGGGGGGTGAATAGGTGTAAATGCTAATCTAAAAATCTTTTTAAAATAAGTATGAATGAATGATGCAACGATCTCCCAAAACAAGACTAAGAGCCGAATACCCGGTGAAGGGCTCTGAACTCCTTCCTCGTGATTCCTCTGGATATGAGTTAGACGTGCGCAATGCAATCTTGTTGTATGAGAATTGATCGACAATATATCAAGGAATGAATAATATGCAATGGTGAAGTGCACACAAGATATATCACAAGCAATAGATACAATATCACAAACTAGAAATAGAGAGCAATTAAAAATAAAGCGAAAATAGAGAGCAAGAGTAAAAAGGCAATCACAAACACAAGTATTTGTTTCGAGGTTCGAGTCACCGCTCTACTCCCCGCCTTCACCGCCGTGAAGGATTTTCACTATCCACCGAGGACTTTACAAGGTCTACCGAAGACCGGAGTACCGAACTCCACCACTTACAAACCTCCACCGAAGAGGTATCTTAACAAGAACAAGAAGAAGGAACAAGTAGCCAAGTGATCACCAAAAGGACCACAAACTTCTTACAAACTTTCTCTTTACAACTTCCTTATAGAATGAGGATGGGATTTTGGCTCTAGAAGTGTAATGAGAAAAGCAAACTCAGTTGTAGATGAAACTTGCTTGAGATCACAACTGAAAACAAAAGCCAAGAATGCAAGAGAGAATTTGAGACCTTTGAAACTTTTTCTTTCTTTTGAAAACTTGGAAACTAGGGATTTTTCTTGGTGTTTTTGTAAGAGACCTATCTCCTCTATTTATAGGGAGAGGAAGGGATTAAAATACATTTTAATTAAGCTTATTTGATCCCAAAATAATCCACAATACTCAGAAAAAGTCTGCCACAAAAACAGTCTAAAACAGATTTCAGAATTGCACCAAAGAGGAAAGAGCCGTTGGGGCTCTGGCAGGCTTGGCGGTCGACCGTCCCGGTCGGCCGCCAGCCCTGCTAGCATATAGACGTTGGGCTCGGGTCGACCGGTCGGCCGACCGGCAAAGAGAAGGAAACACAGTTTTGTATAGGCGGTCGGCCGGTCGGCCGACCGAAATTAACAGAGAGTTGGGGTTTACAGGTCGGGCGACCGGTCGGCCGACCGACAGACGTGCACAAGCGTGCACGTCCTGGACACATGATCCGGTCGACCGGTCCGGTCGGCCGGTTTAGCCTGAAACAGAAAAACTGGGAAGAAATTTTTGAACTTGAAAATTTTTGAGGATAATTTTGTAGGTATATGAAGTTAAGTATCATGTTGTAAAAGATAGTTATACATGGTGTAAACAAGATACAGAATTTGTAAGGATTTTGGAATCATGTATAAGAATTAAGGCATGAACTTAAAAACAAATACCAAAACTAAAAAACTGTATTTTGAAAATGTGTGTGTGTATCCTAGAGCCAATATTCTACAACCCCAAACTTTAACAAACAATTTCTTACATTGGTTCTAAAGACTACAAGATCTTCAAGTGGGCTTCTTCATATGATCTTGCAAGCTTGATACTTGAGCCCGAAATGAGGTGACTTGAGTCAAAACACCTTCCTTTAGGGAAGAATGCACCTAGAATCATTAGAACCCTGAAACACACTAAAACAACAAACATGATTAGTATAAATAAATATATATGTTTTGTGATCATCAAAACACACTCAAACGGGTGATTGTAACCTTGGGCCAACAATCTCCCCCTTTTTGATGATGACAAAATATGTAGTTATTTTAAACATGGGAAAGGAGCATGGAAGCTCCCCCTCAAATTATGCTATGTATAAAAGAATGACTATGTATAAAAATGAATGGCTATGTACATAAAGCATAAAACACAATGCACAAAACAAAATCCAAAGTGCATAAAACTTAAAACTCTAAAGTTAAAATAAACTAACCTAAAGTTAAAATAAACTAAACTAATAAACTAAACTTTTTCTCCCCCTTTTTGTCATACATCAAAAAGGGTAAACAAAATAAGAAAATTTTCTTTCAAGAATCTATAATACAAACATTCAACTCACCACAAATAAAAGAAAATCTAGCATAGTCTAGAGGTTTTGTAAAAATATCGGCAAGTTAAAAATCGGTAGAAACATAATCAATATCAATATCACCTTTCTCATAATGATCTCTAAGAAAGTGATATCTAATGTCAATGTGCTTAGTTTTACTATGTTGATTTGCATTTTTAGTCATATGAATAGTACTAGTATTATCACAAAATATTTTAATATTATCAAAATGCAAATCATAGTCAAGGAGAGTATGTTTCATCCAAAGAACTTGTGCACAACAAGCTCCGGCTGCAACATACTCCGTCTCGGCGGTTGAAAGGGCTACCGAATTTTACTTTTTGGAAGACCAAGATACAAGACAATTACCAAAGAATTGACATGTTCCACTTGTACTCTTCCTATCTACCCTACAACCCGCATAGTCGGCATCCGAAAAACTCTTCATTTCAAATAGTCCGGTTTTCGGATACCACAAACCCATTTCAATTGTGCCCTTAAGGTATCTAATAATGCGTTTTAACCGCTACTAAATGAGACTCCTTAGGACATGATTGAAAATGAGCACAAAGACAAACACAAAACATAATATCCGGCCTACTAGCCGTCAAATACAATAAACTACCAATCATGCTACGATAAAACTTAATGTCTACATTTTTACCTTGTTCATCCTTATCAAGCTTGGTGGTTGTTGCCATGGGAGTTTTGCTAGTTCTAGCTCTTTCAAGTCCAAATCGCTTGATAAGTTCTTTTGTGTACTTGGCTTGATTGATGAAGATCCTATCCTTTCTTTGCTTGATTTGGAGACCAAGGAAATAGTTGAGCTCACCCATCATAGACATTTCAAATTCTTCCTTCATGCATGATTCAAAAGCTTGGCAAAGAGATTCATTAGTAGAACCAAAAATGATATCATCCACATAAATTTGCACAATAAGAATATCATTTTTTACATGTTTTGTAAACAAAGTTGTATCAATTTTTCCTTTCTTAAAACCATTTGAAATTAGAAATGAAGAAAGCCTTTCATACCAAGCCCTAGGGGCTTGTTTTAAACCATAAAGAGCTTTGTCAAGTTTGAAAACAAAATCTGGATGTGTAGGATCAACAAACCCGGGGGGTTGTTCAACATACACCTCCTCTTCAATAAATCCATTTAAGAAAGCACTTTTAACATCCATTTGAAAAAGCTTAAAATCTTTATATGAAGCAAATGCTAGTGTCATCCGTATGGCTTCAAGCCGTGCTACGGCTGCAAAGGTTTCATCAAATCGATACATTCGATTTGAGTGTAACCTTGGGCAACTAACTTAGCTTTATTCCTAACAACGTTACCCGACTCATCCAACTTGTTCTTAAAGATCCACTTAGTACCAATTGTTGGTCTATCGTGGGGCCTAGGAATAAGGTGCCAAACTTGGTTGCGCTCAAATTGATTGAGTTCCTCTTGCATGGCTAGCAACCAATATGAGTCGGCCTCGGTTTCGAGGACGCTTTTGGGTTCAACATGAGAAATAAAAGCATAGTGTCCACAAAAGTCATGAAGTTGAGAACGAGTAGTTACCCCTTGAAATACTTCACCTAAAACAAGGTCCTTGGGATGATGTGAATTGTATCTCCAATCCTTTGGAAGTTGTTGAGAAGGCTCCACTTCAATTCTTTGAATTTCATTTCCTTGAGCCTCTTGATCCTTAGTTGCACTTCCTTCATCATCCTTTGGCGTGTCTTCAATAGTAGGTGAATCCTTCAAAGTGACTTTCTCCATGTCTTCATGCAAAGAATCTATTTCTATAACATTCTTAACAAACACTTTAGATTCTTTAAATTTTACATGTATAGACTCTTCAATAGTCAAAGATGAGCATCAAATTTTCCCAAATTGTCTTTTGTATTTAAAACAAAACATTTGCATCCAAAAACTTTAAAGTAAGAAACATTTGGCTTTCTAGAAAAATAAATCTCAAAAGATATTTTTTGAAGTATTTTTACATAAGAAAACACGATTTGATATATAGCATGATGTATTAACGGCCTCGGCCCACAAATAATGTGGGAGACCGTATTCACTAATCATTGTCCTAGCCATCTCTTGTAATGTCCGATTTTTCCGTTCAACTACTCCATTTTGTTGTGGAGTTCTAGGACAAGATAGTTCATGCTTAATTCCATGTTCTTCACAAAAAGTAATAAAGGGTAGGTTAATGAATTCACCACCTCTATCACTTCTTATTATTAAAATTGAAGAATCTTTTTCCTTTTCAACTCTTTTCTTAAAGGCTTGAAAATGTGAAAAGGCTTGATTTTTATGTTCTAAAAAGAAAACCCAAGTAAAACGCGAAAAATCATCAACTAAAACAAATGCAAAACGATTCCCACTTAGACTTTTGGTTTGAGTAGGACCAAACAAATCTATATGGATCAACTCCAAGGGACGTGATGTCATGATATCCTTAATTGACTTGAAAGAGGACTTGGTTTGTTTCCCAAGTTGGTACGCGTCACAAACGCGGTCCTTTTCAAAGTTCAAGTAAGGAATACCCTTCACCATTTCCTTGTTGTTTAACCTAGATAGATGGTCAAAAGAAATGTGACCTAATCTTCTATTCCATAACAAAGAGTCATCATCGAGGGTTTTCAAACAAGTAATATTGCAAGACATATTAGACAAGTCAATCATGTACATATTGCTTTCACGAAAACCGGAAAATATACATGTGTTAGATTGTCTATCAAAAACTCTACAAGCTATGTTATCAAAAACAATATCAAAACCTTTATCACAAAGTTGACTAATACTCAAGAGATTATGCTTGAGTCCATCAACTAAAACAACATTTTCTATTAAAGGGGATGTACCAAGTTTAACATTACCAATACCGATTATTTTACCCTTGGCATCATCTCCAAAGGTGACGGTGCCACCTTCATGGTATCTTGATAGGGTTGCAAAGTTGTTGATATCTCAAGTCATGTGCCTTGAGCAACCACTATCAAGATACCACAATCCTTTACGTCGTTGAGTCTTGGAAAGTACCTACATCATTTAACAAGTTTATTGACTTTGGTACCCAAATTTTCTTGGGTCCTTGAAAGTTAGTATTTCGAACCCATACATTATGACGAGATGCATTTAGTCTATCATAACAAAACTTAACTAAGTGACCTTTACGGTCACAATACGAACATGAAAACACTTTACCATACATGAATGCATGATGTGTGTGTGAAGTGTGAGCATGTTTGTAGGGTTTGGCATGATGTAAAGGTTGTGAGGTATGAACATGAGCATGAGTATGAATATGAGATTGTTTCTTAGGGGCTTGTTTCTTAGGAAATATAGCCTCAAGTCTATTCTTGTCAAATTCACACTTTTTCAAAACTACTCCTAATGAGTCAATTTTCTCTTTAAGCATGGAAATCTCATTTTTATTAACTTGTGGAAACTTACCATTGTAAGAAATCTTATAGTTATCAAAATCTTTTTGGGTGAAAACTAAAATAGAAGATAATTCATCCTTTTCTTTAGTAAGAGTAAAAACATGATGATTAAGAGACTCATTTTCCTTTTTCATATTTAAATACTTTTTCTTAAGAACATCATAGTTATGTGAGAGTTCTACAAATGCTTCTCCTAATTCATCCATGGAAAGCTCATCATCAAAAGAGGTGGAAGAGGTTACCTTGCTTGTGCCTTCATTAGCCATGAAGCACATATTGGCGGTGTCAACTTCTTCCTCGGATTCACTCTCGGAATCCCATGTAGCCTTCAATGCTTTCTTCTTGTAAGGCTTCTTGGAGGTGAAAGGCTTGACTTTATCCTGACATTCCGCCACAATATGACCCAGTTTTTGGCAATTGAAGCAAATAATTTTCCTCTCTTCTTTGCCTCCTTGCCATCTCCTTCTACCTTAGAACTTTGCCTTGTTATATATCCTCCGAACGTTCTTAACAAGAAGTGAGAGCTCTTCGTCATCTTCTTCTTCATCATCTTCGTCGGAGTATGAGGATTGACTCTTGAAGGCAATAGCTTTCTTCTTGGAGGGAGCCATTTCCTCCCTTGCTTTTCTCTCCATCTCATGGGTTTTGAGGTTCCCAATGAGACCTATAAGCTCCATCTCCTCCTTATCATTGAGTTCCTTCAAGGTAGTTGCTTTGACTTCCCATGAAGGAGGAAGAGCCCGGATGATCTTCCTTACTCTTTGGTCGTTGTCAATACCATCACCTAGAGAAGAAAGTCCATTAGTAATCTTGGTAAATCTAGTAACCATATCATCTATGGTTTCATTTTCATTCATAAAAAAATCTCATATTGGGACCGAAGAAGGTCTATCTTAGCCCTCTTCACTTGTGAGGTCCCCTCATGTGTAACAAGCAAATGTGACTAATTTTAAATGCGGATTTACAATGTATTACTCTAGCAATATCATCATCATTAAGTGCTTGAAGTAATGCATAGTGTGCTCTAGAGTTAGCATCAATTCTTTGGTCTCAATTTCGGACCAAGTGGACTCATCACCGGTGGGTGCACTAAATGGTTTGGTCACGGCCTTTGCAACCCGGCTTCCTAGGGATTGCAAGAAAACGGTCATCTTAACCTTCCATAAGGGAAAGTTAAGGCCATCAACTTTGGGGGGGTCTTAATTCCATTGGCCATTTTTACTAAGTGAAAGAGTATGAAATGAATGTGGAGATTAGCAAATAAAAGATCTCTCTAAGGTTGTTAAGCCAAGAGCCTAGAGACCTATGCTCTGATACCAATTGAAAACACCTAGAGGGGGGTGAATAGGTGTAAATGCTAATCTAACAATCTTTTTAAAACAAGTATGAATGAATGATGCAACGATCTCCCAGAACAAGACTAAGAGCCGAATACCCGGTGAAGGGCTCTGAACTCCTTCCTCGTGATTCCTCTGGATATGAGTTAGAGGTGCGCAATGCAATCTTGTTGTATAAGAATTGATCGACAATATATCAAGGAATGAATAATATGCAATGGTGAAGTGCACACAAGATATATCACAAGCAATAGATACAATATCACAAACTAGAAATAGAGAACAATTAAAAATAAAGCGAACATAGAGAGCAAGAGCAAAAAGGCAATCGCAAACACAAGTATCTATTTCGAGGTTCGAGCCACCGCTCTACTCCCCGCCTTCACCGCTTTGAAGGGTTTCCACTATCCACCGAGGACTTTAAAAGGTCTACTGAAGACCGGAGTACCGAACTCCACCACTTACAAACCTCCACCGAAGAGGTATCTTAACAAGAACAAGAAGAAGGAACAAGTAGCCAAGTGATCACCAAAAGGACCACAAACTTCTTACAAACTTTCTCTTTACAACTTCCTTATAGAATAAGGATGGGAATTTTGGCTCTAGAAGTGTAGTGAGAAAAACAAACTCAGTTGTATATGAAACTTGCTTGAGATCACAACTGAAAACAAAAGCCAAGAATGCAAGAGAGAATTTGAGAGCTTTGAAACTTTTTCTTTCTTTTGAAAACTTGGAAACTAGGGATTTTTCTTGGTGTTTTTGCAAGAGACCTATCTCCTCTATTTGTAGGGAGAGGAAGGGATTAAAATACATTTTAATTAAGCTTATTTGATCCCAAAATAATCCACAATACTCAGAAAAGTCTGCCACAAAAACAGTCTAAAACAGATTTCAGAATTGCACCAAAGAGGAAAGAGTCGTTGGGGCTCTGGCAGGCTTGGCGGTCGACCATCCCGGTCGGCCGTCAGCCCTGCTGGCATATAGCCGTTGGGCTCGGGTCGACCGATCGGCCGACCGGCAAAGAGAAGGAAACACAGTTTTGTATAGGCGGTCGGCCGGTCGGCCGACCGAAATTAACAGAGAGTTGGGGTTTACAGGTCGGCCGACCGACAGACGTGCACAAGCGTGCACGTCCTGGACACATGAGCCGGTCGACCGGTCCGGTCGGCCGGTTTAGCCTGAAACAGAAAAACTGGGAAGAAATTTTTGAACTTGAAAATTTTTGAGGATAATTTTGTAGGTATATGAAGTTAAGTATCATGTTGTAAAAGATAGTTATACATGGTGTAAACAAGATATAGAATTTGTAAGGATTTTGGAATCATGTATAACAATCAAGGCATGAACTTAAAAACAAATACCAAAACTAAAAAACTGTATTTTGAAAATGTGTGTGTGTATCCTAGAGCCAATATTCTACAACCCCAAACTTTAACAAACAATTTCTTACATTGGTTCTAAAGGACTACAAGATCTTCAAGTGGGCTTCTTCATATGATCTTGCAAGCTTGATACTTGAGCCCGAAATAAGGTGACTTGAGTCAAAACACCTTCCTTTAGGGAAGAATGCACCTAGAATCATTAGAACCCTGAAACACACTAAACAACAAACATGATTAGTACAAATAACTATATATGTTTTGTGATCATCAAAACACACTCAAACGGGTGATTGTAACCTTGGGCCAACAATAAGCATATCATCTACATACAATAGTAAATAGATATACTCTCCTGTCGGTAGCTTGTTGTAATACACACATGGGTCATAACGGCTATGTGTATACCTCTTTCCTCCGATGAAGCTGTCGAACCGCTTGTACCACTATTTAGGAGACTGTTTTAACCCGTACAGTGACTTCTTCAGCTTGCACACCATATTTTCTTTCCCTGCAGTCTTGAACCCTATCAGCTGAGACATGTAGATCTCTTCATCTAGATCGCCATGGAGAAATGCGGTCTTTACATCGAGTTAATCAAGGTCCAACTCGTACTGTGCCACCAGAGCCAATAAGATGCGAATTGATGAATGCTTTACAACAGGAGAAAATACCTCATTGTAGTCAATTCCACTCTTTGTGCATAGACTTTTGCTACCAATCTGGCCTTGTAGCATACCATGTCTTCTTTAAGAGATCTCTGCTTCTTTGCGTAGACCCACTTACAGCCAATCACCTTCTTTCCTTTAGGCAACCTTGTGAGTTCTCAAGTGTCGTTCTTGTAAAGAGACTTCATCTCTTCTTCCATGGCAGCTTTTCACATCTTCGACTCTAAACTAATTTCAGCTTCTCTGTAGGTGGACGGGATAGCCTCCTCAACGACCATATCTGTAGTGAGCCAATCTGATTTCCGAGTGTTTCTCCTTGGTCTTGTAACTGCAGTAGAATTAGGAACATCTTCCATGATCTGTTCTTAACCCTCTTCATCATCAGCATCTACCTCATTTGCTTGATCATTACCTTGTGTCACCCTAGGTATGATCCTCACTGATGCTGAACTGTTTAGAGATAGTTGATTAGCATCATTCTCCACCTACTGCGATACATCTTTGGTCTTGATAATCTCCACCTGCTGAGAGATCTTAGGCTTCAACATCGAAGCCTCATCAAATGTGACATCCCTGATGAAAATAAACTTCCTGTCCGTAGGATCCCAGATCTTGAATCCTTTGATTCCCTTCTTGAAACCGACGAACAAGCCCTTCTTTGCTCTTGGATCTAACTTATCTTCTTTAACATGATAATAGGCTGGACAACTAAACACCCTTAGTAAATCATAATCAGCAGCATTTTTTCCCGACCAAACTTCTAGAGAAGTCTTTCCTCCAATCGCAGATGATGGCAACCTGTTGACAAGATAGCAAGTGTGTGCCAAAGCCTCAGCCCAGAAGTTCTTCGATAAGTCGGCATTGGACAACATACAACGGACCTTCTCTAGCAAAGTCCTGTTCATCCTTTTTGCTACCCCGTTCTATTACGGTGTTTCCCTCACTGTGAAATGTCTCTCTATGCCCTCATCAAGACATAGCTGAAGGAAAGGATCTGACTTATATTCTCCTCCATTATCTAAACGGAGGACCTTGATTTTCCTTCTCATACTTCTCTCCAAATTCTTCTTTCACTTCACAAATAATTCTAGGACTTCCCCTTTGTGCCTCATGGTATATACCCAACAACGCCTAGAATAATCATCAATAAAAGACACAAAGTAGTAGTTACCTCCAATTGATGCAGTCTTGGGAGGTCCCAAAACGTCAGTGTGAACATAATCTAGAATCCCCTTGGTGCAATGAGTTGTTGTGCCGAATTTCACCTTGGTCTTCTTTCCGATTGACACAATGTTCACAAAATTCCAACTTGCAGGTTCCGGCACCTTTCAATAATCCTTGTCTTGTAAGAGCTTGCAAAGACTTTTCTCCTGTGTGTCTCAGCCTCATATGCCTAGCCTGGTTGAGTCTTTATCTGAATCAGTAGAAGCTGTCACTTGCCCTTTAACAGTACTACCCTTCAAGTATTAAAGATTTTTCCGGCGAACGGCCTTCAATACCACAATCGAGCCTTTGGTCATCTTAAGGATTCCTTCCTTTATTGACACCACAAGACCCAATGTCTCCAAAGCTCCAACCGAGATAAGGTTTCTCTTCAGTTGAGGTATATACCTCACTTCCTTAAGTTCTCGTATCATCCCATCGAACATTTTGATCTGGATTGTTCCTACACCTTTCATGATACATGGATGATCATCGCCCATAACAACTGAACATCCCTCCAGCTTCTCAAAGTTAGAAAAACAATCCCTATTCGGGTATACATGGTATGTAGCACCAGTATCCAATATCCACTCATTATCTTTTGAGTAGCCAATGATGAGAGTAGTGACAAAGAACGAGAATACTGATGAGTCCGAGTCTGATCCACCTGCCTGTGAGGTACTGCCTTGAGTACTGACCATCTTTGTAAGACTTGCCTCAGTCTCATACTCCTCTGCAGGAAGAGAGTTCAAGAGAATTACCGCTTTATTTTCTTCATTTACCTCGACATCCACATTAACCAAATCCGTAAGAAGCTTTATATAGCGATTCATATGTTCATTTACGGAGCATCCTTTCTTCATCTGAAATCCATATAATTTGCTCTTCAGCTGTAGTCTGGATTCAATACTTTTGATCAGATACTTTCTTTCTACGATCTCCCACAACTGCCTCGCAGATGTTTCATTTAACACAAGGTATTTGATGTCTTGTATTAGACACGATCTGATTAAGCCACACGCCGATCGGTTCATCTTATCCTACTCTTCTTCGGTGGTTGTGCTTCGCTTCTTCTCCAGACGTAGAGTATCTTCGAGATTTGATGCCGTCAGTGCATCCATCACCTCGCACCTCCACATGCCAAAATTGTTCAGCTATCGAATTTTATCATATCAATCCGCGGATGTGGATTCATGGTTCTCACAGATGTACTTTCTTCAGCCATCTCTTTGACTAGATTCTCTATGTAATGCAAAAACCAATGGAGTTAGATAAACAAATTTTGATAAAGATCAGATCTTTACCTCCTCACGAAACCCTAGATGAGTTTCTGAAATAGATTTACTCCTCAAATTGATTCCTTGAGCACCTCACGCTCTGTTCTGAGATCGACACACAATCTCACGAACAGTCCCAACGCTGACCTGAGATCGACACACGATCTCCGCCAATCAGTAACAGATGCCCTCTGAATCACCAGATGATCCCACGACGAACCTGAGATGCTCTGATACCACTTGTTGTGCGCAGAAATAACAACCACTTAGAGGAACCCTTAAGCCACAGATGCAATATAGAAGTACTACCAACAGAAATGAACAATGGAACGATGAGAAGAACACAAACACAAGATTTAACGAGATTTGGCCAATTTCGTCTACGTCCTCCGGGTAAGGAAGAGAGATTTCTTTATTGATTTGATAATCAATACAAATTGCAAGCCATTACATTATGAAGAGGACTCAACCTCTCCTATATACCCAAGGAAACTCTAGGAGAATCAGATTCCTTATTGGGCTGATTTCCAATTCAGAAAATTTCCGAATTCAGTCAGATCTGCCCAGATTCGCCTGTCAGTAGACCGGTCGGTCAACCGACCCAAGCCTCCGGTCGACCGTGCCTAACCGAGAGTTAGGCAATGTCAGTCGGTCGACCGGGCGGTCGACCGCTCTCCTTCTGTGGTCGACCGAGCGGTCGACCGCAATAGCCTGTGCACGTTGGTGCACACCGGTCGACCGGCCCGGTCGACCGGTCCTGCTGATGTTGCTGATTCTTTGTTGCTTCCTTGTCGTCGTCGACTTCCTCGACCTCCTCGCGACTTCCTCTCTCTCTTCCTACACAACAGACATAACATATCAACCCCGATGGGCACTCATCCTTCCAGTGACCCAATCCCCCACGCAAGTGGCACTTAGAAGTTAGGAGTTCATCTCTTACCTATACAGGAGATTTTTGCAGCTGGTCGTCTTTTCTCGCTGCCCACTCATTCTTGATTGTCGATCTCGATCTCACTGCACCCACCCTCATCCTCTTTGCTCTCTGGTAGTGGAGAAGAAAAGGAGAAGGAAGGGTCTTTTTGCTGCAGCCCCCAGAGAATTTCCATCAGATCATTCTCAGAGAATAGCCTTGCTAGCGATCCCACCGGCTTTTTTCCACACGACGATCCAACCAGTAGATGAGGGGGAGAAAGGCATTGCCTTGCCTTTCCCTTTTTCCCCCTCTGAATCCCTTGAATTGGGGGCGGATCTAAGATGAGAATGCCTCCTTAAGATCTCACCACCCGTCAGCGCCGGAGATCTCGATCTGATCCTTAGTGAACGAGGTCTCGATCTGTCCCTAAGAAGTCACTGACCCACCTGAGTGGCCACCTCTCTCCAAGATCGAGTCACTAGATGGCGTCTGTCTTGATCGCTATCATCCTCACCGTCTTTCCATTTTCTCCACCGGTCCTGAGGTTGTACGGTTGTTTGGAACGGTGTCCCCCTCCCCTCCTCTGTGTGATTTTTTTTTTTTTTTTTTTTTTAACTTATATCTCTTTTTTCTATACTGTGTTTGCCAACACAAGTAGGCAGTGAACCTCACCATGCCAACGAGGACATTCTCATAATTCAAATCTCACTTTATCTCGCCGCCGCTGAGCCAGGTCTTAGGAAACAATAATCCTAAAACATATTGATTTGTTTTATGACGCGGTCACTGTTATGTGAAAACGTGAGCCACAAGAATCTAAACTACAACACAAATGAGAATCAATCCACGGAATTGACTAGCTCTTGCTGGCCTCCCCAACGAAGAAGTTCCTTAAAATAATTCACATGTGAGGCACATTTTCAAAGGGTTTGAATGCGTTTGGGTCTATGACAGCCAATTGGACCAAGCACAAATGTCCGGCTCGCACCTAGTCAACCCATCATTTCCTCTGGATCGAACCTATATATAGAGCACAAGCAGAGGCCTTTTGTATCATCAATCACACGCTCATTCTGTCTTCTCCTCAATTTTAAAGACTAGTAGTGTTCTCCTCTTTCCTTCAAGTTTTCTCCTTCTGTCTCAAAGAATTTGTAGTTCAATCTCAAGATGAGTCCAATGAGAATCTGCACTGCCTTGCTCTTTGTAGCCTACTTCTTCTCCGGACTCATGCAGCTCGCTCACGGCCAAGAGCCGGCACCTTCCCCGATGACGAACGATGGCGCTGCGATCGATCAAGGGATTGCTTATGTGCTCATGCTTGTGGCTCTCCTTGTTACTTATCTTGTTCATTGAAACCAATAAGGAGGTGTAATTGATTTCTTAGAAGAGACTTCTCACTCCTCCCACGGTGACTTCTCTGGAAGTGAAATTGTTGCTTACATCCTCACAAGATTCTTTGTAAATTAAGTTTTGTAATTAATATTACATACTTACTGTTATAGCTGTATTTCTCAATTCTTTCTCTCGAATTTTTCAATTGGCTACCATCTCCTTCTTGTATTTCCTTTATAATTACTACGCTCTGCAATGTCATGCAGTTTTAAAATGTTCACCATGAGGATGAGGAGTGGTTTCTTTATCAAAAGTTGACTGCCTGGGTCTAAACATTAATTTTTTGACATGTATCAATATCTATCTAAAAAACCATTCATGAAGGTTTAAAAAAGAAAAAGGTCACGTTGCTTGTTTATTTATAACTGATAAATTTTAAACAGGAAAAACTGTTGAAATGCAAAACCCCTCTACCCTGTGGGATGAGAAGAGCTGAGCAATAATCAATTTTTAGTTTTTAATGAGTTTTAAATTTAAAGTGATAGAATTTGCATTTCAAATATTATTGACAGGAGTCTAGTCCAACTCTAAAAATTATAAAATAAAAGTAAACATTTCCAGAGAAAGAAGTATATATACAATCTCAAATCATTATCATGCGTGTTCGCAGCTGAAACGCACTCTCTGCATGGCCATCAGAAAAAGATGTCCACAACAAAGAAAACTTGCTAACATATAGAAAATAAAGTTTAAAAAAAACTTAGCAACGTTTGGACATGTTTGAGCCAAAATTAACTTTATAGATGATGAGATAGATTCTTCAACTTGTATCTTAAAAAGGAAGGTATGATCTCTTATTTCACTGAAACCCGTATTTGGTATCTCTACATTTATTAAACATCTACTCGAAACTTGACCTAGGCATTGGAAGAAAGTGGATCAGAGCCAAGATCCACCAAACTAAATTTCATCAATATCTTTTTTGCAATATTTATGCACCTATCCCTTTATCTTTATAGCTGAGCTTATAATTTCATATCTAAGAGTTGAACTAGCTTAACACCTTATGTGAACCCAACTACTCCATTGTAATTACGCCTGCCAGTGGACATGTATGTACATGTATTTGTAATAAACAAACTTCAAATTTTAATGAAGGTACTTAAATTTGGGATATGAGGAATTCTAGGCCGTTGATTAAGAGACAGTAAATTAAGACAGTTTTCACTCTTCTCGGAAAGAAAGAACAAAAGTACTATATACGAGTGACTCAATTATTCGTTATCCTAAACCTGAACATAAGTACTATATATATATATATATGGATAACACAAGTGTCCTCTGATCTTCGATCTCCGGAAATCTACTAAAATCTTCATTCATCAGCTCAGAAATGTCAATCAATTTCTACTTTAAAAAAAAAAAAATCAAATTCATGATACCAACAAAAGAAATTAAACAATAGAAGGTGTTGCGAAACCAGCATAAAAGGTGTGCAATATAAGTACAAGTACCATAAAGAAATGTCACAAAAACCAAGAGCCATCACGCGTGAACCATCAACCCCTTTTTATGCAGTTTCAACTCTGAGCTTTCTAATTAACTTCACTTTAACCAGGACTAGTCAGTCATGTCTGATAATTTAGAGAAGAAGAAATTTATGTATCTTATTCCACCAAGGATTACATCAATATATATAGGCATGTGGAGAGAAGAATAAAGAAACTATGCACGTTCAGATACATTAACCACATGCCTATATACAAGAGGTACAGATACAATGAACCACAAGCCTCATAGGAGGTTCAGATACAATGAACCACATATCAGTTAATATCCCCCTCAAACTCACGGTGAATCAAACACCGAGAGTTTGGACAAGACTTTGCGAAACTGATGAGAGGTCTGGGCCTTGATGATCAAGATCGGGACGAGATAACATAGAGTTATTTTACTCATTTATTTGAGAGAATTATATTGGAGAGTTCTAGGGTTAGTTCCTGAATTGGTGAATTGTATTGATGAGTTCTACGATTAGTTTGTTTGAAAGAAATATACGGCCAATTGCGTAGATTTTCGATTTGGATCTTTAGATCAATTTGTAACTCTTGTAATTCAGATGTTTGAACAAGATATTCTCTCTTCTGCCCCGAGGACGTAGGAAAGTTACTGAACCTCTTTAAATCTCGTATTCTCTCTTCGGTTTGTATTCGTACTATAATTGTTTGGTGATTGACTTGGCATTGGAACACTGATCTTGGTGATTGGCATATTGGATTCCTCCGGACGGCTCAACAAGTGGTATCAGAACTTCCCAGGTTTGGCTAAGGATTGTGTGTTGAACCTAAGAAAATCACGGTCTGTTCGGTGGAGATCGTGTGTCGATCTCGGAGCGACGTTGGACTGTTCGTGGAATATGTGTTGATCTTATAACAGTGTTTGAATTGTTCATTGGGATCATTTTGTGTGGAGTAGACCATTCGAAAACTCGTCTATGATTTCACTTTGAAGTAAAGCTTCAATCTTTATCTATTTGAATCTATTTCCATTGGTTTTCTGCATTGTTATTGATGCTTTCTAGAGGAGATATGGCCGAGGGTATTCAGTCAATGGTGAAACTGTGAACATTCACCAATCGAAGATCGATGTGGTGAAGTTTGATGGAATGAACAATTTCAGTATGTGAAAATACGAGATGATGGATGCAACGAACGCACAAAATTTGCAAAAGAAACCAGCAGAGACTTCAGAGAAGTATTAGAACAAGATGAATTGAATGACATGCAGCATCATTAGGTCTTTTTTGACACAAGATATCAAATATCATGTGATGAATGAGACTTTCGTAAGGTAGATTTGAGAGATCCTTGAAGGTAAGTATTTAATGAAGAGCATTGAGAAGTGGTTGCATCTGAGAGGAGGCTATACTACTTCTAGTTAAAGAAAGGAATCTCCATTGGTGAGCATATGGACAACTCCATGAAGCTTCTTTCAAACCTAGCTAATGTAGAGGAGGTGATTAAGGATGAGTACAAGGCATTGATTCTTTTGAGCTCTCTTTCGAATAAAGAATTTGAGACCTTCATTCTAATTTTGATCAATGGTAAGGCTTCACTTAGCTACAATGATGTGTCAACTGCTCTTATGAATCATGAGGTGAGGAGAAAGGACAAGGAGTCTTCTTCTAGTAGGACAATAACAGAGGTATTGACTGCAAGAGGAAGGGTTCCAATCATAAGAAGGGTAAGGGAGATGTCGGTAAGTCCAAAACTGATATCATTAATTGGGAAAGAACCAGTATGCTTTCTGCAAGGAAGAAGAACATTGAAAGATTGATTATCCAAGGTTCAAGAAGGAGAAGGAACCAAAATCAGTGGCAAATATCGCACCGGCGGATGATGGTGCTCATTCTGAATCTTCAATGTTGTCTCTCTACTATACCTACTGTTTGCTATTCAGAGGAACCTGAGTGAATTTTAGGTACGGGTGCTACTATCATGTTTATCCCAAGTGGGAGTGATTTTGTAGTTTTGAAAAACTAGATGGAGGCTTAGTGTCATTAAAAAATGGTCACACAAGCCATATAGAAGGGATAAAATAATCCTCATCAAGTTGTCGGATGGGATGATGAGAGAGTTGAAGAATATGAGATACAATCCTCAGTTGATGAAGAATATTATATCAGTTGGAGCTTTAGAGGTGCAGGGCCTTAGGGAGACGCTTGGAGAAGACGTTATCAAGATGTTCAATGGCTCTTTGATAGTTCTGAAGGGCATTCGACGTAACAGCTTATATTACTTGAAGAGTGGTGTAGTGATTGAAAATTTGGTTGCTTCAGAATGTGTAGACAGCGATTCTACCAGGTTATGGCAGATGAGACTCAGAGATGTTGGATTAGATTCTTTGCAAGTTTCAACGAAGTAAAAATTATTGGAAGGTGAATTGACCTGTAGTTTGGAATTTGATGAATATTGCATTCTGGACAAGAAAACGAAGGTGAAATTTGGAACCGTTACTCACCACTCAGAAGGTCTTTTTGATTATGTTCACATTAATATTTGGGGTCCTACCAAGATTGCATCGCTTGGAGGCCATCAGTACTTTGTCTCTTTTATTTATGATGTATCTAGGTGTTGTTGGGTATACTTTATGAGACAAAAGTTTGAAGTTCTATATTTGTTCATGAAGATGAAGAAGTTAATGGAGAAAAAGAATGGTAGGAAGATCAAAATGCTTCAATTTGATTATGTTGGGGAGAACAAGGATCGGTTCCTGAAATTTGATCAGAATAATAGTATTGATATTCACTTCACGGTTGGAAAATAAGGGCTGAGTAAAGAGATGAATCATTTCTTACTGGAGAAGATTCAGTGTTTATTGTCTAATGCATAAATAGACAAGTCATTTTGAACTGAGGTTTTGGAATATGTAGTCACCTCATGGATAGGTTGTCGTCGACTATGATAGGAAGTAAAACTCAGTTGGATATTTGGTCATGTGGAGCTGCTCAAGACTATGCTTTGCTGCGGGTAATTGGAAGTCCGACCCACTTTAGTGTTAAAGATGACTAGTTGAATCCGCGAGTAAAAAAGTCTGTGTTTTTTGGAGTTAAAAAAATTTGAAAGCTACAAACTATGAGACTTCGAAAAAAAAAAGAAGATTGTATTGAGCAAGTGTGTCACATATGATGAGGCTTCATTGTTGAAGTCTATCATCTCTCAGCAGGTAGAGAGGAAGAAGACCAAAAATGTATCGCAGTAGGTGGAGGTTGATGCTACTCCACCATCTCCAATTGGTTCAGTATCATTTGGGATCTCACCGGATATGACACCGAGTGGAGATCATGCAACCGGTTTAGATGTTGAATAGGTTAGAGAAGATGTTGAATTGTTTACTGCTATAGGAACTAAGATGAATCCACGAAAGTGGGCGGTTGACTGTCCAGAACATTATTTTGTGCGACTGCATAACTAGCGGTCAATGCCCGGTCAACTGACAGTCGTCGGGTCAGGACCGACTCCGAGTTGGATTCTGAAATTGTTTGATCCAATTTCAGATCTTTTGGTTTTTCTTTTCTTTTTTTTTGGATTCTCTGGATATATATAGAGTGGTATTGATCCTTTTGGTTGTAACCTGAATTGGGGAATTGAATTGGAGAGTTCTAGGGTTAGTTTTTTTGAGAGAATTACACGGCCAATTGCGTAGATTCTTGATTTGGATCTTCGGATCATTTTTGTAACCCTTGTAACTCAGTTGTTTGAATAAGATCTTTTCCTTTCTGTCCTGAGGACGTAGGCAAGTTGCTGAACCTCATTAAATCTCTTGTTCTCTCTTTGGTTTTTGTTCGTGCTATAATTGTTTGGTCATTGACTCGGTTCGGTATTGGAACGCTGATCTTGATGATTGGCGTGTTGGATTCCTCCGGAAGGTGCAATATGGAGCCCATACAGGTGACCCCTCGGATTGAGGAAAATTCACATAAGACTAAATTCTTCAGAGAAAAATAAGAAGCAAATTTAGAAAAGTAAATTCTGTCCCAGCTCACTAAGATTTTAGCTAGCACAATACTCTTCTATTTACTGATTTTTGATCTCTTCTTTTTAATGCGCATGACAATTCATTTCTCATTTAATAAGAATAATATCATATTTGTGTTAGTGCATTCTTTCTTTTATTGAAAATAATAAGATGCACATTATTGAATAGTATAGGTTTTTAAAATTTTGAATTGTAATATAACAAAAAGGGAAGTTAACCCCACCCATTTCTTTACTTTTTTTAACTTTTTAGGGAAAAATGATTTAAATAGCCTCTTCGCTTAATATATGGCTTTGTTCCAAGACACATCCAAATGTTACCCCTCCCTCGGCATTTAATATAGTAGAGATAATAATATATGGCTTTCTATACTTTTGACTTGTTCCTGATTTTTCATTGTACTCTCCTTAATATTACAGGCAACGATAACTATTTAAGATATTTAAGCAAGAGTCTGCCAGTAACTTTGGTTTTTAACAATAACCCTTTACAAATCGTCCTATGGACAAGAGTTCAGTGTTGAATTGAAGGAATTGATTCTCCTTCAAAAGACACGGAATGTATTTATTATCGTGAATGGAAATAAACTAGTTGCAACCTTGACCTCGTTGTAATCATCTTTTTGCCAAATTCAACGGGGACTAGTTCTCGTTGGCTCAGTCATCCTCTCAAATTTGAACATCCTAAAGTCGTTTACATAAGAAATCACTCCTATATAAAGCCACACGTTGAGGCCTTTTATCACCATCCATACTCATCTCTGTCTTCCTCAATCATTTAATTTCTACAATTGTTGTTCTGCCTCTTTGTAGCCTGCACCAAAGAATTTCAAGTGAAGATGAGTTCAACGAATATGTGCACTGTGCTCATCGCCGCCTTCTTCTTTTGCGGGCTCATGCAGCTCGCCAACGGCCAAGCGCCTGCACCTTCACCGATGACGAACGATGGCTCTGCGATCGATCAAGGGATAGCTTACGTGCTCATGCTTGTAGCTCTCCTTGTCACTTATCTTGTTCACTGAACTGTTCATGGGTTGTGAATGTAAGGTGGCAACTCCATGAGAGCTTTGTGAAACACAATGGGAGCTTGTTGTAATCAATTCTTTTTAACAGATTCTTTTAAACTAATTTATATTTGCTTATTAATTTTCTGGTGTTATAGTAGCTGTACATGACTTGTTCCTCATTTTTAAAAATAAAAGTAAAGCAAATCATTGACAATTAGGATAAGGATTTCAGAAAACAGCCTGAGTTCAATAGTACAAACACAATAGTTTTCCATAAGAGCAAAAGTATATGCTCAAGTATAACTCAACTAGAAGTATACTTGTCCCCTCTCTTCGTGTTTCTGATTGATTCTAAATTTTCTTCGAATTTTCCTCATGTAACTGGCTAGAGCAATGTTAAATTAGACTGGTGGTCCGCAAACCACTGCTTTTTGGTTGAACAAAGAAAAACAAGAAAAGAAAAAAATTGAGCAATTTCCTAAAAAACAAACTTGGGGAAGCTGATTGGCAGAATTGGCATTAAAGACAAATGAGCAGAGTGAATTTAAGAATCAAAATATCTTAGGTAGTCTTTGTAATCCTAGGATCAATCTGACAGCTAATCAATGTCGCCGATCTAATTGGCTAGGTCGGTAAATATCAGGTGGGCGGTTTTCCGTTCAATAGAACGTTCCTTAATTACAGAACCACCTTTCAATTACCTTCCTTGGTTAAACACCAATTAGACTGGTATAAGTCTGTCCCAATATACTGAATATCAGTATAACCCTTGTATAAAAAAAATTAATTCACTTATACATTACTTGGAGTGAGGTATGCTTATAGCGAATCTCCTTAAGACAATTACGTCCCCCGCTATGGTGCTAACGGGTTACTGGACGCTGGTCTCCCAAGATACAACACTCCTTCATGGTATTTGGATAGCACTACCAAATCACCGTACTGTCGAACCGTAGTTAACCACTACCTTCAAAGAATTATCAAAGCAACCAAGACAAATTTTAAGGAGAATATTTATCTTTACTTGGGAGGAACACCCACTGTAGAAAAAAGAGAAAGATAGAAAAATATTCTTTTTTGGAAGTCACAGATTCAGACAACAATTCTACTAAAGAATCTGTTGATTTTTCTGAGCCTTCTTTCAGAATGAATCTTTAGAATCCGAGTTATTTCCACTTCACTTTCACTTCGGATCTTCACTTCAGAAATCAGAAGAAGGAAGAGGGATCACTTCGGATCTTTATTTCAGAAATCAGAAGAGGGATCTTTGTTGTTGTTGTGTGTTAAAATGAGAGAAAAGGAGAGCTATTTATAGCACTCTGAGAGGGGCAAATCTGTCCGAATGGTTTCAATGGTTCGGACCGTTGCAACGGTTCGTTTCAGACAGAAATTGCCCAACCGTTGTAACGGTTCGCGGCAGTTTCCTGTCAGCCGTTGCGGTGTTTCGGATCCGGATGGCGGAGCGAGTGCGATCTGCTGTAACCTATACCCGTGAGACCCGGTTCAAAAAGAACCCGAGCCGGATAGGGAACCCGAGCCCGAGCTCGGCGCAGCCGCTGCCGGTGCGCGCGCGCGTGTGGGCACGGTTTCCCCCTAATCGCGCGCGAAACTCCAAGTACCCAAAGGGCACACCCTTTTTTCCCATTTTTCTCTATTTAAACACTTCAAACTTCCATCCCATGGCCAATGTGGGACTAAATGCTTTTAGCTACCTTTAGTCCCCTTTTGGCTTTTGAATTAGGCAAACTTTAGACTTGAATATCGCATTCATTCGAAGTCGGAATTGAACATGTGAATATACCACATTCATCGCCAATGGAAAGAGAACACACTCCAACCATTATCCAATTGATTCTATCAACGGATCTCGTCATAATTCAACTCAAAAATTTACATTTAATTCTTCATTTTTCCCAACAATCCCCCCATGATGAATGGAGATTCAAGGTATTGACATACAAAGAAACTGACTCTATAATGAAAGGTACTTTAGAAAAGAAACTATATTAGAATAGGTGAACTAGATCTTGAACCTTCCATAGCGAAAGTTTTATCGGACTTACTGGCTAATCAGTGAACTAGATCTTGAACTGTTAGCCATTAGTGTAAACCAAGTCAACAAGCTTCACACAGTAACTTTTCAAATCAACTTTGGTTTTCAGTTGTGTCCATTTTGGGCCTGAACATTCTTAGTTTCAGAGAGTATCTTTAAGGAATAACAGCCTCCATAGAAATTTTCAAAGAGCCGACACAGCTCTATACTCACATAGGTGATCGTCTTATTAAGAGTAGTCTGCTCTACTCCACTTGTTTAATAACAAGATATAGGCATTACTAAAATCCTTAAGCTTATCCTTAATCCACTTGTAGAAAGCACATGTAATGGATTGGAGTCAAGCTCCTAAGTGCTTACTTGTTGAGTCAATCATAACAAATTTTTCCTCTTGAACTTAGTTCGTAGGATCTCCAGTCGTTAAGTGAGATTTCCATTAAGCTGACTCGGTAAGGTTAGGCTTTTAGACCCATTCCCCTCGATGCGCAGTTTATACGCTCTCCACTTAAACCTTTGGTAAGCAGATTCGCTAAATTATCTTTTGACGAGATAAAGTCAATAGAGATAATTCCATTTGAGAGTAACTCTTAACGGTATTATGTCTACGATGAATATGTCTTGACTTACCATTATATTTAAAATTTTGTGCCCTAGATATAGCTACTTGATTATCGTAGTGTATGCGTATAGCGAGCACTGGCTTTTGCAGTAATGGTATATCTTTCAAAAATTGTCAAAATCATTCTGCTTCTTCTCTGGGCTTATCTAAGGCTATGAATTCTGATTTCATAGTGGAATGGGCAATACATGTTTGTTTGAAAGATTTCTAAGATACCGCTGCTCCTCCTAGAGTAAATACGTATCCGCTAATTGATTTTGATTTCTCAGAATCTGCAATGCAATTAGCTTCACTGTATCCTTCACATAGAGGTGGATACTGTCCATATCTCAAGGTATATTCCTTGGTATGTGATACGTAACCTAATACTCATAGTAGAGCAGTCCAATAATCATCACTAGGGTTACTAGTGTATCTTCTTAACTTGCTTACAGCGTAAGCAATATAGGGTCTAGTGTGATTCATTAAATACATTAAACTTCTGATAATCTAAGAATACTCCAACTGGCTTACTCCAGTTCCTATATTCTTACAAAGGTGGATGTGTGAGAGAAAAGGATTTGTATTATTCTTTATCCCATGATCCTTGAATCTTTCTATCATCTTATCCACGTAGTGAGATTGAGATAGATTGATTCTATCTAGTGTTCTTGTGATTTTAATTCCTAAAATTACATCAGGAACCCCCAGATCTTTCATGTCAAAACTGTTAGATAACATTCTTTTTGTGGACTTAATAATTTCAATATTAGTCCCAAGTATCAATATGTCGTCTATATAAAAACAAACAATGATACATGCATTTCCAACTGTTTTCGTGTAAACACACATATCGCATTCATTGATAGTGAATCTATCTTTGATCATGAAACTATCGAATTTCTCATGTCATTATTTTAGAGCCTGTTTTAAACCGTATAAGGATTTTACCAATTTACACACTTTATTTTCTTGGCCCTTGACTATGAATCCTTCAGGTTGCTCCATATATATTTCTTCATTTAATTCACCGTTTAAGAATGCAGTCTTGACATCCATTTGATGGATATCTAAATTATGCAATATTGCAATTGCAATTTGTAAGTACACCTAGAGGGGGGTGAATAGGTGTACCACTAATCCAATGAACTAAATGCGAAAATTAAAACTAATTTGCAACTACACTTAGTGCAACCAATGAGTGTAGTCGAATTCCCCGTGAAGGGCTCTAGACTAACTCCTCTTGATTCCTCTGAATAAGAGTTGAGGCACTATATGAAGCTCTCGCGGTTAGGCACAAGTGAGGCACACAAGCAAACGCAACCAAGCATATAGGTATAAGTAATATGAATCAATGCAAGGCACAGCACAAGCATATAAATGATATGGCAATATGAATGATGCACAACACAAATAAAGAGAGAGAGTTGAGAGTCAATCAATCAAACGCAAACAACAAGATGTGTTTCGAGGTTCGAGCACCGAGCTCTACGTCCCCGCCTTCACCGAGAAGGATTTCCAATCCACTAGGAGTACCGAACTCCTCTCTCAACCAATACAACCGCCACCGAGGCGTTACAAATGGTCTACCGAAGACCGGAGTACCAAACTCCACAAACCAACCAATACAACCTCCACCGAGGCAACACAAATACCACCTCACACAAGAGGGGTAGGCCCGTAGCCAAACAACCACAATCCACCTCACACTTGAGGGATACAAATCCACCACCAACTCCACCTCACCAAGAGGGAGTAAACCACAACCTCAACCTCTACCAAAGAGGGAGCACCCAACAACCCAAATCCACCTCTACCAAATAGGGATACAACAAAAAATGGGTGTACAACAAAGTGGTA
This sequence comes from Agave tequilana, assembly GCA_038442645.1. Classification (NCBI taxonomy): domain Eukaryota; kingdom Viridiplantae; phylum Streptophyta; class Magnoliopsida; order Asparagales; family Asparagaceae; genus Agave; species Agave tequilana. Next base: position 174,857 of record JAVJIF010032886.1, read on the forward strand.
TATCTCAACCACAAACCAAATCCTTTTCCCACAAAATAAATGATCCTATAGAATAGGATAGAGTGATATAGCTCAAGTGTGGAAATCAAACCAACCAATACAATTGTTGGCCCAGTGGCCTTCCACTCTAGTTTTGATGATGATTAACTCATGTAGTTATGTTTACTAATTATCTTGTGATGTTTAGTTTCAGATCATTAACCAAGATATTAGTTGGTGATTAGCTTCAACAAGGAGTTTGGAAGCTTTCACATGGTGATTCCAGAGCCCGAGCATCAAGATCATACATAGCACTCGTTGGAGTCAAGCTCGGTGGATCACGATTTGGATCGAGTCGGCTTGAAGATGGAGATCGTCAAGAAGACTTAGGTATCCTAATTTAGTTTGTTTTAGATCCATTTGTAAAGATTAGATAGTGTGATATGCTCAAGTTCACAATACACACACGTTTTATGTTTTGGATATTGGTTTTTTCGGTTTTTGGTTTAACCGATATTGGTTTTCATGAATAGATAGATTCAAAACAAGTTTACATGGTTTTATGTATATTAGACTTGTTCTATATACATGCATGCTTCAACTATTTAGACAAACTTATTTTGATATGCCTATTCATGAGGTTTTGTGTTTTGGTATTTTTAACAAAACATTATTTTGGAATTAAAGACAAAAACTATGATATGTATATGTTTCATGTATATTGGACCTATGTCCATATGCAACATGTCTAAAAGTGTTTAAGTATCATGTTTTTGTATTTGAATGAGTTTTAGGAAAAATCAGATTTCCTATTGAAAAATACAAGTTTGGAAAAATACAGGTTTTAGTTTTCGGTAATTTTTCCATAACACAAAAATGGTTCATAACGTTTGAAATTTGTGTTGAAATTTTTAACACAAGTTTATACTTCAATGTAAAATGATAAAACTATTTTTGTGGATTTTTAGAAGTTTTATGGGAATTTTTACAATATTTTTAAACCTTGTTTTCTGACCCAGAACAGTGCCTGACAGGCTTTGGCGGTCGACCGACCGGTCGACCGGACCTAGAGTCGGTCGACCGATCGGTCGATCGGCCGATCGGTCGATCGACGTGCACAGATCTGTGCACGTTGGGCTGGCACTTGGGTCGGTCGACCGGTCGGTCGACCGGACCAGAGAGCTCTGCTCTCTGTTTTTCTACGGTCGACCGGCCGGTCGACCGCAGGTCTCCAACGGTCATAAATATGACCGTTGGCGGTCGACCGCCAGCCGCCTTGGCTGACAATTTCAGCCAACGGCTAGTTTTTGGATTGGGGATATATAAACCCCATTCCTTTGGGATTTTGGATAAGTTTTTGAAGAAGAAAAATTTGCCTATTCTGTAGTGTTTAAATCAAGTTTTCAAAAGTGTTTTAGATCAAAAAGATTTAATCTTTATTGTTTTCAAGGGTTTGAAAAATTCAAAGAAAAATAGGATTTTGGGATATTGTTTTAGATCTTCATTTCTATCATTTTAAAGTGGTTTCCCAAGTAGTTTTTCTTTGATATTTGATTTCCAAAACACCTTGATTTCCACACTTGAGCTATATCACTCTATCCTATTCTATAGGATCATTTATTTTGTGGGAAAAGGATTTGGTTTGTGGTTGAGATATACCACTTTGTTGTACACCCTTTCTTTGTTGTATCCCTCTTTGGTAGAGGTGGATTTGGGTTGTTGGGTGCTCCCTCTTTGGTAGAGGTTGAGGTTGTGGTTTACTCCCTCTTGGTGAGGTGGAGTTGGTGGTGGATTTGTATCCCTCAAGTGTGAGGTGGATTGTGGTTGTTTGGCTACGGGCCTACCCCTCTTGTGTGAGGTGGTGTTTGTGTTGCCTCGGTGGAGGTTGTATTGGTTGGTTTATGGAGTCCGGTACTCCAATCTTCGGTAGACCATTTGTAACACCTCGATGGCAGTTGTATTGGTTGAGAGAGGAGTTCGGTACTCCTAGTGGATTGGAAATCCTTCTCGGTGAAGGCGGGGACGTAGAGCTCGGTGCTCGAACCTCGAAACACATCTTGTTGTTTGCGTCTGATCGATTGACTCTCAACTCTCTCTCTCTCTCTTTATTTGTGTTGTGCATCATTCATATTCCCATATCATTTATATGCTTGTGTTGTGCCTTGCATTGATTCATATTACTTATACCTATATGCTTGGTTGTGTTTGCTTGTGTGCCTCACTTGTGCCTAACCGCGAGAGCTTCATATAGCGCCTCAACTCTTATTCAGAGGAATCAAGAGGAGTTAGTCCAGAGCCCTTCATGGGGAATTCGGCTACACTCGTTGGCTGCACTAAGTGTAGTTGCAAATTAGTTTTAATTTCCGCATTTAGTTCATTAGATTAGCGGTACACCTATTCACCCCCCCTCTAGGTGTACTTACAATTGGTATCAGAGCCTACGCTCCTGATATTTGGTTTAACCACGTAGGAGTGTGATCTTGGTTTGCTAATCTTTTATTTGTGTTTGCACGTATATTTGTTTGCACACACTCATGGATTGCTTGTCACCTCCCATGTTCGATGTCTCTAACATTGACATGTGCAAATTTAGAATGTCCATGTACCTAAAAACCCTAGGCTTGCATGTTTTCCTTGCCGCTACCAAGAAATGCTACATTGGTAACCACAATCATATAGGGGCCAATACACTTGCCCTTGAGGCTATTAGAAGCACGCTTTCTAAAGATTATCTTATGTTTATTTCTAACTTTGATTCCGCCTTTGCAGTGTGGAACAAGTTGACCACCTCCAAGCTTCAATTGCCAATTCAAACGGAGGAAGAATCTAGTGGAGAATCCGAGCCACAATGCTTTATGGTCCAAGGGAATGACTCCCTTGAGGTATATTCGGAATCTCAACTAGATTGTGATGATGTTAGTTCTTCTAGTAATGAGCATGTTGATCCCAACACTTTAAATGAAGAACTTTTTATAGTTTGTGAAAAATTGATAAAAAAATATAACATGTTGAAAAAGAAAAGTTTTGAACTAAAAGAAGAAAACAAGGATTTATGTTCAAAACTTGATTTGGTTTTGCAAGATAAAGTGGAGATTTTTAATGAAAGGGATTCATTGAAATCTAAGCTTGATCTTGTCTTAAAGGAAAATGAATGTTTAAAATCTAAAAATGATTGTAATGATATTTTGAAGAAAAATGAAATATTGTCTTCAAAAGTTAATTTTGTTTTAAAAGAAAATGATTCTTTGAAAATAAGAATTGCTTCTATTTCTAAGGATTTAGAAATTTGTTTAAAGAAAAATATTTCTTTGCAAAATAATATTGTTACACATGTTTGCCATGCTAATGTAGTATCACATACATCACCTATTGCATGCCACACTTCTTCTTTAATTGAAAAAGATATATCTATGCTAAAGAAGAATGTTGATTGTTTGGGCTCCACTTTGAGCCAAGATGCTAAGAACCATACACACTTGGAATCTTTGTTTCGAAAGAAACAAGTTCCATCTTTGCATGCACACCCTCCACGGCATACACATGCTCCTCACGTATACACCCATCACACTTTGTATGCTCATGTGTACACTTGTACACATTGTGGACGTAAGGGCCACCTTGCTAGATTTTGCTATGATCGTATACATGATGTAAATTTAGCAAATAAATTTGTTTGGGTTAGGAAAGGAACTAACCCCCATGGACCCAAAAGAGTGTGGGTACCAAAGACCACCCCTATTGTATTTGATGTAGGTGTGGGCTCTCGCATGGCGTGAGAGTGATGGTACCTTGAGGTGGATGCGTTCCGAGCTTCATGAGGATTAATTGGATGCATCACTTTCAAGGAAAGTTTTGAGGGAGGACCACTTTGGTTTGGAGAACTAGAGAGGTGCCCTCATCGGTTTTGGTATCGATCTCTAACTCCCGTTTATATTTACATGCCTTATTTTCATTGTTATAGCATGTTTTGATTATTATGAAAATGCCATGATTATTAGACTCATTGACATGCATGTATAGCTTTTGAGATCACCCATGCTTAATATGGATCATTCTTTGTGTTCTCGCATATGTTTAGTTATTATGTATATCATAGTTCTAAAAGCATGTGGATTTACATAATGATCATATCATGTTGATTTATGACTTGTTTGATACTTCATGATTTGAATATATATTTAAATGTTAGTTTTTATTAAGACTAGGATTTATACTTGTACATATAATGGGCCGCAAATAAATTTTTATATGTTTGTGCTTGAACGATTATTTGTACCCATTAGATGTGCTAGTATAGTCTAGTTTTGATGATTCATCATTTAACTTGTATTCTTATTTTATCCATGTTTTTCATTTTTCTATGTTTAACTTCATGTATATGTCTATCTTGTTCAAACTATTGATTATACATATACATCCTTTGAGCCACGTGCCTTAATGCATATACATTTGTGGACTCGTTATGTTTTGGATATGTATGTATACTCTAGTTTATACTTGACATACATATGCCTTGAAGAAATCGAGTTTTTGATGATTTTCATGTTTTGAGGAATATTGAGCTTTATTGTCAAAATTCATGATTATATGTTTCACACTACACTTGTACACTCACCTTATTTAAATGTTTCTCATGATTATGTTTTCATGAGTATGTATGGGCTTTATGGATTTTGAGTATTTTTAGTGATCATGTGATTTACATAGTTTCATGAAAAATAATTTTGTTTTATTCCTTACTTGAAGGATTTCGTACTAGTTTAGAAGTTTTTCCATTTAACTAGTTTGGATTCTTCGATGGTAGAGTTTTCAAACTTACTATATTTTTCAAACCTATTTTTTTGAAAACCTTATCCTTCTACGAGCGGTTGGATGGGAGTCCATGCCTTGTATGTTCTTTATTGAAAATCATTTTAAACATGAGCATAAATGGGTGGTAGAAAATATGAGATATACTCTTGATATTATTGTTGTTTCAATTGGTATCATTGGATTCTTTCAATTGGTATCAATATTGACATTTTTGTATACTTATATATTTGTATGTATGTATGCTTTCATTTCATATAGTATCAATTTCGATTGGTATCTAATTTTTCATACATATATAAATTTTGTTTATGCATAAGCTTATAACAAATAAAAATTTGATCATCGTTTTATTTGGTATTTCATAAAGGGGGAGAAAATTTGTATTTTTATCTTTCAATTGGTATTTTGTTTACCGTTGATTTCTACTCCCACACTTTATGTTGAAAATTGATTTTATTTAGATATCATATGCTCTAAATGACAAATAATTACAATTGGTATCTTTCTGTATCAAGATGCTTATTTGAATACTTTAAATTGGTATCAAGGTTTTATTTGTTTTCTCAAAATTGGTATCAATGTACTAGTTTGTCACATTTTTAATTGGTATCAAATTTGTTTTATTGAGAAAATTCAAAATTTTGTTTTAAGAATTGTTAAAAATGTTTTGATTTATATTGCATATATGCAAGGGGAGCTTAACATCTCTTCTGCATATAGATTCATGTTGAGTGTATCTTATATTGAGGAGCTTGACAACTTTTCTTTATGCGATACACGTGTGTAGGGGGAGCTTCACATCTCTTCTTATGCATTGCATATTTTGTGTTATGTGAATTAGGGCTTGTCATCCTTGTTGGCCCAATGGCCTTCCACTCTAGTTTTGATGATGATCAACACTCATGTAGTTATGTTTACTAATATTCTTATGTTTCTAAGTTTCAGATCATTAACAGGATATTAGTTGGTGATTAGCTTCAACAAGGAGTTTAGAAGCTATTCATGATGATTCCGGTGCCAAGCTTAAAGATCATACCTTTGCACTTGGAGAGTCACGGAGTTTGGACCGAGTCTACTTGAAGATGAAGATCGACAAGAAGACTTAGGTATCTAGTTTAGAGTTTGTGTTTTAGATCCATTTGTAAAGCTTAGTTTAGTTGATATGCTCAAGTGCACAAAACACACGTTTTATGATTTGATATTTGGTTTTATGAATAGTTGATCAAAACAAGTTTACATGTTTTATATGTATAGTAGATGTATTCTAGTTATACATACATGGTTTAATTTGCTAAACAAACTTATTTTGATATCCCTATTCATGTTTTGGAAAAATCAAGTTTGATAAAAATACAAGTTTTGTTTTTGATAAATTTTGCAAGACACAAAAATAAATTGATATGTTGATATATTATCTTGAAATTTTTATCACAGGTGTATGTTTTAATATAAAATGATAAAACAAATTTTGTGAATTTTTTAGAAGTGTTAAAAGATTTTTAGAAAATATTTTACACTGTTTTTCTGACCCTGCACTGTGCCTGCCAGGCCAGTTCGGTCGACCGGACCGGTCGACCGCACCAAGTGGCCGGTCGACCGGGTCGGTCGACCGATGTGCACAATCGTGCACGCTGGCGACACATGTAGTCGGTCGACCGGACCGGTCGACCGAGTTGAGAGCTCTGCTCTCGGGAATTTTCGGTCGACCGGACCGGTCGACCGCTGCTGCCCAACGGTCACATTTTTGACCGTTGGCGGTCGACCGGGCCGGTCGACCGGCAGTTGGTCAGACTGCCACATCAGCCTAACGGCTAGTTTTTCCTAGGGGCTATATATACCCCATTTCTCCATTGTTTTGGCTAAGATTTTTTGAGCTAAAAATTCCAGACTTTCTCTAGTGTTTAAAAGAGTTTTTAAAAGGGTTTTAAGCCAAAAAGATTTCATCTTATTTTGTTTTTGGGTTTTTGAAAAATCAAAGAAAACTAGGTTTTGGGATTTTGATTTGATCTTTTATTTCTATCATATACAAGAGATTTCCCAAGTAGTTTTTCTTTGTTGCTTGTTTCCAAAAACACTTAGTTTCCACACTTGAGCCATATCTTCTATCCTAAACGATTAGGATCTTATTTTTGGGGAAAAAGATAAGAGAAAAGGAAAGAGAAGTGTTTGAGGTTGTTTGTTGTAAACCTCATTGTTGTAAACACCCTTATACTTGTGAATCCCTCTTCGGTAGAGGTGATCGGGTGATTGTGTTGTGGATCCCTCTTAGGTAGAGGTGATAGTGTTTGGTTGTGAGCCTCTTCGGTAGAGGTGTGTGGATTGGTTGTTGTATTGGCTACGGGCCTTACCCCTCGGTTGTGAGGTGGTTGTTTGAGAGAGGAGTTTGGTACTCCTAGAGTTGTAAGAAATCCTCTTTTGTAGAGGTTCCCTCGGTGGGAGTTGAGATAGTGGAAATCCTACACGGTGGTGTAGGCGGGGATGTAGAGCAAGGTGCTCGAACCTCGAAACAAATCTTGGTGTTTGCGTATTGATCCATTGTCTCTCTAACTCTCTCTCTTATATTTGTGCAAAGCATCATATTCATATCATATCATATTTGCTTGTGTTGTGCATATTTCATATTGCCTTGCATTTATTCATATTGCTATTCATTCTTATATGCTTGGCTTGATTGTGTGTATTTTATATTGCTTGGATTGCTTTTGTGTGTGTGCCTAACTTATACTCATCCAACAAGAGCTTCATATAGCACCTCAACCCATTTCAAGGGGAATCAAGGGGAGTTAGTCCAGAGCCTCGAAAGGGGAATTCGGCTACACTTGTTGTATTGTATTAGTTTGTGCATAATTTGCATTAGCTTCCGCATTTAGCGCACTTAGTTTGCATTAAGTTTCTAGATTAGCACTTACACCTATTCACCCCCCCCCCCCTCTAGGTGTTTTTCAATTGGTATCAGAGCTAGTGCTCCTGATACTTAGGCTTAACATCCTAGGAGTGATCCATTTGCTTGCTAATCTCATTTGCATTTGTTTGTTTGCACATTCATATATAGTTTACCATGGACTTCATGACCCCTCCTAGCTTTGACCCTTCCAACATTGATGTTTGGAAATATAGGATGTCCATGTACCTAAAGACCCTAGGTTTGCATGTCTTCCTTGCCGCCACCAAGAGATGTTATCTTGGTGATGGTAATCATATAGGGGCCAATGCACAAGCCCTAGAGGCCATTAGAAGCACTTTATCTAAAGATTATCTTTTATGTGTTTCTAACTTTGATTCCGCTTTTGCAGTGTGGAACAAGTTGACTACAACCACCACCTCCAAGCTTCAAGTCCAAATCCAAGAAGAGGAATCTAGTGGAGAATCCAACTCTATATGCTACATGGTCCAAGGGAATGACTCCCTTGAGGTACATTCGGAATCTCAACTAGATAGTAATGATTGTGCCAGTTCTTCAAATGATTATGTTGATCCTCATGCTTTGAATGAAGAACTTTCCATTGTTTGTGAAAAATTGATAGAAAAATATAATTTGTTGAAAAAGAAAAGTCTAGAAATTGAAAAAGAAAATAAATGTTTGCATTCTAGACTTGACAATGTTTTGCAAGAGAAGGATGAGATTGCTAATGAAAGGGACTCATTAAAATCTCAACTTAACCTTGCTTTAAATGAAAATAAAATTTTGAAAAATAAAAATGATTGTGAAGATGTTTTGAAGAAAAATGATTCTTTAACTTCAAAACTTGATTTTGTTTTAAAATGTAACCATTCTTTGAAAAATGAAATTGAATTTATTTCAAAAGAATTAGAAATTTGTTTAAAGAAAAATATTGTTTTGAAAAATAATATGGATGCACATGTTTGCCATGCTAGGGTAGTCTCACCTAGAACACCTATTGCATGCCACACTTCTTCTTTGATTAACAATGATATATCCATACTTAAGAAGAGTGTTGATTGTTTGGGCTCCACTATGAGCCAATGTGCTAAGAACCATACACGCTTGGAATCCTTGGTTCGAAAGAAACAAGTTCCATCTTCTATGCATGCACACCCTCCACGGCATACACATGCTCCTCACGGACACCATCACACCATGTATGCTCATGTGTACACTTGTACACATTGTGGTCGTAAGGGCCATCTTGCTAAATTTTGTTATGATAGATTAAATGTTTCAAATTTAGCAAAGAAATTTGTTTGGGTTAGGGAAGGGACTAACCCCCATGGACCCAAGAAGATATGGGTACCAAAGACCACCCCTCCTATTGTTTTTGATGTAGGTGTGGGCTCTCACATGACGTGAGAGTGATGACACCTTGGAGTGGATGCGTTCCGGACTTCATGGAAATCAAATTGGATGCATCACTTTCAAGGGAAGATTTGGTGGAGATGACCACCATGTTTTGGAGACAAGGAAAGTTGCTTCTTCGGTTTTGGTAACAATCCTTTACTCCCATTTATTGTTTACATGCTTTCCATTTCATTGCTTATAGCATGTTTTGATGTTTTATAGCATGTTTCATTGTCTATGGATTAGTATGTTCATTCCATGTTTATTAGATCCTTGACATACATGTATAGTATTTGAGACACATATGCTTCATGAACCCATATTTAGTGTTCTCACTTTTGTTTAAGCTATAATGTACATCATGAATCTAATACATGTGAATTTACATAGTAATCATGTTTTAGTTTTATCATGATGACTTTTATATTTGTTTTGATGCTTCATGTTTTGTATATATGTTTAGATGTTTGTTTTCATTAAGACTAGTTATATACTTGTACATAGAGTGGGCTACAAATAAATCTATATATGTTGAGCTTGATTGCTTATTTGAACCCATTAGATGTGCTAGTATAGTCTAGTTTTGATGATTCATACATTTTAAACTTGTATTCCATTTTTGGTATTTGTTCTTATGAGTTTTCATTTCATGTATATGTGTATTTTGCCAAACTTGAAGATATACATGTATACCCCTTGAGTCATTTGCCTTTCATGCAAATATCTATTATGGACTCAAAGTGTGTTTAAGGGATATGTATGTATACTTCTTGTGTTGACAAATCATACATATACCTTGAAAAGAATTGGTATCAAATTGTTTTAATGAAAAGCTAAATTTTCATACTTTTCATGTTTTCATGATTGTCATGTTTATTGTGTCAATATTTAACTTCATGTATATGTCCACCTTATCCAAACTATTGACTATACATGAGTATCCTTTTTGAGCCACGTGCCTTAATGCATATATTTTGTGGACTCGTTATGTTTTGGATATGTATGTATACTATAGTTTGTATTAAACATACATATGCCTTGAAGATTAGATAGTTTTGATGGAATTATGTTTTAAGGAATAATTGAGCTTAATGAAATATTTTTCATGATTATGATCTTCACATATTATTTGTACACTCATATCTATTGCTCATGTTTTGTTTCTCATAAGTTATGCTTTATTGGTTAGAGTGATGATTATCATGTGAATTTCATTTTTGTTTTATTCCTTGCTTGAAGGATTTCGTGCTAGTTAACAAGTTTTCCATTTAACTAGTTGCGGTATTCTTCATATGGTAGAGATTTTCAAACAAAACTACATTTTCAAATTTATTTTTGAAAACCCCTACCATCCAAGGGCGGTAGGATGGGAGATCATGTTCATGTATGCCCTAAATTGAAAATCTTTAAAACTTGAATTATGATTGGGTGGTAGATAATATGATGTATACACTTGAACTTATTGTTATGTCAATTGGTATCATTGAACTCTTTCAATTGGTATCATTTTGATCTTCTTGTATACTCATATATGTTTTGTATGTATGTATGCTTTAAATTCCAAGTATATCAATTTCTATTGGTATCTATTTTTCATACATATATATGTTTGTATTTATGCTAGTGCTTGAGTTTCAATTTTGTTTAAATTGATTACTTTTAAATTGTTATCAAGACTATGCATGACTTTAGTTTGTATTTCATAAAGGGGGAGAAAATATGATTTTGTATTTCAATTGGTATTTGTACTCCCACACTTTATGATTAAAAGTTGTTTATATGTTTTAAAATGAACAATTCTTACAATTGGTATCAATGTTTCTATGTAAAATCTTTTCAATTGGTAAAATATTTACAATTGGTATCATATTTAAGAAATTCAAAATTTGTTTTGATTTGTATTTCCTATATGCAATGTAACAGTTGCCTCAATTAAAGTATTTTTATTTTCCTAAAATGTCATTAGTACATGTATGATATTTTAGTATTTATGCGTATAATACGCGTATGGAGTAGACCCGTATTATACGGGTATTATACGGGTACGTATATACAGGTATATACGTAAGTATTTATACAGGTATAAGGATTTCTTCCTCCACAAGTTTCCTTTTCTATCTCCAAGCTTCTCCAAGCTTCTCAAAGGTTCCATCAAAAATATCTCCATCTCCATGGCTGGTTTTGATTGGTCAAGAGAAACACCTCACCTCCTATTTTGCAAATAACCCCCTCTCTTTTATATTTTTACGGATGTTTTGCAAAGAACCCCCTCTCTTTAATTTTTGATGGGATGGTTAAAAGACACATGGCATGATCTTATGGTGGACACATGTCAAACTCCTATGGTGGACACATGTCAAACTCCTATGGTGGACACTTGGCACATTCCTATGGACAGGTTGAGGCTATAAATAGAGAAAGATGAAGAGAATTCAACACTTTTTCAAAAAAAAAAACTCTCTCTCTTAAAGAACTCTCTCTCTCCTTTCAAGTAACAACAACAAGGATTAAGGCAACCGTAGCAACAACAAAGGCAACAACTACAAATAGCCAAGATCAGCCATACAAGTGAGTAGAACATACTAATCTTATCAATATGATAAATAGAAATGAGTAGAAATGAGTAGAAATGAGTAAGAAATGAAATAAGCATGTGGATATGTAAGTATTGACCCTATGTGTATTTTGGGGATCATGTGTTTTCAATTCTGCAAATAATTGTTACTGTTGCTTATGAAATTATGATATTTTTTACATATCCTGCATATTGATATGGTATGATGATATATGTGTTTTCGGAGGAAGGGACCGGGTTGAACCGGAGGCGTTGAAGGGGAGAACATATGTGTATATATGTTTGTGTTTGTGTTTGTGCGTTTTCGGAGGAAGGGACCGGGTTGAACCGGAGGCGTTGAAGGGGAGAACATATGTGTATATATGTTTGTGTTTGTGTTTGTGCGTTTTCGGAGGAAGGGACCGGGTTGAACCGGAGGCGTTGAAGGGAGAACATATGTGTATATATGTTTGTGTTTGTGTTTGTGTGTTTAGGAGGAAGGGACCGGGTTGAACCTGAGGCGTTGAAGGGGAGAACATATGTGTATATATGTTTGTGTACATGTATATGGACATGATAGAAGTCCTATGATAAAATCATGCATGATTCTTTAAATTCAGATCTGGAATAGTTTCTTAACAAGCTGTTTTTATGTAAGTTAGTCGACTAAGTTCAGGAATTAGTCGACTATAGGTGTGATTCTGTAAGCAGAGAACTGCTGATATAGCAGGATTAGTCGACTACAAACAGACTGTAGTCGACTAATCCCAGAGGCAGAGTGTAAACAGAAGTTAAAAATCTGTTTTTCACAGTTTTAGTCGACTAGGACTTACCTACCAGTCGACTAATAATTTGTATTAGTCGACTATAGATGATCCACAGATAGTAGCACAACTTTTCACAGTTTTAGTCGACTAGAGGAAACTTCAAGTCGACTAGTCCCGGAATTAGTCGACTATACCAGGACGAGTAGTCGACTGCAAAAGTCCCCGTTTGCCAGTAAAGAAGCAGGTACGTGTGAAGCAGAATTAGTCGACTAATAGCTCCAGAATTAGTCGACTTACCGTTAGTATTAGTCGACTATAGAGTGGCCTAGTCGACTAGAAAGGCATTGTTCTGTGTTCTGTTTTGGTTCATGTTGGATTTTGAGATCCAATAAAAATAGTATATCGATACCTATATCAAATGGATGACTTAACCATGTATACCTACCTGCTAAGTACATTTAATTATTGTTTTACTCACTGAGCCGTCAAGCTCACTCTATTCTAACTCTAACTACAGGTTTGGACAAAGGCAAAGGTCCTGCTTAAGGGCAGTGGCGCGGACATTACCACCGGTACCTCAGCAGTAGGAGTTACTTTTGTTAGATATATATGGTTTTGTATAAGCATGCTTATGTTTAGCTGTGTTTCAACCGTGGCATGTAAATATTAAAGAACTTGGTGTTGGACTATTCTTGTATGAACATATGTATTGAGATGATAATGAAGACTGTATTCTTATGGATTATAGAACTATAGATGTTAGTATGATAAGTCTCAAATAGATCATACATGTTATCTGATGTATGTGTTGAAGTATTTTTATACTGATGGGCCCCATGCTTGGATTATACGAGATGATTATGTTAAATGGAAAATTTTTAACTGGGACCGTTACAATTGGTATCAGAGCCATGGTTTGGATGTAGAAGGAGTAAGAGATGATGAAATTATTAAGGTTATTACATACAGACATGTGATTATAATTAAGTAGTTGGTCTTATGTGACAAGAAGTATAGTTATAAGTGTGTCTAATTATGTTGGTTCTTGATGATAGTCATATGATTGAGATGATTTCATGGACTCGAAATTTATATGTCCGTTTTGTTTACATATAGATGGGAGACTCTGATATATTCTGGTCAGCCTCTAGTTCCGACAGCTCGAGTAAGAGCTGGATAGCAGACTCCATGGATTGGAGATACGAGTCAGATGAAACTGACCCTGCAGAAGCAATTATGCCCCTGAACTGGGTAGATAGTGAAAAGGTCGAGTCGCAGGCATCTAACAAGCCTGAACCTATCTCGGTTGACACAAGTAATGTCGTAGGAGATTCTGTTGAAGTATCAGTAGTGGAGCACTCGAGTACGGTTAAGGAAGAAACTCGAAGGGGCTTTACTTATGGAGGTGTCTTTTGGAACGAGACATGGGAAAAAGACATGGATCTATATGATGACTTAGATGACTGGCACTGTGCCGGGGATGAGTCATCGAAAGAAGACCCCGAAGAGGATTTGGATAATAACAACAATACTAGCAAGGATCCTAGTGGGGATACCCCACCCTGTGAGGGGTGAATCTTATAACTGACACTTTTGATGTATTTATGTATATAGGCCTAATATGTTAGATAATGGATATCCGTAGGGTTGTTGTATGTACCCTGGCATATATTGTGAATGCACAGGAAGTGGTTCGGATATTCCAGTAGGCAGGCATGTCGGAATGACACTTTTTGTATCCATGATGGATGTAACTATATATACATATATAACAAGTTGTTGTTTCACAAGTGACGTTATTAGTATGAATATATATAAAAAAAAAAAAAAAAGTTTTATCCCTACTTATTCCAAATTGTGTAATGTGTTGATAAGACGCCCTTATATTCATATAGGGCGAACGCATGGATTTGAACCAACCACCACCTGAAGAAGCCCTGTCACTCGATACGACACATTATAGCGAGATGGGGAGCGCGCACCCCGCGAACAATAATGAAGACTCTGAAGCTCGAAATAGAGGGAATGAGGAGACTCCGGGGGTGATGCCGGACTGGCTCGCGCAATTAGCAAACAGGGCGAGCAACAACAATTCTCATCGAGCACTGGAGCAGTTTCAGAAAATGAAACCGCCCGTATTCGAAGGGAAGGCGGACCCTTTGCAAGCCGAAGCATGGCTTCTACAAATAGAAAAGATTCTGGAAGTCATGAGTTGCACTGATGAACAAAAGGTGTCCTTCTCTTCTTTTATGTTCCAGAAGGAAGCGGAACATTGGTGGAGGGCAGTGAAACTTAGTATGAAGAATACAAGGGAACCAATCACCTGGGAGTTCTTGGTGAACAAATTCACTGAGAAATACATTCCGGAGACAGCCAGAGATAAAATGGCAACAGAATTCTTGGAACTCCGTCAAGATTCTAAGAATGTATCCCAGTATGATCAGAAATTCACTCAGCTATCCAGGTATGCTGATGCTTTGGTTAGGAGTGAAGCAGATAAGACAAAGAGGTTCGTAAAGGGCCTAAGATCAGATATTCGGGGCCGGCTGATTCCATTACAACTGAGAAATTATCTCCAAGCAGTAGAAAGAGCTTTGGAGGTAGAAATGGACATACAAGAAGGTCAGGGAGAAGGGGTGGAAGAAATTCCCAATTCTAAGTGCCCCCGTTATCAAGAACCTCCTATGAGGACGGCATCAGGACCAGCCAGTAGCAGAGGATCTGGGTTTAACACCTATAGAGGAGGAGGAGCCAGAGGCGGGAGAACGTGGCTGAGGAATAGAGACACCGCCTCGAAGACACAAACTACCTCTGCGTTCCATCCCAGAGGCTCGGAGGCTCCTTGGTGTCAGAGGTGTAGAATAAATCATTTTGGAAACTGTCTCCCAGACAGGTCTTGTTTTAATTGTGGAGGAGTGGGACATCTAAGGAAAAATTGTCCAACCACGCGTGAAAGCCAAGGATTTAGTAGAGGAAATGGAAGGCCGATCATGAGGACGAATCCTTCCAGAGGACAAGCCAGTAACTCCATGCCACCCAGTAATGCTCCACGTTCTGCTGCAACCCAGTCATCGGTTCAGCAACCTCGGGTGCAAGGCAGAACCTTCGCATTGAACCACCGAGAAGCAATGGCCTCAAATGCAGTGGTGGAAGGTATGATATCCGTATCAGGACATATTGCTCATATATTATTTGACCCTGGAGCTACTCATTCATTCGTATCTAGTGCTTTTGCTTATAAATTAAATCAAGAATCAAAACCCCTAGGATTTCAATTGGTTGTGTCTACACCTATAGGGGAGAATTTAATAGCTAGCACTAGATATACGAATTGTGAAGTAATAATTGGAGAAATGAAGACCTTTGTTGATCTGATAAAGCTAGGCGAAATGGAGTTCGATGCCATACTAGGAATGGACTGGTTGTCTGCCAGTGGTGCTTATGTGGATTGTAATAAAAAGAGGATTATCTTTAAAGTGGAAGGGACTCCAGAGTTTATCTTTGAAGGAGAGAAAGGAAAGTATGACATACCTCACATATCAGCCATCAAAGCCACCAAGTTATTGAAGCAAGGGTGCCAAGGATTTCTGGCTTCGGTGTTGGATACCACCAGAATTGATGTAGATATTATGACTATTCCAATTGTGAATGAGTTCCCTGATGTATTCCCGGAAGACTTACCAGGGTTGCCCCCAGATCGGGAAGTAGAATTTACAATCGATGTAATACCCGGTACTGCCCCAATTTCTAAGGCACCGTACCGTATGGCCCCTGCAGAAATGAAAGAACTTAAAACTCAATTGCAGGAATTATTAGACAAAGGTTTTATTCGGCCAAGTATATCTCCCTGGGGAGCACCTGTCCTATTTGTCAAGAAGAAGGATGGGAGTATGAGATTATGTGTTGACTACCGGGAATTGAATAAAGCAACTATCAAGAATAAGTACCCTCTCCCTCGAATTGATGACCTATTTGATCAATTGCAAGGGTCTTGTGTATTTTCCAAGATAGACCTTAGATCGGGTATCATCAGTTGAAGGTCAAACCTGAAGATGTGCCCAAATCAGCTTTTCAGACAAGATATGGACACTTTGAATTCTAGTCATGCCTTTTGGACTCACTAATGCCCCGGCAGCATTTATGGACCTAATGAATCGGATGTTTCAACCATACTTAGACCAGTTTGTAGTGATATTTATTGATGACATTCTGGTCTATTCAAAGAGTCCGGAAGATCATGAGGAACATCTTAAAATTGTCCTTCAAATCTTGAGAGAGAAGCAACTCTATGCAAAATTGAAGAAATGTGAATTTTGGCTTGAGCAAGTAGGATTTCTCGGTCATATTATATCCAAAGAGGGGATAGCTGTAGATCCGGTAAAGATTGAAGCAATCCGAGACTGGCCTAGACCCACTAATGCGACTGAAGTTCGAAGTTTCTTGGGATTAGCAGGGTACTATAGAAGATTTGTAGAAGGATTTTCTTTGATTGTGGCACCAATGACCCAATTAACCAGAAAGAATAAGAAGTTTGTGTGGGGAGAAGATCAAGATAGGAGTTTTCAGGAAGTTAAAGCCAGATTAACATCTGCTCCTGTCTTAGTAGTACCTTCAGGGACTGAAGGATTTGTCATTTTTAGTGATGCATCAAAACTGGGATTGGGATGTGTATTAATGCAAAATGGAAAAGTTATTGCCTATGCATCCCGGCAATTGAAGACCCATGAAAGGAATTATCCCACTCATGACTTGGAATTAGCCGCTGTGATCTTTGCTTTAAAGATCTGGCGACATTACTTGTATGGAGTGTCTTGTGAAGTGTTTACTGATCATAAGAGCTTGAAATATATCTTCACACAAAAGGAACTGAACATGAGGCAGAGGAGGTGGTTAGAATTAATAAAGGATTATGATATTACTATTCAATACCACCCTGGGAAGGCCAATGTAGTAGCTGATGCTTTGAGCCGGAAATCAGGAGGAACACTGGCCGCCTTGATGACTCGTCAAGTAAGACTTTTAAGAGACCTAGAAGAGATGCAAATAGAAGTGCGAGTCATTGATTCTTCAAATTCTGGGTATCAACTGAATCAAGTGAGTATCCAAATTAATCTATACGACAAGATCAAAAAGGCACAACAAGAAGATACTCAAATAAAGAAGATGATGAAGAAAGTGCAAGAAGGAGAACTCAAGGAGTTTCACATAGAAGGTGATGTCTTAATGCTTGGACACAGACTATGTGTGCCAGAGGTAGCAGAGATTAAAGAAGAGATAATGAAGGAGGCTCATAGTACACCTTATACAGCTCACCCCGGAAGCACAAAGATGTATCAAGATCTACGTCATAACTTCTGGTGGGATGGTATGAAGATGGACATTTCCAATTTTGTCCACAAATGTTAGTCTGTCAACAAGTAAAGGCTGAACATAAGAAGCCCCCAGGTTTGTTAGTACCTTTACCTATTCCTGAAAGGAAGTGGAGTCAAATTGCTATGGATTTCGTCACTGGACTTCCTCGGACGTCCCAAGGACTGGATACAGTCTGGGTAGTAGTAGACAGACTCACCAAATCTGCCCATTTTCTACCTATCCGGATCAATTATTCAATGGAAAGATTGGCTCAGGTATATGTCCGAGAGATAATTAGATTACATGGAGTACCTGAATCCATTGTATCAGATCGGGACCCAAGATTTCAATCCAGATTCTGGAAAAGTTTGTCCAGAGCTATGGGTACTAACTTGCAATTCAGTACAGCAGCCCACCCCCAAACGGATGGACAGTCAGAAAGGACCATTCAAATATTAGAAGATATGTTGAGAACCTGTGTACTGAATTTTGGGGGAAGTTGGGACAACTATCTACCCTTAGTGGAGTTTGCATATAATAATAGTTATCAATCCACTATCGGTATGCCTCCATTTGAAGCATTATATGGGAGGAGGTGTAGATCACCAATCTGTTGGGAGGAAGTTGGGGACAGAAGACTATTTGGCCCCGATGTAATTCAAGAAGCTACAGAGAAGATCAAGCTAATCAGAGAAAGGATGAAAGCAGCCCAGAGCAGACAGAAAGCTTATGCAGATAATCGTCGCAGACCACTAGAGTTTGAGGTAGGGGATAGTGTTTTCCTAAAGGTATCTCCTATGAAAGGAGTGAGACGCGCCGGCAATAAGAACAAATTAGCCCCTAGATATGTGGGTCCGTTTGAAATATTGGATAAGATTGGACCGGTTGCTTATCGTTTGGCCCTACCCCCTGCCTTAGAAAGGATGCACAATGTATTTCATGTATCTCAGCTGAGGAAGTATGTGCCCGATCCTGCTCATATCATCTCCTATGAACCCCTACATATGATAGAAGACATATCTTACACGGAAGAACCAGTACAAATTCTTGATCGCAAAGAAAAGCAGTTGAGAAGCAAAAATATTTCCTTGGTCAAGGTTTTGTGGAGAAATCAAAATATAGAAGAAGCCACTTGGGAA
Source organism: Agave tequilana (assembly GCA_038442645.1). Taxonomy (NCBI): domain Eukaryota; kingdom Viridiplantae; phylum Streptophyta; class Magnoliopsida; order Asparagales; family Asparagaceae; genus Agave; species Agave tequilana. The sequence goes on from JAVJIF010032886.1 coordinate 193,757, forward strand.
CTGGAAGAGGAAATGAGAAAGACTTATCCGCATTTATTCCAAGGTACGTTAAGTTTCGAGGACGAAACTTTCATAAGGAGGGTAGAATGTAACAGTTGCCTCAATTAAAGTATTTTTATTTTCCTAAAATGTCATTAGTACATGTATGATATTTTAGTATTTATGCGTATAATACGCGTATGGAGTAGACCCGTATTATACGGGTATTATACGGGTACGTATATACAGGTATATACGTAAGTATTTATACAGGTATAAGGATTTCTTCCTCCACAAGTTTCCTTTTCTATCTCCAAGCTTCTCCAAGCTTCTCAAAGGTTCCATCAAAAATATCTCCATCTCCATGGCTGGTTTTGATTGGTCAAGAGAAACACCTCACCTCCTATTTTGCAAATAACCCCCTCTCTTTTATATTTTTAATGATGTTTTGCAAAGAACCCCCTCTCTTTAATTTTTGATGGGATGGTTAAAAGACACATGGCATGATCTTATGGTGGACACATGTCAAACTCCTATGGTGGACACATGTCAAACTCCTATGGTGGACACTTGGCACATTCCTATGGACAGGTTGAGGCTATAAATAGAGAAAGATGAAGAGAATTCAACACTTTTTCAAAAAAAAAACTCTCTCTCTTAAAGAACTCTCTCTCTCCTTTCCAAGTAACAACAACAAGGATCAAGGCAACCGTAGCAACAACAAAGGCAACAACTACAAATAGCCAAGATCAGCCATACAAGTGAGTAGAACATACTAATCTTATCAATATGATAAATAGAAATGAGTAGAAATGAGTAGAAATGAGTAAGAAATGAAATAAGCATGTGGATATGCAAGTATTGACCCTATGTGTATTTTGGGGATCATGTGTTTTCAATTCTGCAAATAATTGTTACTGTTGCTTATGAAATTATGATATTTTTTACATATCCTGCATATTGATATGGTATGATGATATATGTGTTTTCGGAGGAAGGGACCGGGTTGAACCGGAGGCGTTGAAGGGGAGAACATATGTGTATATATGTTTGTGTTTGTGTTTGTGCGTTTTCGGAGGAAGGGACCGGGTTGAACCGGAGGCGTTGAAGGGGAGAACATATGTGTATATATGTTTGTGTTTGTGTTTGTGCGTTTTCGGAGGAAGGGACCGGGTTGAACCGGAGGCGTTGAAGGGGAGAACATATGTGTATATATGTTTGTGTTTGTGTTTGTGTGTTTAGGAGGAAGGGACCGGGTTGAACCGGAGGCGTTGAAGGGGAGAACATATGTGTATATATGTTTGTGTACATGTATATGGACATGATAGAAGTCCTATGATAAAATCATGCATGATTCTTTAAATTCAGATCTGGAATAGTTTCTTAACAAGCTGTTTTTATGTAAGTTAGTCGACTAAGTCCAGGAATTAGTCGACTATAGGTGTGATTCTGTAAGCAGAGAACTGCTGATATAGCAGGATTAGTCGACTACAAACAGACTGTAGTCGACTAATCCCAGAGGCAGAGTGTAAACAGAAGTTAAAAATCTGTTTTTCACAGTTTTAGTCGACTAGGACTTACCTACCAGTCGACTAATAATTTGTATTAGTCGACTATAGATGATCCACAGATAGTAGCACAACTTTTCACAGTTTTAGTCGACTAGAGGAAACTTCAAGTCGACTAGTCCCGGAATTAGTCGACTATACCAGGACGAGTAGTCGACTGCAAAAGTCCCCGTTTGCCAGTAAAGAAGCAGGTACGTGTGAAGTAGAATTAGTCGACTAATAGCTCCAGAATTAGTCGACTTACCGTTAGTATTAGTCGACTATAGAGTGGCCTAGTCGACTAGAAAGGCATTGTTCTGTGTTCTGTTTTGGTTCATGTTAGATTTTGAGATCCAATAAAAATAGTATATCGATACCCATATCAAATGGATGACTTAACCATGTATACCTACCTGCTAAGTACATTTAATTATTGTTTTACTCACTGAGCCGTCAAGCTCACTCTATTCTAACTCTAACTACAGGTTTGGACAAAGGCAAAGGTCCTGCTTAAGGGCAGTGGCGCGGACATTACCACCGGTACCTCAGCAGTAGGAGTTACTTTTGTTAGATATATATGGTTTTGTATAAGCATGCTTATGTTTAGCTGTGTTTCAACCGTGGCATGTAAATATTAAAGAACTTGGTGTTGGACTATTCTTGTATGAACATATGTATTGAGATGATAATGAAGACTGTATTCTTATGGATTATAGAACTATAGATGTTAGTATGATAAGTCTCAATAGATCATACATGTTATCTGATGTATGTGTTGAAGTATTTTTATACTGATGGGCCCCAATGCTTGGATTATACGAGATGATTATGTTAAATGGAAAATTTTTAACTGGGACCGTTACATGCAAGGAGAGCTTAACATCTCTCTTACATATAGATTCATGTTGAGTATATTATAAATTGAGGAGCTTGACAACTCTTCTTTATATGATATACGTGTGTAGGGGGAGCTTCACATCTCCTCTTATGCATTACATAATATGTGTTATGTGAGTTAGGGCTTGTCATCCCTTCTTCATGTAATGCATATGTGTAGGGAAGCTAACTTAGCGTCTTCCTCTTCATGAATGTATATAGCATATAACATTTATTGATTCTTGTTTATTGGTATCAAGATGCTTCATTGACATATTTTCTAATTGATATCATGTTTGTAGTCACCCCTTATTGACTTTGTTTTTTTGTTTTAGACAAAAAGGGGGAGAACATTGTTTGCATCGTTTTGATTGACAAAAAGGGAAAGACTTTTACCCCTCATTTTATCTATGGTTTTGATTGTTTACCCCTTTGTTGATGATTGACAAAAAGGGGGAGAAGTATTTAAGTATTTGAGTTTTATATGCATGCTTATGTTTTATATGCATATATTATGTTTTAATCTCAAGAATAGTAAGTTTGATTGATTTATAGAGTTTGCTTTGTAATTGGTATCTTCCATTGGTATCTAGAGCACCATGTTTATATGCATTGTCATGCATTGCATATTATTGTTTATTTGTTTATGCATGAGTTAAGGGGGAGCTTCTTTGAAGCTTAACTTTAATCCATGCATATATAACTCCATGAGTTTTGTCATCATCAAAAAGGGGGAGATTGTTGGCCCAATGGCCTTCCACTCTAGTTTTGATGATGATCAACACTCATGTAGTTATGTTTACTAATATTCTTATGTTTCTAAGTTTCAGATCATTAACAGGATATTAGTTGGTGATTAGCTTCAACAAGGAGTTTAGAAGCTATTCATGATGATTCCGGTGCCAAAGCTTAAAGATCATACCTTTGCACTTGGAGAGTCACGGAGTTTGGACCGAGTCTACTTGAAGATGAAGATCGACAAGAAGACTTAGGTATCTAGTTTAGAGTTTGTGTTTTAGATCCATTTGTAAAGCTTAGTTTAGTTGATATGCTCAAGTGCACAAAACACACGTTTTATGATTTGATATTTGGTTTTTATGAATAGTTGATCAAAACAAGTTTACATGTTTTATATGTATAGTAGATGTATTCTAGTTATACATACATGGTTTAACTTGCTAAACAAACTTATTTTGATATCCCTATTCATGTTTTGGAAAAATCAAGTTTGATAAAAATACAAGTTTTGTTTTTGATAAATTTTGCAAGACACAAAAATAAATTGATATGTTGATATATTGTCTTGAAATTTTTATCACAGGTGTATGTTTTAATATAAAATGATAAAACAAATTTTGTGAATTTTTTAGAAGTGTTAAAAGATTTTTAGAAAATATTTTACACTGTTTTTCTGACTCTGCACTGTGCCTGCCAGGCCAGTTCGGTCGACCGGACCGGTCGACCGCACCAAGTGGCCGGTCGACCGGGTCGGTCGACCGATGTGCACAATCGTGCACGCTGGCGACACATGTAGTCGGTCGACCGGACCGGTCGACCGAGTTGAGAGCTCTGCTCTCGGGAATTTTCGGTCGACCGGACCGGTCGACCGCTGCTGCCCAACGGTCACATTTTTGACCGTTGGCGGTCGACCGGGCCGGTCGACCGGCAGTTGGTCAGACTGCCACATCAGCCTAACGGCTAGTTTTTCCTAGGGGCTATATATACCCCATTTCTCCATTGTTTTGGCTAAGATTTTTTGAGCTAAAAATTCCAGACTTTCTCTAGTGTTTAAAAGAGTTTTTAAAAGGGTTTTAAGCCAAAAGGATTTCATCTTATTTTGTTTTTGGGTTTTTGGAAAATCAAAGAAAACTAGGTTTTGGGATTTTGATTTGATCTTTTATTTCTATCATATACAAGAGATTTCCCAAGTAGTTTTTCTTTGTTGCTTGTTTCCAAAAACACTTAGTTTCCACACTTGAGCCATATCTTCTATCCTAAACGATTAGGATCTTGTTTTTGGGGAAAAAGATAAGAGAAAAGGAAAGAGAAGTGTTTGAGGTTGTTTGTTGTAAACCTCATTGTTGTAAACACCCTTATACTTGTGAATCCCTCTTCGGTAGAGGTGATCGGGTGATTGTGTTGTGGATCCCTCTTAGGTAGAGGTGATAGTGTTTGGTTGTGAGCCTCTTCGGTAGAGGTGTGTGGATTGGTTGTTGTATTGGCTACGGGCCTTACCCCTCGGTTGTGAGGTGGTTGTTTGAGAGAGGAGTTTGGTACTCCTAGAGTTGTAAGAAATCCTCTTTGGTAGAGGTTCCCTCAGTGGGAGTTGAGATAGTGGAAATCCTACACGGTGGTGTAGGCGGGGATGTAGAGCAAGGTGCTCGAACCTCGAAACAAATCTTGGTGTTTGCGTATTGATCCATTGTCTCTCTAACTCTCTCTCTTATATTTGTGCAAAGCATCATATTCATATCATATCATATTTGCTTGTGTTGTGCATATTTCATATTGCCTTGCATTTATTCATATTGCTATTCATTCTTATATGCTTGGCTTGATTGTGTGTATTTTATATTGCTTGGATTGCTTGTGTGTGTGTGTGCCTAACTTATACTCATCCAACAAGAGCTTCATATAGCACCTCAACCCATTTCAAGGGGAATCAAGGGGAGTTAGTCCAGAGCCTCGAAAGGGGAATTCGGCTACACTTGTTGTATTGTATTAGTTTGTGCATAATTTGCATTAGCTTCCGCATTTAGCGCACTTAGTTTGCATTAAGTTTCTAGATTAGCACTTACACCTATTCACCCCCCCCCTCTAGGTGTTTTTCAATCCTTTCTTCATGTAATGCATATATGTAGGGAAGTTAACTTAGCGTCTTCCTCTTCATGAATGTATATCGCATATATCTATTTATTGATTTGTTTGTTTGACCCCTTAGTTAATTCTTTATTTCGGACAAAAAGGGGGAGAAGAATTTATTGATTTATTTTTACTTTGACCCTTTGTTGATGATTGACAAAAAGGGGGAGAAGTATTTAGTATATATATGCATGTTTTAAGGATTTATGTTTATGCATATATGTTTTGTTTTGCAAATATAAGGAGATAAGAATTTGATGAGTTTTTATATGCTTGTTTGGCATGTTATATTTGCATACATGTTTCTTTATTGCATGTGCTACATTGTCATATCTTATTGCTTATTTGTGATGCATGAGTTAAGGGGGAGCTTCTTTGAAGCTTAACTTTAATCCATGCATATATAACTCCATGAGTTTTGTCATCATCAAAAAGGGGGAGATTATTGGCCCAATGGCCTTCCACTCTAGTTTTGATGATGATTAACTCATGTAGTTATGTTTAATAATTATCTTGTGATGTTTGGTTTCAGATCATTAACCAAGATATTAGTTGGTGATTAGCTTCAACAAGGAGTTTGGAAGCTTTCACATGGTGATTCCAGAGCCCGAGCATCAAGATCATACATAGCACTCGTTGGAGTCAAGCTCGGTGGATCACGGTTTGGATCGAGTCGGCTTGAAAATGGAGATCGTCAAGAAGACTTAGGTATCCTAGTTTATTGTTTTAGATCCATGTGTAAAGATTAGATAGTGTGATATGCTCAAGTTCACAATACACACACGTTTTATATTTTGGATATTGGTTTTTCGGTTTTTGGTTTAATCGATATTGGTTTTCATGAATAGATAGATTCAAAATAAGTTTACATGATTTTATGTATATTAGACTTGTTCTACATACATGCATGCTTCAACTATTTAGACAAACTTATTTTGATATGCCTATTCATAAGGTTTTGTGTTTTGGTATTTTTAGCAAAACATTATTTTGGAATTAAAGACAAAAACTATGATATGTACATGTTTCATGTATATTGGACCTATGTCCATATGCAACATGCCTAAAAGTGTTTAAGTATCATGTTTTTGTATTTGAATGAGTTTTAGGAAAAATCAGATTTCCTATTGAATAATACAAGTTTGGAAAAATACAGGTTTTGGTTTTCGGTAATTTTTCCATAACACAAAAATGGTTCATAATGTTTGAAATTTGTGTTGAAATTTTTAACACAAGTTTATATTTCAATGTAAAATGATAAAACTATTTTTGTGAATTTTTAGAAGTTTTATGGGAATTTTTACAATATTTTTAAACCCTGTTTTCTGACCCAGAACAGTACCTGACAGGCTCTGACGGTCGACCGACCGGTCGACCGGACCCAGAGTCGGTCGACCGGTCGGTCGACCGACGTGCACAGATTTGTGCACGTTGGGCTGGCACTTCGGCCGGTCGATCGGGCGGTCGACCGGACCAGAGAGCTCTGCTCTCTGTTTTTCTACGGTCGACTGCAGGTCTCCAACGGTCATAAATATGACCGTTGGCGGTCGACCGGGTGGTCGACCGCCAGCCGCCTTGGCTGACAATTTCAGCCAACGGCTAGTTTTTGGATTGGGGGTATATAAACACCATTCCTTTGGGATTTTGGATAAGTTTTTGAAGAAGAAAAATTTGCCAATTCTCTAGTGTTTAAATCAAGTTTTAAAAGTGTTTTAGATCAAAAAGATTTCATCTTTATTGTTTTCAAGGGTTTAGAAAATTCAAAGAAAAATAGGATTTTGGGATATTATTTTAGATCTTCATTTCTATCATTTTAAAGTGGTTTCCCAAGTAGTTTTTCTTTGATATTTAATTTCCAAAACACCTTGATTTTCACACTTGAGCTATATCACTCTATCTAATCTTTACACATGGATCTAAAATAAACTAAATTAGGATACCTAAGTCTTCTTGACGATCTCCATCTTCAAGCCGACTCGATCCAAACCGTGATCCACCGAGCTTGACTCCAACGAGTGCTATGTATGATCTTGATGCTCGGGCTCTGGAATCACCACGTGAAAGCTTCCAAACTCCTTGTTGAAGCTAATCACCAACTAATATCTTGGTTGATGATCTGAAACTAAACATCATAAGATAATTAGTAAACATAACTACATGAGTTAATCATCATCAAAACTAGAGTGGAAGGCCACTGGGCCAACACAATTAACATCCGAATGAAGGTTATTTTTGTTACTGGTGAATAAGTATCGAAGTAGTCAAGTCCTTCCTTTTATCGATAGTCCTTGGCTACTAATCTAGCCTTGTACTTATCGATAGATCTATTGGGTTTTAATTTCTATTTAAAATCTACTTACACCCAATTGGTTACTGCCAGGAGGCAAGTTTCCCAATTCCTAAGTATGATTACTTAGTATGGATTCTATTTCGCTATTTATAACTTCTGTTCACATTTGTGCTTCTGGGGTAGACATAGCCTCTTTAAATGTTTGAGGCTCGCTTTCAATAGCATATGTTATGAAATCTGGACCAAAAGATTTTGAGATTCTAGATCTCTGACTTCTTCTTGGTTCAATTTTCGTATTAACAATTGGTTCCTCAGGACTTTCGTTCCTGAATGCCATCTCATGTGTTCTTTTCCTAGAAGTCTTATCTGTTTCCCGTTTGTATGGAAAGATGTCTTTAAAGAACATAACAAATCTTGATTCGATAATCATATTTACATGAATATCTGGTATTTCTGATTTATGAACCAAAAATCTGTAGGTAGTACTATTCAAGGCATAGCCTATGAATATGCAGTCCATAGTTATTGCTCCCAACTTAGTCTTTTTAGGTAATGGTGCTAGTACCTTTGCAAGGCACCCCCACATTTTGTGATAATGGTAGGAAGGTGTCCTTCCATGCCATAACTCAAATGGTATAAGACCAAGTTTCTTGTGGGGTACTCTGTTTAGAATATAATTTACAGTTAACAGAGCTTTTCCCCACAAGATCTGCGAAGCTCCAGAACTTACGAGCATGGAATTGACCATCTCCTTCAAAGTTTTGTTCTTCCATTCAGTAATTCCATTTTGCTGAAGAGCATATGGTGTTGTAGTTTGATAGATTATACCAAATTTAGCACATAACTCACTAAAATCATTTGATTCATATTCTCCACTTCGATCAGATTTTAGAATCTTGATATTTTTGTTGAGTTGATTCTCAACTTCGGCTTTATATGTTATAAACATATTCATTGCCTCAACCTTACTGTTTAGAAGATACACATAATAGTATCTTGTATAGTCATCAATAAAAGTAATAAAATACTTTTTCCCGCTTCTAGTTGGCATAAATTTTAAGTCACACAAATCGCTATGAATTAACCCTAAAGGTTTTGTATTTCGATCAATTAAGTGAAATAAATTTTTCGCGAACTTAGCCTCAATACAAATTTCACACTTGCGAATTTCTTTCAAGTTGAGTTTAGCAATATATCTTAGATTAGACAAGTTTTTTAAAGACTTGTAATTTACATGCCCTAATCTAGCATGCCATAAAATAGGAGACTCAAGCAAATAAACAAAAGACTTTTCTTTATTTATAAGCTTAAAGTATAAATACACAGACTTTTTGTCTACCACTGTAACATTGGCTTTAAAAAGGCCATCAACAAGATAACATTTTCTCACATACATCTCACCTTTAGTAAGTACAAATTTATCTGATTCGAAAATCATTCTAAATCCTTTCTTACTAAGTATTGATCCAGAGATCAGATTCTTGCAAATTTCTGGAATATGTAACACATCGTTTAGAGTAAGCTCCTTCCCAGATGTCCACTTCAGGATGACCTTTTCTTTTCCCTCAACCTTAGAGATGGCTGAGTTTTTCATGAAGAGTTGCTCATCTTGCTCTAGTTTTTGATATTCAAAGAATAATAATTTCTCAGAGCAGATGTACCGAGTAGCCCTAATGTCTACCCACCAATCCTTATTGTTGGTCGTCAGATTCACTTCTGACATCACAACTGAAAGGATTGGTGACGCATGGTCGGTCAGGTTTGCCTGTGGATGATTCTTCTTATTCTTTTTGAGACGGCTGCGATATTCATTCACCTTATGCCCCTCTTTGTTGCAGATGTGCAAGTTCTCTTGAAGTGCATGTTCTTACCTTTTTGGACCTTGCCTTTGCACCCTTGGGCAATCTTCTTCCGCTTTAAGCCTTTAGACGCTCTCCCATTTGTGTCTTCGATCACATTATCCTTGGCTCCATAGGAGTTCTTATTGCTTCTTTTCTCTGACTTTCGGTTGTCCCCCTCAATTCGAAGCCTCACAATGAGATCTTCCAACTTCAGCACCTTGCGCTTGTGCTTCAGGTAGTTCTTGAAATCTCTCTATGCAGGTGGGAGTTTCTCCACAATAGTAGCAACCTGAAACATTTCAGGTAGATTCATACCTTCAGCCTCTATCTCATGCAATCTGACTGATCATAGTCCTATTTTTCACCATCTTGTACTCCAGAAATCGTCCTACGAAAAACTTCTTGGTACCGGCATCCTCAGTCTTGTATTTTTTATTAAGACTGGCCCATAACTTCTTTGCCGTTGTGATTGGACTGTATACATTGTAAAGAGAGACATTCAGTCCATTCAAAATATAGTTTCGACAAAGGAGGTCACCTTGAGTCCATGCATCGACTGTAAGGACTAAGTCCCGATCAGTTCCCTGGTCTGGTGGATCCTCTTACAGGAATTTGAAAAAATGCCGAGTGGTCAAGTAGAATAGCATCTTATGTTGCCACCTCTTGAATTCTGTGCCATCGAATTTTTTTGGCTTCTCCGGCTTCGGGTTAAGAAATGGAGCAGGCATCAAAGTTTGAATCTGCATGTTTAGTACCTTACTTGAGCTGTCTTGATTAGTCTCAGACATATTCTACAATTTCAAGCAGAACAGAAGTAAGTAACTTCAATCGTAATTGTCTAAAGATTGTTATCCTAGGATCAATCTGATAACTAATCAATGTCACCGATCTAATTGGCCAGGTCGGTAAATATCAGGTGGGAGTTTCGTTCAATAGAACGTTCCTTAATTACAGAACCACCTTTCAATTACCTTCCTTGGTTAAACACCAATTGACTGGAATAAGTCAGTCTCAATATACTAAATATCAGCATAACCCCTGTATAAAGAAAATTAATTCACTTATATAGTACTTGGAGTGAGGTACGCTTATAGCGAATCTCCTTAAGACAATTACGTCCCCCGCTACGGTGCTAACGGGTTACTGGACGCTGGTCTCCCAAGATACAACACTCCTTCGCGGTATTTGGATAGCACTACCAATCACCGTATAGAACCGTAGTCAACCAGTACCTTCATAGGATTATCAAAGCAGCAAGACCAAGACAAACTTTAGGGAGAATATTGGTCTTTACTTTGGAGGAACACCCACTGTAGAGAAAGGAGGAAGATAGAAAAATATTCTTCTTTGAAAGTCACTGATTCAGACAACAATTCTACTAAAGAATCTGTTGAATTTCTGAGCCTTCTTTCAGAATGAATCTTCGAAATTCAAGTTACTTCTACTTCACTTTCACCTCGGATCTTCACATCAGAATCAGAAGAAGGAAGAGGGATCACTTCAGATCTTCACTGCAGAAATCAGAAGAGGGATCTTTGTTGTTGCTGTATGTTAAAATGAGAGAAAAGGAGCGCTATTTATAGCGCTCTGGGAGGGGCAAATCCGTCTGAATGGTTGCAATGGTTCATTTCAGACAGAAACCGCCTAACTGTTGTAATGGTTCGCGGCGGTTTCCTGTCAGCCATTGCGGTGTTTCGGATCCGGATGGTGAAGCGGGTGCGATCCGCTGTAACCCATACCCGTGAGACCCGGTTCAAAAAGAACCGGACCGGGTAGGGAACCCGAACCCGAACCCGAGCCCGGTTCCGGCGCCTGTCGGCCGCCGTCACCGGCGGCGCGCGCGCGGGCATGGTTTCCCCCTAATCGCGCTCGAAAACTCCAAGTGCCTAAAAGGGCACACCCTTTGTTCCCATTTTTCTCTATTTAAACACTTCAAACTTCCATCTCATAGCCAATGTGGGACTAAATGCTTTTAGCAACCTTTAGTCCCCTTTTGACTTTTGAATTAGGCAAACTTTAGACTTGAATATCTCATTCATTCGAAGTCGGAATTGAACATGTGAATATATCATGTTCATCCCCAATGGAAGGAGAACACACTCCAACCATTATCCAATTAATTCTATCAACGGATCTCGCCGTAATTCAACTCAAAGATTCACATTTAATTCTTCATTTTTCCCAACAGTCTTTAGCCGGAAAAATATCTTAGATAGCTTTATTACAGCCCAAGAGATTACATCTATGTTTAAGAAAAAGGATCTCTTACCAGAAATCTAGCCTCAAGGCTCTCCTATTGGGTCCATAGATCATGATAATAACCGGGACAAAGTCGTCTTTCCTACCCTTAAGCACCACGGAGAGAGAAAATCTCCCGATCAATTCATCTTCGAGAGTGTAGTTTGATGAATTAAAACCAATCAATATCCCCCAGTCAATCCTGCGAGTTCCTAAGGTGTTAATTAAGAGAGTTGTCAGCGTCATAAGTTTGGTCTCAAATAGACAGACAATGTTCCACAATTGTCTCCGACGTCATAGGACGTTTAGCCGGTTTACCCCAGCCCATCACATTCCAAAACATGCACTAGTACAGGAAAGAAATTTCATATCAGTCTTTTCACATCAGTTGAAGTTGGCACTGACGTTAAAAGGAGTTACAGTGGAAATTTTGAAAATAAAACGATTAAACAGTTATGGTGTGTATTTTGTAAACTATTGCACGTCGGTTCTTTTGTAAACTGACATGTAATAAATATATTTAACGTCGGTTTGTGAAGAAACGGACATGGACAACAACTCGATTCAACAAAGTCGGTTCAGAGTATTCGGTCGGTGTTCTAGCCCCAGTCTTTTTGATGAACCGGTCCACAATTGGACCAGACCCATCATTTGGGTGCGGATTCAATTCTGAACCACTCCTTCCGCCTCCAGCCACTCCGAGATTTGAGAATAGGTGCTTGAATATGTTGGATCTCGAGGGATTCTCGCCGTCGTTGGGGTGTCTTCTCCACTTCGAGCTTCAGCTTGAAACTCAACTCTACGACGATAGCAATCATGGATGCATGTATGACGGCCCGCCCGCGATACCGACCTTTAGCCTAGCCTTGTCCACCCTCTTCCCCGTCAATGTGCGATGTTAATCTCCAAAAGATAGCCAAACTTAGAGATGATGTCCTCTACTCCCGAACTCTTCAATAGGTGGATTGGGAGGCCCTCTGTTGGCCCAGAGGCCTTCCATTCTAGTTTTGATGATGATTAACTCATGTAGTTATGTTTACTAATTATTTTGTGATGTTTAGTTTCAGATCATTAACCAAGATATTAGTTGGTGATAGCTTCAACAAGAAGGTTTGGAAGCTTTCACATGGTGATTCCAGAGCCCGAGCATCATGATGATACATAACACTCGTTGGAGTCTAGCTCGTGGATCACGGTTTGGATCGAGTCGACTTGAAGATGGAAGATCGTCAAGAAGACTTAGGTATCCATAGTTTAGTGTGTTTTAGATCGATGTGTAAAGATTAGATAGTTGATAATGCTCAAGTTCACAACGCACACAAGTTTTATGTTTTAAAATTAGTTTTCATGAATAGATTGATCAAAACAAGTTTAAATGGTTTTTATGTATATTAGATGTGTTCGATATACATACATGCTTCATATCTTAGACAAACTTATTTTGATATGCCTATTCATGAGTTTTAGGAAAAATCAGATTTCCTATTGAAAATTCCAAGTTTGACAAAATACAGTTTTTGGTTTTTGATAATATTTGCAAGACACAAAAATGGTCCAAAATGTTTGATATTTGTCTTGAATATTTATCACATGTTTGTATATCCATGTAATATGATAAAACTATTTTTATGAATTTTTAGAAGATTTATGGGATTTATTAGAATATTTTTAAACCCTGTTTTCTGACCTAGAACAGTGCCTAACAGGCTCTGGCGGTCGACCGGCTGGTCGACCGTGACCCAGAGTCGGTCGACCGGTCGGTCGACCGACGTGCACATATATGTGCACGTTGGCCAGGCACAGGGGCCGGTCGACCGGACCAGAGAGCTCTGCTCTCTTTTTTTCTACGGTCGACCGGCCGGTCGACCGCAGGTCCCCAACGGTCATATTTATGACCGTTGGCGGTCGACCGCCAGCTGTTCTGGCTGACAAAAACAACCAACGGCTAGTTTTCTATTTGGGCCTATATAAACTCCATTTCTTTGGGATTTTGGCCAAGTTTTCAAGAGTTAAAATTTCTCTCCTTTCTTGGTGTTTAAAACAAGTTTTCAAAAGTGTTTCGTGCCAAAAGATCAATCTTATTTGTTTTAAGTGTTTTGTTTATTTCAAAGAAATTAGGGTTTTGGGAATTAGTTTTTGATCTAAACTTCTATATCTATTTTGGTGTTTTCCCAAGAGAATTTCTTTGATCAAAACACTTTATTTTTCACACTTGAGCTTATCTTCTATCCTATTCTATTAGGATCTTTGTTTTGTGGAAAAGAGATTGTTTGTGGTTGATATATGCCACTTGTTGTAAAAACCCTTTGTTAGTTGCTCCCTCTTTGGTAGAGGTTGAGGTTGTGGTTTGTTCCCTCTAGTGAGAGGTGGAGTTTGGTTATTTGGCTACGGGCCTATCCCTCTTCGGTAGAGGTGGATTGTGTTTGTATTGCCTCGGTGGAGGTTGTTGTTTGAGAGAGGAGTTCGGTACTCCCGGTTGTACAAATCCTCCTCGGTGGAGGTTCCCTCGGTGGGAGTCCTCGGTGGACAAGTTAGTGGATTAGAAATCTTTCTCGGTGAAGGCGGGGACGTAGAGCTAGGGCTCTCGAACCTCGAAACACATCTTTGTCTTTGCGTTTAATCCATTGACTCTCTCTCTCTATACTTTGTGTTGTGCATTGCATCATTCATATCATCATATCTTATATGCTTGTGTTATCCTTGCTTTGATTCATATTGCTTATTCATTATATGCTTGGATTGTTTGTGTGTGCCTCACTTGTGCCTAACCACGAGAGCTTCATATAGCGCCTCAACTCTTATTCAGAGGAATCAAGAGGAGTTAGTCCAGAGCCCTTCACGGGAAATTCGGCTACACTCGTTGGTTGCACTAAGTATTGTTGCAATTAGTTTTATAATTCCGCATTTAGATCTTAGATTAGCCTTATCACCTATTCACCCCCCTCTAGGTGATTTCAATTGGTATCAGAGCCACGCTCCTGATACTTAGGTTTAACAACCTAGGAGTGAGATCATGTTTGCTAATCTACATTTGCATTTGCACATACATTTGTTTGCACACACCCATGGATTGCTTTTCACCTCCCATGTTCGATGTCTCCAACATTGACACATGGAAATATAGGATGTCCATGTATTTGAAGACCCTAGGTTTGCATGTTTTCCTTGCCGCTACCAAGAAATGCTATCTTGGTAATAACAATCATATAGGGGCCAATGCACAAGCCTTGAGGCTATTAGAAGCACGCTTTCTAAAGATTATCTTATGCTTGTTTCTAACCTTGTTCCGCTTTTGTAGTGTGGAACAAGTTGACAACCACCTCCACCTCCAAGCTTCAATTGCCAATCCAACCGGAGGAATCTAGTGGAGAATCCGACTCACAATGCTTCATGATCCAAGGAAATGACTCCCTTGAGGTACATTCGGAATCTCAACTAGCTTGTAGTGATGCTAGTTCTTCATGTGATGAGAATGTAGATCCTAATACTTTAAATGAAGAACTTTCTATTGTTTGTGAAAAATTGATAGAAAAATATAATCTTTTGAAAAAGAAGACTTTTGCTTTAAATAAAGAAATGAAAATTTGTCTTCGAAGCTTGATTTGGTTTTGCAAGAGAAGGTAGAGATATCAAGTGAACGTGACTCACTTAAATCTCAACTAGACCTTGCCCTAAAGGAAAATGAGATTTTAAAAATAAAAATGATTGTAATAATGTTTTGAAGAAAAATAAAGTTTTAACTACAAAACTTGATTTTGTTATAAAATAAAATGATTCTTTGAAAATAAAAATTGCTTCCATTTCTAAGGATTTAGAAATTTATTTAAAGAAAAATGAATCTTTGAAAAATAATATGGATGCACATGTTTGCCATGCTAGGGTAGCTTCACCTAGTTCACCTATTGCATGCTCCACTTTATCTTCAAGTATTGAAAATGATATAAATGTTTTGAAGAAAAGTGTTGATGTTTGGGCTCCACTTTGAGCCAATGTATTTTGAGTCATACACGTTTGGAATCTTTGTTTCGAAAGAAATAAGTTCCATCTATGCATGCACACCATACATGGATACACATGCTTCTCACGGTCACCACCATCACACCATGTATGCTCATGTGTACACATGTACACATTGTGGACGTAAGGGCCACCTTTCTAGATTTTTGCTATGATAGAATACATGTTGAAAATTTAGCAAATAATTTTGTTTGGGTTAGGAAAGGGACTAACCCCCATGGAACCAAAAGTGTATGGGTACCAAAGACCACCCCTATTGTATTTGATGTAGGTGTGGGCTCTCGCATGACGTGAGAGTAGCGGTACCTTAAGGTGGATGCGTTCCGAGCTTTATGAAGACTATTTGGATGCATCACTTTCAAGGGGAGTTTGGTGGGAAGACCACCTTGGTTTGGAGAACTAGAGAGGTGCCCTCATCGGTTTTGGTATCGATCTCTAACTCCTCATATTGTTTACATGCCTTCATTTCATTGTTTATAGCATGTTTTGGATGTTTATTGATTATTATGATTATGCCATGATAGTTAGATTAGTGATATATATGTTAGTTATTTGAGACACCCATGTTTAATATGGACTTATATCTTTGTGTTCTCTCTTTGTTTTTAAACTAATATGTATGTCCTAAATCTAATGCATATGCATATACATAATGATCTTGTTTATGTTTATCATGTTGATTTATAATGTGTTTTATGCTTCATGTTTTGAATATATGTTTAAATGTTAGTTTTCATTAAGATTAGGATATATACTTGTACATATAGTGGGTCATAAATAAACTTTTATATGTTTGGGCTTGAACGATTATTTGTACCCATTAGATGTGCTAGTATAGTCTAGTTTTGATGATTCATGCATTTGACTTGTATTCTTATTTTTATTTTTTTCATGTTTCTATGTTTAGCTTCATGTATATGTCTATCTTGTCCAAACTCTTGATTATACATATACATCCTTTGAGCCACGTGCCTTCATGCATATATCTTTGTGGACTCGTTATGTTTTGGATATGTATGTATACTTTAGTTTGTATAAGACATACATATGCCTTGAAGTATAAATTGTTTTAATGAAAATTTAATTTTTTATGTTTTCATGTTTTAAGGATATTGAGCTTAATTGAATATTTTCATGATGATGTGTTTCACATTTTACTTATACACTCACCCTTCTTGTTTACTCATGCTTTGTTTTCATGAGTCATATTTATGCTTCATTGAATTTGAGTGTTGGATATCATGTGAATTTCATGTTTCATGAAAAATATTTTGTTTTATTCCTTACTTGAAGGATTTCGTACTAGTTTACAAGTTTTTCCATTTAACTAGTTGCGATATTCTTCATATAATAGAGATTTTCAAACATACTTTACTTTCAAACCTATTTTTTTGTAAACCCCTACCTTCAAAGGTGGTTGGATGGGAGATCATGCTCATATATGTTTTATAGTGAAAATCATTTTAAACTTGAACATGATTGGGTGGTAGGAAATATGAGATATATATTTGATATTATTGTTGTTTTAATTGGTATCATTGGATTCTTTCAATTGGTATCAATATTGACATTTTTGTATACTCATATATTTGTATGTATGTATGCTTTCATTTCATATAGTATCAATTTCGATTGGTATCTAATTTTTCGTACATATATATATATATATATATATATATATATATTATATATATATATATATATATATATATATATATATATATATATATATATATATATATATATATATATATATTTTGTTTATGCTAAACTTGAGTTTTAATGACCATCATGTTTCAATTGATTAGTTTTCAATTGGTATCTTAAACAAGCTTAATCATTGTTTTACTTGGTATTTCATAAAGGGGGAGAAAACTCGTATTTTATCTTTCAATTGGTATTTGGTTTATCATTGGTTTTATATTCCACTCCCTTGCTTTATGATAGAAAATAATAATTTCAATTTGATATCATATGTTTAAAAAGAATAATACTTTAAATTGGTATCAAGATTGTATTTGTTTTCTCAAAATTGGTATCAAGATGCTTATGTGTTTACTCATTATTGGTATCAAGATTTTGTTTACTTTCATTGGTATCTATTGATCTATTTCTTTCAATTGGTATCAATGCCTTATTTACTTTCAATTGGTATCTAAAAATTTGATTTGTTTTATTGAGAAAATTCAAAATTTTGTTTAAATAAGAAATATCAAAAATATTGATTTATATTCTTATTATTGAAAGGGGTGATATCAAACAAATTAGGGCTGTGACCCCATTATTGATTCTTTGTTTCGAACAAAAAGGGGGAGAAGAATGTTTTTTTTTTTTTTAACCCCTTTGTTGATGATTGACAAAAGGGGGGAGAAGTATTTTGAGTTTATATGTATGTTTTATATGCATGTTTTGTTTTATTTATAAGTTTGTCGTTTAATTGTTTAATTGGTATCAAGAGCATTATTTAAGAGCATGTTTTTATTGGTATCAAGAGCACGTTTTATGCAGGATGCATTTCATATGTTTGGAATCAAGAGCATGTTTTTGTATTTGGTACCTTGTTTTATGCATGTCTATGCATACATGTTTGTGAGCTTACATTGCATATATTTATTGTTTATTCCTATGCATGAGTTAAGGGGAGCTTCTTTGAAGCTTAACTTTAATCCATACATATATAACTCCATTAGTTTTGTCATCATCAAAAAGGGGGAGATTGTTGGCCCAGAGGCTTCCACTCTAGTTTTGATGATGATTAACTCATGTAGTTATGTTTACTAATTATCTTGTGATGTTTAGTTTCAGATCATTAACCAAGATATTAGTTGGTGATTGCTTCAACAAGAAGGTTGGAAGCTTTCACAAAGCTTTCACATGGTGATTCCAGAGCCCGAGCATCATGATGATACATAGCACTCGTTGGAGTCTAGCTCGTGGATCACGGTTTGGATCGAGTCGACTTGAAGATGGAAGATCGTCAAGAAGACTTAGGTATCCATAGTTTAGTGTGTTTTAGATCCATGTGTAAAGATTAGATAGTTGATAATGCTCAAGTTCACAACACACACAAGTTTTATGTTTTGGAATTGGTTTTCATGAATAAATTGATTAAAACAAGTTTAAATGGTTTTTATGTATATTAGATGTGTTCGATATACATACATGCTTCATATCTTAGACAAACTTATTTTGATATGCCTATTCATGAGTTTTAGGAAAAATCAGATTTCCTATTGAAAATTCCAAGTTTGACAAAATACAGTTTTTGATTTTTGATAATATTTGCAAGACACAAAAATGGTTCAAAATGTTTGATATTTGTCTTGAAATATTTATCACATGTTTGTATATCCATGTAATATGATAAAACTATTTTTATGGATTTATAGAAGATTTATGGGATTTATTAGAATATTTTTAAACCCTATTTTCTGACCCAGAACAGTGCCTGACAGGCTCTGGTGGTCGACCAGTCGGTCGACCGACGTGCACAGATCTGTGCACATTGGCCAGGCACAGGGGCCGGTCGACTGGGCGGTCGACTGGACCAGAGAGCTCTGCTCTCTGTTTTCTATGGTCGACCAGCCGGTCGACCGCAGGTCCCCAACGGTCATATTTATGACCGTTGGTGGTCGACCGGGCGGTCGACCGCCAGCTGTTCTGGCTGACAAAAACAGCCAACGGCTAGTTTTCTGTTTGGGTCTATATAAGCCCCATTTCTTTGGGATTTTGGCCAAGTTTTTAAGAGCTAAAATTTCTCTCATTTCTTGGTGTTTAAAACAAGTTTTCAAAAGTGTTTTGTGCCAAAAGATCAATCTTATTTGTTTTAAGTGTTTTGTTCATTTCAAAGAAATTAGGGTTTTGGGAATTAGTTTTTGATCTAAACTTCTATATCTATTTTGGTGTTTTCCCAAGAGAATTTCTTTGATCAAAACACTTTGTTTTTCACACTTGAGCTTATCTTCTATCCTATTCTATTAGGATCTTTGTTTTGTGGAAAAAGAGGTTGTTTGTGGTTGAGATATACCACTTGTTGTAAAAACCCTTTGTTGGTTGCTCCCTCTTTGGTAGAGGTTGAGGTTGTGGTTTGCTCCCTCTAGTGAGAGGTGGAGTTTGGTTGTTTGGCTACGGGCTTATCCCTCTTCGGTAGAGGTGGATTGTATTTGTATTGCCTCGGTGGAGGTTGTTGTTTGAGAGAGGAGTTCGGTACTCCCGGTTGTACAAATCCTCCTCGGTGGAGGTTCCCTCGGTGGGAGTCCTCGGTCGACAAGTTAGTGGATTAGAAATCCTTCTCGGTGAAGGCGGGGACGTAGAGCTAGGGGCTCAAACCTCGAAACACATCTTTGTCTTTGCATTTGATCCATTGACTCTCTCTCTTTACTTTGTGTTGTGCATTGCATCATTCATATCATCATATCTTATATGCTTGTGTTGTCCTTGCTTTGATTCATATTGCTTATTCATTATATGCTTGGATTGTTTGTGTGTGCCTCACTTGTGCCTAACCACGAGAGCTTCATATAGCGCCTCAACTCTTATTCAGAGGAATCAAGAGGAGTTAGTCCAGAGCCCTTCACGGGGAATTCGGCTACACTCGTTGGTTTCACTAAGTGTTGTTGCAATTAGTTTTGTAATTCCGCATTTAGATCTTAGATTAGCCTTATCACCTATTCACCCCCCCCTCTAGGTGATTTCACCCTCGAGCAGCACCCACAATGTGAATGCATGTGAGAAAGGTAGAGGCCCCTCATCCCCCGACCACCTCTTGAATCTTAGGCCGCAGGACTCGCCCTTACAGTTCAAAATTCTAGACTTCAGCGCCCTCTACAAAAAGAATTACAAAGGGAATTCCGCCAGATAGCCACTCCCCATCCGTCTTGTTGGCCCAGAGGCCTTCCACTCTATTTTTGATGATGATTAACTCATGTAGTTATGTGTACTAATAATCTTGTGATTTTAGTTTCAGATCATTAATCAAGTTATTAGTAGGTGATTAGCTTCAACAAGATGATTTGGAAGCTTTCACATGTTGATTCAAGAGCCCGAGTGTCAAAGATCATATATAGCACTTGCTCGGTGGATCAAGGAGTTTTGGATCGAGTCGACTTGGAGACGGCGCTCTACAAGAAGACTTTGGTACCATATTTTAGTTTTGTGTTTAGATCCAAATTGTAAAGATTAGAATAGTATGATATGCTCTAGTTCACAACACACACGTTTCATGTTTTGAATATTGGTTTTCGGTTTTTCCGTTTTTGGTTTAACCGATCTTAGTTTGCATGAATAGATAGATTCAAAACAAGTTTACATGGTTTAATGTATATTAGATTTGTTCTATATACATGCATGTTTAACTTCCTAGACAAACTTAGTTTTAACTTACTTATTCATGTGTTTTATGTTTTGGTATTTTTAACAAAACATATTTTGGAATTAAAGTCAAAAATATGGATATATATGTTTCATGTATATAGGATTATATCCATATACATCATGCCTAAATGTTGTTTAATATCATGTTTTTGTATTTGGATGAGTTTTGGACAAAATGTATTTTCTATTCAAAAATCCAAGTTTTAGAAAATACAGATTTTGGTTTTTGATAAAAATGATAAGACACAAAAATTGTTTCAAAATGTTTGTTATTTGTGATGAAATTTTTATCACATGTTTATATTTCAATACAAAATGAGAAAACTATTTTTGTGTAATTTTTATAAGTTTTATGGATTTATTAAATATATTTTACCCTATTTTTCAGACTCTGGGAACTGGCTGACAGGCCAGGTCGGCCGACTGCACGGTCGACCGCACCAAGGGCCGGTCGACCGGGCGGTCGACCGACGTGCACAGAGCTATGCACGTCTGACAGCACAGTGAGCCGGTCGACCGGGCGGTCGACTGTAACTGAGAGCAGTGCTCTCTGTTCTTTTCGGTCGACCCGGCGGTCGACCGACAGTTGCCAACGGTCAAAATCCGACCGTTGGACGGTCGACCGACCGGTCGACCGTTAGGGCATTTTTGGCAGTTTCTGCTGCCAACGGCTAGTTTTGAACTTGGCCTATAAGTACCCTTTGGAAAGAGTTTTTCTCTAAGAATTTTTTGGACGAATTTCTGAGCTTTCTCTGGTGTTTAAACAAGTTTTAAAAAGAGTTTCTTTGTGCTAAAAGGATCAATCTTATTGTTTTAAAAGTGTTTCATTATTTCAAAGAAAAATAGTCTTTTGGGAATTTGGTTTGGTTCTATCATTCTATATCTTTGTGGTGATTTCCCAAGTGATTTTTCTTTATTTTTAACACTTTGTTTTCTCCACACTTGAGCTACTTCGACTATCTCATCTATAGCATCTTTGTGGGAGAAAGAAATTGTTTGTGGTTGTTTGTTAGACCACCAAGTTGTAACCCTTTCCTTGCTTTGTGCCTTGCCCCCATTGTGTTGAGGAGGTTGTGCATTTGGGTTGTATCCCTCAAGTTGTGAGGTGATCCTTGTGTTGCTTGGTGCTAATCCTCAAGTTGTGAGGTGATTGTTTGTTGGATTGGAGTTGTGCCTCAAGGAGGAGGTTGTGTTTCTAAAGAGAGGAGTTGGGTACTCCTTGTAATTGTGATTGCCCAAATCCTCGGTGGAGGTTCCCTTTGTGGGAGTCCTTTGTGGACAAGCTAGTGGATTGGAAATCCTTCACGGTGGTGAAGGCGGGGATGTAGAGCTGGGTGCTCGAAGCTCGGAACATATCTTGTTGTTTGCGCTTGATCCCTTGACTCTTGCTCTCTCTTTACTTTGTGCTCATTGCTATATCATTTACTTGCTTGAGTGTGCATCTAGTATTGTAATTGCAATTAGTTTTTAAATTCCGCATTAAGTTCATTAGATTAGCATATTCACCTATTCACCCCCCCTCTAGGTGAATTATAATTGGTATCAGAGCTACGCTCCTGATATTTAGGTTTAACCACCTAGGAGTGAGATCTTGGTTTGCTAATCTTCATTTGCACACATTTAGTTTGCACTCATGGATAGCCCTCCTATGTTTGATTTTGCTAGACATGACATTTGGATAGCTAAGATGAGTAGCCATTTAAAAGGCCTAGGACATCTAGTTTACCAAGCCTCTACACAAGAATCCTTCCCAAATAGTAGCAAGCATAAAAAAGACAAATGCATTAGCCCTTAAGACACTTAGAGCATCTCTCAATGAAGATCTTTTATATGTGTTTGATCGTTATGACTCGGCTTTTGCAGTTTGGAGTATATTGACGTCTCCCGAGCTACCCGTGATTATCAACAAGTTGAGGAGATCTAGGAGAGACAAGTCCGACGAGCATTGCCTCATGGTCCAAGGGAAAGACTCCCTTGAGGTACATTCGGATTTTCAACTAGATGATAGCTCTAGTTCATATTGCCATGGATGTTTTGAAGTTCAAATTTAAATGTAGAACTTGCATCTAAACTTGAAAATTTTGTGGAAAAATATAACTCTTTGAAAAAGAAGCATTTTGATTTAAAAGAAGAAATGAAAGATTTATGCTCAACTTTTGAATCGGTTTTGCAAGAGAAGGAAGAGATTACTAGTGAACATGACTCACTAAGATCTCAACTAGACCTTACCCTTAAGAGATTGAAGTTTTGAAAAATAAAAATGATTGTGATGATATTTTGAAGAACAATGAGGTTTTATCTTCAAAATTGGATTTTGTTTTAAAAGATAACCTTGTCTTGAAAGATGAAATTGATTTAATTACAAAAGAATTGGATTTGATTTTGAATAAAAATAAATCTTTGCAAAATGATATTGATATATATGTTTGCCATGCTAGTGTAGCTTCACCTAGCACTTCTTTTGCATGCTCCACTTTGTCTTCTAATATTGAGAATGATATAAATGTTTTGAAGAAAAGTGTAGATTGTTTGGGCTCCACTTTGAGCCAATGTACTTTAAATCATAAATGTTTGGAAACCTTGGTTCGCAAGAAACAAGTTCCATCTTTGCATGTACACCATTCACGGCATACACATGCTCCACATGGACACAATCATAACACGTATGCTCACGTGTACACATGTACACATTGTGGTCGTAAGGGCCACCTTGCTAGATTTTGCTATGATCGTATACATGTTGAAAATTTAGCAAATCATCTGATTTGGGTTAGGAGAGATACTAACCCCTATGGACCCAAAAGAAAATGGGTACCAAAAATCACCTCTATGCTTTTTGATTTAGGTGGGAGCTCTCGCATAACGTGAGAGTGTTGGTGCCTTGAGGTGGATGAGTTCCAAGCTTAAAGAGAACCATTTTGGATGCATCACTTTCAAGGAGCTTGGTGGAGAGGACCACCATTGGTTTGGAGAACTAGAGAAGTGCCTTCATTGGTTTTGGTATCATTCTCTAACTCCCGTTTTTATTTGCATGCTTTTCATGTTCATCTATTTATAGCATGTTTAGTTGTTCATTATGCTTGTGCCATGTTCATTAGATTGGTGATATACTTGTTTAGTTATTTGAGACACCCATGGACCTATCTTTGTGTTCTCACCTTGTTTTTAACTAATATGTATGTCCTAGATCTAATGCACATGCATACACATAATGATCATATGTGTGTTTATGATTTTTGTTTTGTTTTCATGTTTATAGTTTATTATGTTAATGCCATGATTCTTAGATCATTGACATGCATGTATAGCTCTTGAGATCACCCATGTGTATATGGACCCATATGTTGTGTTCTCACCATTTGTTTAGCTATTATGCACATCATAGCTCTAATAACATGTGGATTTACATAATGATCATGTTTATGATTTTCATGTTGATTTATGTCCCGTTTTATGCCTCATATCTTGAATATATGTTTAAATGTTAGTTTTCATTAAGGTTAGAAGTTATACTTGTACATGTAGTGGGCCACAAATAAATCTTTATATATGTTTGTGCTTGGATGCTTATTTGTACCCATTAGATGTTCTAGTATAGTCTAGTTTTGATGATTCATGCATTCTAACTTGTATTCCCTATTTTGGACATGTTTTTGTGATCATGTGTTTTCACTTCATGTATATGTTTATTTTGCCAAACCTTAAGATATACATGTATACCCCTTGAGTCATTTGTTTTTCATGCAAATCTTTATTATGGACTCAAATTGTGTTTAGGGATATGTATGTATACTTTTTGTGCTGTCAAAACATACATATGCCTTAAAGTATAATTTGTTTTAATGAAAATTTAGTTTTTCATGTTTTAATGTTTAAGGAATTCAAATCAAGCTTAACTGAATATGTTCATGATGATATGTGACACATAACACTTGTTCACTCACTTTATTAGGTTCTCATGACTTTGTTTTCATGAGTATGATATGGGCTTTATGGATTTTGAGTGTTTAGTGACCATGTGATTTACATGTGTTTCATGAAAAACAATTTTGTTGTTATTTCTTGCTTGAAGGATTTCGTACTAGTTTTCAACTTTATCCATAACTAGTTCGTGTTCTTCACTTTGGTAGAGTTTTTCAAACGTACTCTATTTTCAAACCTATTTTTGAAAACTCCTACCTTCTATGGGTGGTTGGATGGGAGATCATGCTCATGTATGCTTTATAGTGAAAATCATTTTAAACTTGAACATGATTGGGAGGCTAGGAAATATGAGATATACATTTGATATTATTGTTGTTTCAATTGGTATCATTGAATTCTTTCAATAGGTATCAATATTGACATTTTTGTATACTCATATATTTTTTGTATATGTATGCTTGCACTCAAAGAGTATCAATTTCAATTGGTATCTAACTTTTCATACATATATATGTTTTTATTTGTGCTTATTATATTCATATATCTAAAGCACAAATTTTGATCATGATAAAGCTTGTTTTATAATGACTATCTTGTTTCAATTGACTAGTTTTCAATTGGTATCCATATACAAGCTTATTCATTGTTTCATTTGTATTTCTTAGAGAGGGAGAAAACATGTATTTCATCTTTCAATTGGCTTTTCAAAAAAAAAAATTCAATTGGTATTTGTTTTCCACTCCCATACTTTATGATTGAAAATTTCAATTTGGTATCATATGTTCAAGATGAAAAATATTTACAATTGGTATCAAAATTTTTGTTTAGACATTCAAAATTTATTATGTTTAATTTCAATTGGTATCAAGATTTTTATATGTTTTGCTTAAAATTGGTATCAACATGTTCCTTTCAATTGGTATCAAGATGCTTTACTTTGACAAATTTTTTAATTGATATCTTAATTGATTATCACCCCTTATTGACTTTGTTTTGTTTTAGACAAAAAGGGAGAACATTGTTTTTATTTTTTTTTTACCCTTTGTTGATTCTTTGTTTCGAACAAAAAGGGGGAGAAGATTTTGTTTTGTTTTGCTTGTTTACCCCTTTGTTGATGATTGACAAAAAGGGGGAGAAGATCTTGAGTTTATATATGCATATTTATTTTTTTGCATATATTAAGTTTAATCTAGTTTAAGTTTAATTGGTATCTAGAGCATGTTTTGTTTTTAACAATTTTATTGTGTATCTAGAGCCTTTTATTGTTTATGCATATCTATGCATGCTTCATGTTTCATATATTTCATTGCATATTTATGTTTATTTGTTTATGCATAAGTTAAGGGGGAGCTTCTTTGAAGCTTAACTTTAATCCATGCATATATAACTCCATGAGTTTTGTCATCATCAAAAAGGGGGAGATTGTTGGCCCAGAGGCCTTCCACTCTAGTTTTGATGATGATTAACTCATGTAGTTATGTGTACTAATAATCTTGTGATTTTAGTTTCAGATCATTAATCAAGTTATTAGTAGGTGATTAGCTTCAATAAGATGATTTGAAAGCTTTCACATGTTGATTCAAGAGCCCGAGCGTCAAGATCATATATAGCACTTGCTCGGTGGATCAAAGAGTTTTGGATCGAGTCGACTTGGAGACGGCGCTCTACAAGAAGACTTCGGTACCATAGTTTAGTTTTGTGTTTAGATCCAAATTGTAAAGATTAGAATAGTATGATATGCTCTAGTTCACAACACACACGTTTCATGTTTTGAATATTGATTTTCGGTTTTTCTGTTTTCGGTTTAACCGATCTTGGTTTGCATGAATAGATAGATTCAAAACAAGTTTACATGGTTTAATGTATATTAGATTTGTTCTATATACATGCATGCTTAACTTCCTAGACAAACTTAGTTTTGACTTACTTATTCATGTGTTTTATGTTTTGGTATTTTTAACAAAACATATTTTGAAATTAAAGTCAAAAACATGGATATATATATGTTTCATGTATATAGGATTATATCCATATACATCATGCCTAAATGTTGTTTAATATCATGTTTTTGTATTTGGATGAGTTTTGGACAAAATATATTTTCTATTCAAAAATCCAAGTTTTAGAAAATACAGATTTGGTTTTTGGTAAAATGATAAGACACAAAAATTGTTTCAAAAATGTTTGTTATTTGTGATGAAATTTTTATCACATGTTTATATTTCAATACAAAATGAGAAAACTATTTTTGTGTAATTTTTACAAGTTTTATGGATTTATTAAAATATATTTTACCCTATTTTTTAGACTCTGGGACTGGCTGACAGGCCAGGTCGGCCGACCGCTCGGTCGACCGCACCAAGGGCCGGTTGACCGGGCGGTCGACCAACGTGCACAGAGCTGTGGCACGTCTGGCAGCAAAGTGAGCCGGTCGACCGGGCGGTCGACCGTAACTGAGAGCAGTGCTCTCTGTTCTTTTCGGTCGACCCGGCGGTCGACCGACAGTTGCCAACGGTCAAAATCCGACCGTTGGACGGTCGACCGACCGGTCGACCGTTAGGGCATTTTTGGCAGTTTCTGCTGCCAACGGCTAGTTTTGAACTTGGCCTATAAGTACCCCCTTTGGAAAGAGTTTTTTCTCTAAGATTTTTTTTGGACGAATTTCTGAGCTTTCTCTGGTGTTTAAACAAGTTTTAAAAAGAGTTTCTTTGTGCTAAAAGGATCAATCTTATTGTTTAAAAGTGTTTCATTATTTTAAAGAAAAATAGTCTTTTGGGAATTTGGTTTGGTTCTATCATTCTATATCTTTGTGGTGATTTCCCAAGTGATTTTTCTTTATTTTAAACACTTTGTTTTCTCCACACTTGAGCTACTTCGACTATCTCTTCTATAGGATCTTTGTGGAGAAAGAAATTGTTTGTGGTTGTTTGTTAGACCACCAAGTTGTAAACCCTTTCCTTGCTTTGTGCCTTGCCCTCATTGTGTTGAGGAGGTTGTGCATTTGGGTTGTATCCCTCAGTTGTGAGGTGATCCTTGTGTTGCTTGGTGCTAATCCCTCAAGTTGTGAGGTGATTGTTTGTTGGATTGGAGTTGTGCCTCAAGGAGGAGTTTTGTTGTTAAAGAGAGGAGTTGGGTACTCCTTGTAATTGTGATTGCCCCAAATCCTCGGTGGAGGTTCCCTTTGTGGGAGTCCTTTGTGGACAAGCTAGTGGATTGGAAATCCTTCACGGTGGTGAAGGCGGGGATGTAGAGCTGGGTGCTCGAACCTCGGAATATATCTTATTGTTTGCGCTTGATCCCTTAACTCTTGCTCTCTCTCTCTCTTTACTTTGTGCTCATTGCTATATCATTTACTTACTTGTGTGTGCATCTAGTATTGTAATTGCAATTAGTTTTTAAATTCTGCATTAAGTTCATTAGATTAGCATATTCACCTATTCACCCCCCCAGGTGAATTACACATCTCAACTCCCATTTCCATGATCTGAAGCTATTAGATGCTTCTTGTAGTCCGTCGATAATATCGTTGGTGGATGGATCACTGAATGCCACTTTGATGACCCCAGATTCCTTGCTGATTTTGAGTTTAAGATCAGCCATGGCTCTTGTGATCTTAATTCTATCCACTATCTCTTTCTTCTTGACTCCTTCCTTTGCCTCCCCTGTAACTAGGCCAATTGGGTGTCGGGCAACTTCTCCTCTCGTCGAGCCCAGGCCGGACAATCACTGGCGAGATGGCCATGCTTTCAAGAGACATAACATGTCAACCCGATGGCACTCATCCTTCCAGTGACCCAATCCCCCACGCAAATGACACTTAGAGGTTAGGGGTTCATCTCTTACCTTTATAGGAGATTTTTGCAGCTGGTCGTCTATTCTCGCTGCCCACTCTTTCTTGATTGTCGATCTCGATCTCACTGGCACCCTCCCTTATCCTAATTGCTCTCTTTTAGTGGAGAAGAAAAGAGAAGGAAGGGTCTTTTTGCTGCAGCCCCCTGAGAATTTCCATCAGATCATTCTCAGAGAATAGCCTCACTAGCGATCCCACCGGCTTTTATCCACACAACGACTCCAATATGTAGATGAGGGAGAGAAAGCCATTGCCTTGCCTTTCCCTTTTTCCCCCTCTGAATCCCTTGAATTGGGGGCGGATCTAAGAGGAGAATGCCTCCTTAAGATCTCACCACACAAGTAGGCAGTGAACCTCACCATGCAACGAGGACTTTCTCATAATTCAAATCTCACTTTATCTCGCCGCCGCTGAGCCGGGTCTTAGGAAACAACAATCCTAAAACATATTGATTTGTTTTATGACGCGGTCACTGTTATGTTATGTGAAAACGTGAGCCACAAGAATCAAAACTACAACACAAATGATAATTAATCCACGGAATTGACTAGCTCTTGCTGGCCTCTCCAACGAAGAAGTTCCTTAAATAATTCACATGTGAGGCACATTTCCAAAGGGTTTGAATGCGTTTGAGTCTATGACAGACAATTGGACCAAGCACAAAAGTCCGGCTCGCACCTAGTCAACCAATCATTTTCTCTGGATCGAACCTATATAAAGAGCACAAGCAGAGGCCTTTTGTATCATCAATCACACGCTCATTCTGTCTTCTCCTCAGTTTTAGAGACTAGTAGTGTTGTCCTCGCTCCTTCAAGTTTTCTCCTTCTGTCTCGAAGAATTTGTAGTTCAATCTCAAGATGAGTCCAATGAGAATCTGCACTGCCTTGCTCTTTGTAGCCTACTTCTTCTCCGGACTCATGCAGCTCGCTCACGGCCAAGCGCCGGCACCTTCCCCGATGACGAACGATGGCGCTGCGATCGATCAAGGGATTGCTTATGTGCTCATGCTTGTGGCTCTCCTTGTTACTTATCTTGTTCATTGAAACCAATAAGGAGGTGTAATTGATTTCTTAGAAGAGACTTCTCACTCCTCCCACAGTGACTTCTCTGGAAGTGAATTGTTGCTTACATGCTCACAAGATTCTTTGTAAATTAAGTTTTGTAATTAATATTACATACTTACTGTTATAGCTGTATTTCTCAATTCTTTCTCTCGAATTTTTCAATTGGCTACCATCTCCTTCTTGTATTTCCTTTATAATTACTACGCTCTGCAATGTCATGCAGTTTTAAAATGTTCACCATGACTGCCTGGTCTAAACATAAATTTTTTGACATGTATCAATATCTATCTAAAAAACCATTCATGAAGGTTTTAAAAAGAAAAAGGGCTCGTTGCTTGTTTATTTATAACTGATAAATTTTAAACTGGAAAAACTGTTGAAATCCTAAACCCCTCTTCCCTGTAGGATGAGAAGAGCTGAGCAATAATCAATTTTAGTTTTTAATGAGTTTTAAATTTAAAGTGATAGAATTTGCATTTCCAATATTATTGACAGGAGTCTAGTCCAACTCTAAAAATTATAAAATAAAAGTAAAAAAATCATTTCCAGAGAAAGAAGTATATATACAATCTCCAATCATTATCATGCGTGTTCGCAGCTGAAACGCACTCTCTGCATGGCCATGAGAAAAAGATGTCCACAACAAAGAAAACTTGCTAACATATAGAAAATAAGTTAAAAAAAAATTTAGCAACGTTTTGGACATGTTTGAGCCAAAATTACTTTATAGATGATGAGATAGATTCTTCAACTTGTATCTTAAAAGAAGGTATGATCTCTTATTTCACTGAAACCCGTATTTGGTATCTCTACATTTATTAAACATCTACTCGAAACTTGACCTAGGCATTGGAAGAAAGTGGATCAGAGCCAAGATCCACCAAACTAAATTTCATCAATATCTTTTTTGCAATATTTATGCACCTATCCCTTTATCTTTATAGCTGAGCTTATAATTTCATATCTAAGAGTTGAACTAGCTTAACACCTTATGTGAACCCAACTACTCCATTGTAATTACGCCCGCCAGTAGACATGTATGTGCATGTATTTGTATTAAACAAACTGCAAATTTTAATGAAGGTACTTAAATTCGGGATATGAGGAAATATAGGCCGTTGATTAAGAGAGAGAGTAAATTAAGACAGTTTTCCCTCTCCTCGGAAGAAAGAACAAAGTACTATATATATACGAGTAACTCAATTAATTCATTATCCTAAACCTGAACATAAGTACTATATATATGGGTAACACAAGTGTCCTCTTACTTCGCTCTCCGAAAATCTACTAAAATATTCAATCATCAGCTCAGAAAGTCAATCAATTACTACTAAAAAAAAGCAAATTCATGATTCCAACAAAAAAAAAAATTAAACAATAGATGGTGTTGCAGTTTCAGAATAAAGTGTGCAATACAAGTACAAGTACCATAAAAAATAATCACAAAAACCAAGAGCCATCACGCGTGAACCATCAACCCCTTTTATGCAGTTTCAACTCTGAGCTTTCTAATTAACTTCACTTTAACCATGACTAGTCAGTCATGTCTGATAATTTAGAGAAGAAGAATTTTATGTATCTTATTCCACCAAGGATTACATCAATATATATATAGACATGTGGAGAGAAGAATAAAGAAACTATGCACGTCTAGATACATTGAACCACATGCCTATATACAAGAGGTACAGATACAATGAACCACAACCTCACAGGAGGTTCAGATACAATGAACCACATGTCAGTTAACCCCCCCCTAAAACTCACGGTGGATCAAATACCGAGAGTTTGGACAAGACTGTGAAACTGATGAGAGGTCTGCACCTTGATGATCAAGATCGGGACAAGATGACATAGAGTTATTTTACTCATTTATTTGTGAGAATTATATTGGAGAGTTCTAGGGTTAGTTCCTGAATTGGTGAATTGTATTGGAGAGTTCTACGGTTAGTTTGTTTGAAAGAATTTTACGGCCACTTGCGTAGATTTTCGATTTGGATCTTTGGATCAATTTGTAACTCTTGTTATTCAGATGTTTGAATAATATTCTCTCTTCTCTCTTCTGCCCCGAGGACGTAGGAAAGTTACTGAACCTCGTTAAATCTCGTATTCGCTCTTCAGTTTGTATTCGTGCTATAATTGTTTGGTGATTGACTTGGCATTGGAATGCTGATCTTTGTGATTGGCATATTGGATTCCTCCAGAGGGCGCAACAAGTGGTATCAGAGCTTCCCAGGTTTGGCTATGGATTGTGTGTTGAACCCAAGAAAATCGCGGTCGGTGGAGATCGTGTATCGATCTCGGAGCGACGTTGGACTATTCGTGGAATATGTGTTGATCTTATAACAGTTTTTGGATGTTTCATTGGGATCATTTTGTGTGGAGTAGACCATTCGAAAACTCGTCTATGATTTCACTTTGAAGTAAAGTTTCAATCTTTATCTATTTGAATCTATTTCCATTGGTTTTCTGCATTGTTATTGATGCTTACTAGAGGAGATATGGCCGAGGGTATTCAGTCAATGGTAAAACCGTGAACATTCATCAATCGAAGATCGATGTGGTGAAGTTTGATGGCACGAACAATTTCGGTATGTAAAAATGCGAGATGATGGATGCATTGCATGCACAGAATTTGTAAAAGAAACCAGTAGTGACTTCAGAGAAGTATTTAACAAGATGAATTGAACGACATGCAGTATCATTAGGTCTTTTTTGACATAAGATATCAAATATCATGTGATGAATGAGACTTCCGTAAGGAAGATTTGAGAGATCCTTGAAGGTAAGTATTTAACGAAGAGCATTGAGAAGTGGTTGCATCTGAAAAGGAGGCTATAGTACTTCTAGTTAAGAAAGGATCTCCATTGGTGAGAATATGGACAACTCCATGAAGCTTCTTGCAAACCTAGCTAATGTAGAGGAGGTGATTAAGGATGATACAAGGCATTGATTCTTTTAAGCTCTCTTTCGAATAAAGAATATGAGACCTTCGTTCTAACTTTGATCAATGGTAAAACTTCACTTAGCTACAATGATATGTCAACTGCTCTTGTGAATCATGAGGTGAGGAGAAAGGACAAGGAGTCTTCTTCTAGTAGGACAATAACAGAGGTATTGACTGCAAGAGGAAGGTTCCAATCCTAAGAAGGGTAAGGGAGATGTTGGTAAGTCCAAAACTGATATCATTAATTGGGAAGAACCAGTATGCTTTCTGCAAGGAAGAAGAACATTGAAAAGATTGATTATTCAAGGTTCAAGAAGGAGAAGGAACCAAAATCAATGGCAAACATCGCACAGCGGATGATGGGGTGCTCATTCTGAATCTTCAATGTTGTCTCTCTATTACACCTACTGTTTGCTATTCAGAGGAACCTGAGTGAATTTTAGGTACGGGTGCTACTATCATGTTTATCCCAAGTGAGAGTGGTTTTCTAGTTTTGAAAAACTAGATGGGGCTTAGTGTCATTCGAAAATGGTCACACAAGCCATATAGAGGGATAAAACAATTCTCATCAAGTTGTCGGATGGGATGGTGAGAGAGTTGAAGAATATGAGATATATTCCTCAGCTGATGAAGATTATTATATCAGTTGGAGCTTTGGAGGTGCAGGGCCTTAGGGAGACTCTTGGGAGAAGACGTTATCAAGATGTTCAATGGCTCCTTGATAGTTCTGAAGGGCAATCGACGTAACAACTTATATTACTTGAAGAGTGGTGTAGTGATTGAAAATTTGGTGGCTTCAGAATGTATAGATAGCGATTCTACCAGGTTTTGGCAGATGAGACTCAGAGATGTTGGTTTAGATTCTTGCAAGCTTTGGCGTAGTAAAAATTATTGGAAGGTGAATTGACTTATAGTTTGGAATTTGATGAATATTGCATTCTGGACAAGAAAACGAAGGTGAAATTTGGAACCGTTACTCACCACTCAGAAGATCTTCTTGATTATGTTGACATTAATATTTGGGTCCTACCAAAATTGCATTACTTGGAGGCCATCAGTACTTTGTCTCTTTCATTTATGATGTATCAAGGTGTTGTTGGGATACTTTATGAGACAAAAGTTTAAAGTTCTAGATTGTTCATGAAGATGAAGAAGTTAATGGTGAAAAGAATGGTCGGAAGATCAAAGTGCTTCATTTGATTATGTTGGGGAGAACAAGGATCGGTTCCTTAAATTTGATCAGAATATAGTATTGATATTCACTTCACGGTTGGAAAACAAAGGTTGGTTAAAGAGATGAATCATTTTTACTGGAGAAGATTCAGTATTTATTGTCTAATGCATAATTAGACAAGTCATTTTGGACTGAGACTTTAGAATATGTAGTCACCTCATGGATAGGTTGTCGTTGACTATGATAGGAGGTAAAACTCAATTGGATATTTGGTCATGTGGAGCTGCTCAAGACTATGCTTTGCTGCGGGTAATTGGAAGTCCGACCCACTTTAGTGTTAAAGATGACTAGTTGAATCCGCGAGTAAAAAAGTCTGTGTTTTTTGGAGTTAAAAAATTTGAAAGCTACAAGCTATGAGACTTCGAAAAAAAAGAAGATTGTATTGAGCAAGTGTGTCACATTTGATGAGACTTCATTGTTGAAGTCTATCATCTCTCAGCTGGTGGAGAGAAAGAAGACCAAAGATGTATCGCAGTAGGTGGAGGTTGATGGTACTCCACCATCTCCAATTGGTTCAGTATCAGTTGGGATCTCACCGGATGTGACACCCAGTGGAGATCATGCAACCGGTTTAGATGTTGAACATGTTGAGAAGATGTTGAATTGTTTACTGCTATAGGAACTAAGATGAATCCGCGAAAGTGGGCGGTTGACTGTCCAGAACATTATTTTGTGCGACTGCATAACTAGCGGTCAATGCCCGGTCGACCGCCCAGTCGACTGACAGTCGTCGGTCTAGACCGACTCTGAGTTGGATTCTGAAATGTTTGATCCAATTTCAGATCTTTTGCTTTTCTTTTCTTTTGAATTTTCTGGCTATATGTAGAGTGGTATTGACCCTGTTGGTTGTACCTGAATTGATGAATTGTATTGGAGAGTTCTAGGTTAGTTTTTTTGAGAGAATTACACGACCAATTGTGTAGATTCTTGATTTGGATCTTCGGATCATTTTTGTAACCTTATAACTCAGTTGTTTGAATAAAATCTTCTCCTTTCTACCCTGAGGACGTAGGCAAGTTGCTGAACCTCATTAAATCTCGTGTTCTCTCTTTGGTTTGTGTTCGTGCTATAATTGTTTGGTGATTGACTCGGCTCGGTATTGGAACGCTGATCTTGATGATTGGCGTGTTAGATTCCTCCGGAAGGCGCAATATGGAGCCCATGCAGGTGTCACATAAGACTAAATTCTTCAGAGAAAAATAAGAAGCAAATCTAGGAAAGTAAATTGTGGTCCTAGCTCACTAAGATTTTAGCTAGCACAATACTCTTCTATTTACTGATTTTTGATCTCTTATTTTTAATGCGCATGACAATTCATTTCTCATTTAATAAGAATAATATCATATTTGTGTTAGTGTATTCTTTTTTTATTGAAAATAATAAGATGCACACTATTAGGTTTTTAAAATTTTTGAATTGTAATATAACAAAAAGGGAAGTTAACCCCACCCATTTCTTTACTTTTTTTACTTTTTAAGAAAAATGATTTATAGCCTCTTTGCTTAATATATGGCTTTTGTTCCAAGGCACATCCAAATGTTACCCCTCCCTCGGCATTTAATATAGTAGAGATAATAATATATGGCTTTCTATACTTTTGACTTGTTCCTGATTTTTCATTTTTCATTGTA
This sequence comes from Agave tequilana, assembly GCA_038442645.1. Taxonomy (NCBI): domain Eukaryota; kingdom Viridiplantae; phylum Streptophyta; class Magnoliopsida; order Asparagales; family Asparagaceae; genus Agave; species Agave tequilana. Next base: position 229,430 of record JAVJIF010032886.1, read on the forward strand.
CTCTCCTTAATATTACAGGCAACGATAACTATGTAAGATATTTAAGCAAAAGTCTGCCAGTAACTTTGTTTTCAAGAATAACCCTTTAGAAATCGTCCTATGGACAAGTTCAGTGTTGAATTGAAAGAATTGATTCTCCTTCAAAAGACACGGAATGTATTTATTATCATGACTGGAAATAAACTAGTTGCAACCTTGACCTCGTTGTACTCATCTTTTGCCAAATTCAACGAGGACTTGTTCTCGTTGGCTCAGTCATCCTCTGGAATTTGAACATCCTTTGGCAAATTTGCATCCCAAAGTCGTTACATAGAACTCATTCCTATATAAAGCCACACGTTGAGGCCTTTTATCACCATCCATACTTATCTCTGTCTTCCTCAATCATTTAATTTCTACAATTTTTGTTCTGCCTCTTTGAAGCCTGCACCAAAGAATTTCAAGTGAAGATGAGTTCAACGAATATGTGCACTGTGCTCGTCGCCGCCTTCTTCTTCTCTGGGCTCATGCAGCTCGCCAATGGCCAAGCGCAGCACTTCGCCGATGACAAACGATGGCCCAGCGATCGATCAAGGGATAGCTTACGTGCTCATGCTTGTAGCTCTCCTTGTCACTTACCTTGTTCACTGAATTGTTCATGGGTTGTGAATGTGAAGTGGCAACTCCTTGAGAGCTTTGTGAAACACAATGGGAGCTTGTTGTAATCAATTCTTTTTACAGATTCCTTTAAACTATTTATATTTGCTTATTAATTTTCTGGTGTTATAGTAGCTGTACATGACTTGTTCCTCATTTTTCAAATAAAGTAAAGCAAATCGTTAACAATCAGGATGAGGATTTCAGAAAACAGCCTGAGTTAAATAGTACAAACACAATAGTTTTCCAAAGAGCAAAAGTAAATGCTCAAGTATAACTCAACTAGAAGCATACTTGTCCCTCTCTTCGTGTTTCTGATTGATTCTAAATTTTCTTCTTCGATTTTCCTCATGTAACTGGCTAGAGCAATGTTAGATTAGACTGGTGGTCCGCAAACCACAGCTTTTGGTTGAACAAAGAAAACAAGAAAAGAAAAAATTGATTTGAGCATCACCAGTCAACCAACTAAGTTGCTTTTTCGATGTGAAATGTACAGGACAAAAGTTAGCTTCATTCGTCAAAGTAATTGATTAAATCGTCCATATAGAATTCTGGCCAAGTAGACTCTATCTGAATAAACAACCAAAAAAAAAAAAATGCTAAAATGAATGTAAATAAAATAAAAGTAAAAAAAAAATATTAGAGAAAGAAGTATATATACAATCTCCAATCGTTATCACACGCGTTCGCAGCTAAAAGGCAGACTCTCTGCACAGCCACGAGAAAAGATGTCCCCAACAAAGAAAATTTACTAGCATATAGAAATAAAATTAAAAAAACATAGCAACAACCCCCCCCCCCCCCCCCCCCCCACAACAAAAAAAAAAAAAAATCATACACAACCGTCAATTCTCCGAAGGATGAGGAGATCGTCACACTGCCTCCTCTCCACTCCCCCTCCCTCAAGCACTCCCCAGATCCAAATCCTCTATTTTTTTTCCTTATTCTTTTTATTTTTCCGTTGGGTGGTCGGATCTGGCTATGTGACTCGGAAAGCGGGAAAGACAAATGATACTGCTAGATCTCGTTCTAACGCCAATGAACCCCGAAGACTTTCAGGTTAGAATTGTGCTCGAATCTATGAACACGGCACTCGAATTCGCGAGCGATTTACTCGAATTCACGAGTAAGAGATAACAACTCAAATCCACGAGCAATTTGGAGGAAAATTCAAAGTTTATTTATCAAAATTCGATGCTAAAAGAAAAAGTACAAGGCCTATTTATAAGCTTACAATAAATTCTAATCTATCTATGAAAACTAAATTGAAAATAAAAAGAAGAAAGTTCAAAATAAGAAAGTGAAAAATATATCTTTGGAATTCATATCTAACCCAATTACAAAATTCTAATCAGAATCAATATCCTAACATTAATAGGCTGTCGACAGGTGAAGAGTGATGTCGACAGGAGTGTAATCCCCTGACTTTCTGTAAAAACCTATCGACAGGTAAAGGATATTGTCAACGGACTGTAAACTTCTTACTTTCTGTAAAAACTTGTCGATAGCCAGAAGAAAGTGTTGCCGATAGATCATGTTGTTTGGCCTGCTATTTATCTTGTCTTTTCCTTGGTCTCCTACATCAGTCCCTCCCTTTTCAAAAGAACTTTTCCTCGAGTTCCTATCACTTTGATTTCGTCGGAATACTGTGTAGGCACCCCTTTCTTCGTAGATCTTTAGTAGTCAGTGGAATTAGTCTCATGGCAACTCTCTACGACGTTCCAAGTATACATATATATGTTCTTCCTTTCTCGATGGTAGCATCAACGTTATGTTGTCACGGTCTTTCCAAAAGAATATGGCACTTGTCCATGTCGACAATAGCACAATAATGGAATCTAGATAGGGTTTTGCCAATGGATATAGAAACTTGACACAGGTATATTACCTTGTGTGTTGGGCCCTGCTTGATCCATCCAATGTCGTAAGGATGAGGATTGGCTTCGTATGTAGTTTTAAATATTCACGATGTTTTTTGATAAGATATTCTCGCAGCTTCCATTGTCAATGAAAAGATTGCAGATTTTATCCTTGACCAACACTTGAATAAAAATTTAGTGTCGTTGTGTGGTTAAGGATGTTCTGATTGCAAAGAAACTTTTTGAACAATATAAGCGGTGCGGTCTCCATGTTTTCCGACAAAGTTAGACCCTCAAGCTCTATCTCAATTAGCACATCGTCTTCTTCTTCATAGTCTACCATATTAACTTGTATTCTCTTCCAGCACTCATTAGACTTATGTCCAAGTTCGCCACACCTATAACAATTACCGATTCTAGGCTTGGAGTTAAGATTGTCTTAACATTGGCGACTGCGAGGGTTATTATTGGTGTCGACGTAGAAGTTTTGTCATCGATGCTAATGGTTGACAAGCCCTCGTGAGCTCGGCTGAACTTTGTCTCCTTCTATAGTCTTCTCAATTGATAATTGACGCCTAGAAGGTAGAGCTATGCTTTGTAACCTCTCTACCTTTATGGCCTTGTTATGGGCCTCATCGACAGAGAACAGGACGTGGAGGGCTACATGTACTTAGATTGTGTACCTTAACATGTTGATGTACTTCGTGGTTTGTTGTTCTTCCGTCATTAATTGTTTGTACCACGATGAAAGCGGTATAACTCTCCTCCGTGTATGTGTCACCGCCCTCGTACCTTACCTGCGTTGCTCAAATTGATTGTAGAGGACTTATTGATATCAAGTGGAAGGAATCTATCTTGTAGGAGTTGCTTCATGCGCCTCCATGTCATTACAGGTAGTTTGCCTTGCATCTCCTTGTAATTTGCAATTGGTCTCACCATATGTTTGCTCCTCTTTTGAGCTTGTACACCGCGAACTTGATATGTTTTCCTCGGGACGTAAGCCATGTCAAAGAAATTTTTAAATTCATAAATCCAGTCTAAAAAGGATTTGATATCAAAGTTCCCATTAAGGAAAAATATCGATCTTCATCTGCACTTGTGTTGAATTTGGCTCTCCTCTTCCCCTATCCGGGTTAGGAAAAGGGAATTCTCCTCTCCTGTTAGGATTTGGATGGCCATCCACCTTGGGCCTCGCCCGTAGGTCATCCTTCTATAATAAGCCTCGTCTTTGGAGTCTTCTTCTGGATAGAAGGGTCAGTGAAACTCCATCTCGTTAGAAAGATCTTCATACAGAAGATTCTATAAAGGCATCTTGATTGTGGTGATGGTTGCATGGGTGTTGTCACGGTGGTGGTCGTTGGAGGGAGAGTTTTAAGGTGGAGGGTTTGGATGAGGAATACCTGATGAGGTGGAGGTGGTGGAGAAAGATTGGTTGATGAACGCCTGTGTCTGCTTTGGTACGCACCATCAGCAACACTGCGACCATCAATCCTGAGAGATATCCTTTCGATGGCCTAGGCCAATCTAAGGATGACTTGATGTTACTGATATTGCCTTCAACAGCGCCTACTCTGGTGGCAAGCTTGGTGGTTCGTCGCCGTCTCTCTGACCATCGTCGGAAAGTGTTGCAGAAGCGATGATACCATTTGACACAGGAAGCGGGGGAAGACAAACAATGTTGGCTAAATCTCGTTTTAGCGCCAATGAGCCCTGATGACTTTAAGGAGAAAATTGTGCTCGAATCCACAAACACGGTACTCAAATTCACGAGCGATTTTCTCGAATCCACGAGCGAGAGATAACAACTTGAATCTGCGAGCAATTTGAGGAAAACTCAATGTTTTTAATCAAAATTTGATGCTAAAATGAAAAGTACAAGGACCTACTTATAGGCTTACAATGAATCTAATCTTTCTATGAAAACTAAAATAACAAAGTGAAAAATCTATCTTCATAATCCAAATCAACCTCGATTACAAAATTCTAATCAGAATCAAATACCCTAATATGTAATAGTTGTCGACATGTGAAGAGTGCTGTCAATAGGAATGTAATCCTCTAACTTTCTGTAAAATCTTATCGATAGATGAAGATACTATCGGCGGAACTGTAAACCCATGACTTTCTGTAAAAGCCTGTTGACCAGCCAGAAGAAATTGATGTCAACAGATCAAGCAATTTTGCCTACTATTTGTCTTGTCTTGTTCTTTGGTCTCCTACATCACCGTGGCCTTCAGATCCAGCCAAATTCGGCCAAGAGGCAGATGGATGTCAAGCGGTGAGGGTGGGGATCGACGAGATCATAGCCGGCTGCCAGTTGAGGTGATGAAGAGCGGCTGAGTCAATGATGTATGACAGAGGGTCGGACCGTGACGCAATTGGTTGCGATGATGAGGTCATAGTCGGCTGCAATCATAGTCAGTTGCGACAAATGAAGAGCAGTTGTGACGATGGTTGCAGATTCAAGTCGGATGTGGTAATGAAGAGCGGTTATATTTGGGGCCCGCGTCGGCCAATACGGGCCGACATCAACTGCGGCAAGGACGTGCGCAGCGAGGGCGGGCTCAACGACGCTGTAGTCAATGATGGTTGTGAAGTTTAATCGACTGCGGTGATGAAGTGCGGCGAAGTCTGGACCAGCATCTGCTACGGTGAAGGTGGGATAGGCGAGGTCATAGTCGATGATGGTTGCATGTCGAGTCAATAGCGACGACAAAAAGCGACCGATCCAGGCCCGCATCAGTCAGATTCGGTCAGATTCAAGCCCTATCAGCTGCAGCGAGCGATAATAGATGAAAAGTGTGGCAAGAGTAGGCGGCGACGAAGTGCACGGTGAGGGCGGGCTTGATGTTCCAGGTTGACTGCATCTGGCGGTGAATGGGCTGGAGAGAAGACCTTGATGAGGTGTCCAATGGCGGTCTACGGGGCTAAGAGGGTAATTGTTTTGGTGTCTCCACTGAATGTTCGACTTGCTCTGACGACAGGGAGGAGGACGGTGATGCACAGCAGTGTGGGGGTTGGATCGCGATGGCGATAGAAGGGAGATCCGTTTATGGATGCGACGTGAACCACGTCGATCCGATCTAAAAGGGTCGGCCGCGACAGAGGTAGTGGAAGTTTTAACCACAAATACGTGAAAAGGGGGTTGAACTGCGATGATGGCATGTGAGATCGGAGTTCAGCGATCCAGCCGAAAGGGGTCAACAACAACGAGCTAGACGTAAGGGAGTTGGTCCATGAAGACGGTAGTGAGCATTCGGATCTCGCAAGATCCAGCCGAAAGGGGTTAGACCGCAATTGTGGTCTAGAGATATGTCATGCTCGTTGGTGGGGGGAACCAGTGTGGGATAACCGATTGGACCCTTCTTATTTGAGAATGTTTCATTAAGTTCTTATTGATGAAACATTGAGGGAATTCTGCTTCACAGTAATAGCTCAGGAAAAAAAAGTACATAGCACATTCGGACATGCTTAACCAAAATTGGCTTATAGAGATGAAATAGATTCCTCTAGATAATTAACAATTATAAGAAGAACTAATGCCTCTGCAAATGTAACGCCCCGATCCTAAAGATATGGAGACGTTATGGCGACGTATATACGCGAGTATAATACCCCACGTATATACGCTAAGCCTCAATTGTAACCTGAACAAGCTATAAATCGGAAGCATAATGATCAAAGAACACTGCCATAATACATATAAGACTACACATGATAGCAATGAATAACAGGAAGAAAATGACAGCTGATAGAAGTCAAAGGTGATATACAGGAATCAAAGAATAATAATAAGAATAAAATGCAAGTATACCGAATCAAAGGGAGAGGACCCAAGCTCCTCGTAAAGCGTACCGCCTCATCAAACACCTGCACATTAGAAACAATCGTCCAATAGCTGGACCGTGCAAATCCAGGTGTCAGAACGCGACCATAATGAGTGTTGTGTAAAGGGGAAACAGCTCGTGCAGAAGAAACCATGTGCATATATAATAATAAGGACAACTGCAGATAGAAAGACTAAATAACACAATAAATAACTGAACAGTAACACATATGATGAAGACATAAATACAGATAACAGTCAAATGGCACAACTGTAAATATGCAATCAATGTCAAATAGGTATCCATTACAGTCACTAAACTGGTATCCAAGTCTGATCATAAGTCTGGTCCTGGTTACAATCATGTGGTCCTGGTTACAATCATGTATACAGTCATGTGTCATAAGGCAGGGTAACCATCAGGGTAATAGCACAATGTTTCATTCAAATCAATCAATAACAATCAACAGCATTCTACGTTATCTTTGTCACTTTCCACCGGCGTCCACGACATCCGACAGTTCACCCTAGAGCCCGCACATCCAGTAGAACTCATTCGAACTCCGATATGCGGGTATCATTGTTCGAATAGGGAAAGAGAACCAAATAATATGAGTCCTAGGAGTTATCATCATACAAGTGCGTGTGGATGCTAATAGGCACTGAGAATACAATATCACGCTAACACCAGGTGGCACAGTCATAAATGGCCCTGCAGATTCAAGAGGTGGCCCCACAGATTCAAGAGGTGGCCCCCACCACGTATGTAGTGTGGCACTTTGCTCCCGTGTGGCACTTGCTCTGAGGGGAATGGATTCTAGAGGTGGCCCCCCGGATTCAAGAGGTGGCCCCCACCATGTGTATGATGTGGCACTTTGTTCCGTGTGGCACTTAGTCCCATTCAAGATCCGCCGGACGCTAGCACGATTGTGGGATACATCCTCGTCAATCCCGACACCAGGCGGCAACCGCTGGACGCCGGTTTTTGACTGTGCTATTAACAGGTCAACATTGCATGGGACATGGATACAGTGGGTACAGGAGTACTAGATGTCAAGTAACAGTCATACGTCATATGCCAAGGTCCAGTAAAAGGTGTCTAGTGTGCAATCAGTCAGGTAATGCCATCAGTAATAATCAATACCTTATGCCATTTCAATTACTGGGATGCTACGGGCCGGTAACATATCATACAGTAACAGTCAATCATAATCGTATACACGGTGAACAATATCAGTAACAGTAACGTAACAGTAACAGTACCGTTGTATACGATGAACAATAGGGCT